>JANRMT010062793.1:5124503-5144122 GCA_026402145.1 Polypterus bichir lapradei
GGAAAATATACCAGTAACTATCTGTTAAGGATCTCTTTGTATACCACGTTGTCAGCTCAGCACTCCAGTTGTAATATGACCAAGCTGTGAAAGCTTACTCTTGAGCATGCAACTTATAGTTGGCCATGTGAAAAGCAATCTTGCCTCAGATCAATGGCAACCTTTTGTAGGGTCTGTCCCTGAGACTTATTAATTGTCATCGCGGAGTAGAGCCTTACTGGAAATTGGAGGCATTTGAATTGAAATGGGAGATCAGAGGGTAAAACGGTGATGCGAGGAATACATTCAGAGTGTGGCGTTCTGGTGTTTTTTTGTGTAGCTGACTTCACACAGCTTCTCCGCTGCTTTATAAACGAATGCCATATAAGTCCGTCCTTTCTCCTTGCTTCGCGGTTCTGTACTGTTTTATTGTTCGTTTATTACGATTGTTATACTAATTGTGTAGCTATTTGAGACTTACTTTACTGTTCAGGTACCCATTTCCTTTATTTAATCCGCGGCTTCAGCGCTATTTTTTGTTCGTTTATTATGATTATAGATATTTATTGATTCCCTTCTTTAGCTGACTGCCTGCTCATATAAGGCGCTCCGCTGGTTTTTTGTGAAGCAGCCTTTACACAGCTTCTCCGCTGTTTTATAAACGAACGACATATAAGGCCATCCTTTTTCCTTGCTTCGCCAAGGAAGCTGCCTTTTTATTTAATCCACGGGTTCTCCGTTGTTTTATTGTTCGTTTATTACGGTTGTTATAGATCTTTTTGTATAGCACGTTGTCAGTTCAGCACTCCGGTTGTAATATCATGAAGCTGCGCGAGCTCACTCTTGAGAATGCAACATATAGTTGTCCAGGAGAAAAGCAATCTTGCCTGAAATCAATGGCAACCTTTTGAAGGGTCTGTCCCTGAGACTTATTACTTGTCATCGCGAAGCAGAGCCTTGCTGGAAATTGGAGGCATTTGAATTGAAATGGGAGATCAGAGGGTATAACGGGGATGTGAGGAATACATTGAGTGTGGAGAAACTCTAGAGACAGCGTGTGTATTAACTTGTGGATTTTTCTGTGAGTATTTGGTGGCAGCGTGACGAAGTTGCTTCCGCAAGACCGCGTTAGCTGTAGAGCTCAGCTCGGAGCATATTGTTTTCCTACCTTGTCAATTGTGTAATGCGTTTTTTGAACAGGTTTGATGCATGGAAGTGATCACTTGTACTGCGTTCAGTCAGTTGATGTGAGCTGCTCTCTTGTGTGATGTTGCGATGTCCACGGCTTTATTTAATGTTAGCTAAGACTCGGCACTTAAAAGTTTCTCGCTACAGCAATTTTAACTCCGTTACAAAGTGATCCAAAGTCTCATTTATACCTCATGTCTTCTCATTAAACTTGTATCTTGCGAATAAAGTATTCGTCGAAGGCATGACAAACGGCAGCGGGAGCGTCTCTATAAACTTAATTTAAACTTACGGTTTACACCGTGCTTTGTTTCCGCAGTAGCTGCACTTATGAATATGCTTGTATGGGTTTTTTCTTCAGCGCTCTTTGGAGCTCTTCCTTGTTTTCTACGTACTGCGTTCACAGTCAGTTCACATGATTACGTGGGAGGCGCGATGATGAGACACGCAACTCCGCCCCCCACGGCCATCGACCTGCAGTCTATTACAGTATATGGAGAAAAATAGGTTCCAGTTATGACCATTACGCGTAGAATTTCGAAATGTAACCTGCCCAACTTTTGTAAGTAAGCTGTAAGGAATGAGCCTGCCAAATTTCAGCCTTCTACCTACACGGGAAGTTGGAGAATTAGTGATGAGTGAGTGAGTGAGTCAGTCAGTCAGTCAGTCAGTGGGGGCTTTGCCTTTTATTAGTATAGATAACACAGAATCACATTGGATTTAATGTGATTTTTTTTTTTACATTGATCAACCCAAAAAGTTTATTTAATGTCAAAATTTAAACAGATTTCTGAAAAGTGGTCTAAATCAATTACAAATATAAAACATTAAATAATCAATCACATCAGCATTCACCCCCTTCAAATCAGTATTTAGTATATGCTCTTTTCACATCCATGACAACCTTGTACACAGGTCTCTATCATCTTTGCACATCTAGAAATTACGATTTTTCCCCATTCTTCTTTACAGAACTGCTCAGAGTCTGTCAGGTTGCTTGAGAATTGTGAGTGAACAGCCTTTTTTTAAAATCCAGCCACAAATTGTCAATTGGATTGAAAACCTGACTCTGACTCAGCCACTCGAGGACATTAAAATTGTTCTTTTGAAGCCATTTCTATGTAGCTTTGGTTTTATGCTTGGGGTCACTGACTTTCTGGAAGAAAATCATCTCCCATTGACCATGTTTCTTGCAGACCACATTAAGTTTTTCTCTAGGGTTTCCATATATTTTACTAGATTATTTTTACCTTCTACTCTTGTAAGCCTTCCAGGGCCTGCTTCAGAGTAGCATCCTCACATCATGATACTGCAACCACCATGTTTGATGTTAGAGATAGAGTGTTTCTGATAATGTTGAGTGTTCAAACAAGGTGTTCAGTCTGATGGCCAAAAACTTTAATTTTGGTCTCATCCAACCATAGTACCTTCTTCCTGCTGACTCTAGGAATTTCCTATCTGTCATCTATCAAACTCTAGCTGAGACATCATGTGAGTTTCTTTAACTATGACTTTATCTTTGCTACACTCCCATAAAGCTGAAACTGGTGAAGCTTCTGGGCAACAGTTGTTGTCAGCACAGTCCTTCCAAATTTATCTACTGTCTTCACAACTCCTTCAAAGTTACCATAGGTCTCTTGATGGTCCCCTTCATTAGTCTTCTTCTAACACACAATCGCTAGGTTTTTGTGGAAGTCCTGCTCTAGGTAGATTTGCAACTGTGCCAATGTCTTTTCATTTCTGAATGATTGATTAACTGGACTCCAGGGAGCATTCAGTTACTTGGATATTTTCTTGTCTCCATCCCTGATTTGTACTTTTCAATCACCTTTTCATAGAGTTGCTTGGAGTGTTCTTTTGTCTTCATTGTGTGGATTAGGCCACAGTACTGACTTTCCACAAGTTGGACCATCCAAATAAGGTGCATTTATACTGCAATCAATTGAAACTCTTCAACTACAGAGAGGTGATTTTCATTAAACTAATTATGGGACTTCTATAACCAATTGTCTTCATCAGTGATGATTAGATGTGTCATATCAAAGTGGAAAATACTTAATAATTTTATTTTTATTTTTTTTTGTTGCTCTCAGTAAAAGCAATTTTTGGGCAACCAGTATAAAGTTGATCAGTGGCAGTTGTGTTCCAGCCTGTGTTCCATGCAGACATAGAACTAAAACATACAAAATTGTCATTATGTTTGGTACAACCCTTGTATTTAGGTGATTGTAGACAAAATCTATGAATCTATGAGCACTTTGCATTGTTTTTGTGTTTAGTAATGTGATTTATAGGCATATTACTTTGAGTTTCATTTTAACTATACCAGATTTCTAAATGCATATCATTTTCTAGGCTTGTGAATGGAAGTGAGCTATATAAAATTAATTGAATGGAACCAAATTGATTTTCAACCTGCTGTATTCTGTTTAAAAATGTAACATCTTATTCATTCAGCTAGTGTGAGATCCTGAAACAATTAATGAATCCATCAAAAACAAAATAGGTGACAAATCTATGAATTAATTAATCTATCAAAACCTTAAAAAACAATAATTGTTGTCATTCAGTTCTCAGGAGATGTGTGAATGCAGGGACTGGATTTCCAGTTGTCTGACATAGTTGCAAATCTGACCAAAACACATTATTATAATTAAAACAATAATTCTTAGGGAATCTGAATTGAAATGACTTTGTATAGTTTATTGCTCACTTTACACAGATATGTAGGCTTTTATACTGGTGTAATGAGTGTACAATTTTTTTTCCTATGTGCTAAAACATGTATCAAGCAGAACCCTTTCACTCCAAGACTTAACTGGGTCAGGCTCATTTATATCTGATTCACTTAGAATAAAGACAGGGAGGATGTATTTATTTGGCTTCATAAAAGTGGACTTTCATGAATTATGTATCCACACTTTGACATACAATACTGATCTCTAGGAAATGTATGTAACCATAAAGTGTGGTAGGCCTCAAACCATTTCTTAAGTGCAAGGATGGAGATGGCAGTAAGACTATAAATGAGTTACTGTTGAGAATCGTTCATTAAAGTATTGATGGGAGTTATATGAACATAAAACAAGGTAAATCAGCCAGAAAAGAAATCCAATGATCTGTGTAGTAGGCAATGAAGGCATAAAAAAGCCAAGCTGCAGCTCAGATAGACATCCTTAATGGAGCAGTCAAGTTTTGTTACTGAAAAAGGTTAGCAGACATATATTCACTGATGTAGCTTACGCAGGTTTGAAATTTGCCTATGGTCAAAGTTAATTTCTGATAGATTTGGACAGATTTATAGAATAACAGAGGAGTCTAATCTTCAAGAAGGTCATGGAGGATATGTCCTCTAAAAAATGTTTTGATCTGATGCAAGCCTGCAAGAAAGCACCTTGATGAGGTGGACTATTATCACCCCCAGGCAGGTTCAGGGACAGAACAAATTTAACAGGGGCAATGAATTTTCACTGGATGGTGGAGGAATGCATGATTTATTGATACATTTAAAATACACAGTATTTTAGATTTATAACAAGTATGCCTAAGTGTACATACACAACAGACTGGAACAAAGAGAACTTCATCCTACACATAAATCAGACAGTGTGGCACAGTAGTTAAGGCTTTGTATTATAAGCCTTGAGGTTCCACATTCAAATCCTGCCACATACACTGAGCAACCCTGAGCAAGTCACTTCACCCATTTGTGCTCCAATTGAAAAAAGAAAAGAAATGTTAACCAATTATATGTCAGTTGTTGTGAGACACTTTGGATAAAGGCGTCAGCCTAATAAATATAATTGGGTTCTAAATTGAAAGCCAAGCAGAGGTTGTATCTATCAAATGCATGTACAGTTGTGCTTGAAAGTTTGTGAACCCTTTAGAATTTTCTATATTTCTACATAAATATGATCTAAAACATCATCAGATTTTCACTCAAGTCCTAAAAGTAGATAAAGAGAAACCAGTTAAACAAATGAGACAAAAATATTATACTTGGACATTTATTTATTAAGAAAAATGATTGAATATTACATATTTGCGAGTGGAAAAAGTATGTGAACCTTTGCTTTCAGTATCTGGTGTGACCCCCCTTTGCAGCAATAACTGCAACTAAACGTTTCCGGTAACTTTTGATCATTCCTGCACACCGGCTTGGAGGAATTTTAGCCCATTCCTCCGTACAGAACAGCTTCAACTCTGGGATGTTGGTGGGTTTCCACACATGAACTGCTCGCTTCAGGTCCTTCCACAACATTTCGATTGGATTAAGGTCAGGACTTTGACTTGGCCATTCCAAAACATTAACTTTATTCTTCTTTAGCCATTCTTTGGTAGAACGACTTGTGTGCTTAGGGTCATTGTCTTTCTGCATGACCCACCTTCTATTGAGATACAGTTCATGGACAGATGTCCTGACATTTTCCTTCAGAATTCTCTGATATAATTTAGAATTCATTGTTCCCTCAATGAAGGCAAGCCATCCTGGCCCAGATGCAGCAAAACAGGCCCAAACCATGATACTACCACCACCATGTTTCACAGATGGGATAAGGTTCTTATGCTGGAATGCAGTGTTTTCCTTTCTCCAAACATAACACTTTTCATTTAAACCAAAAAGTTCTATTTTGGTCTCATCTGTCCACAAAACATTCTTCCCAATATCCTTCTGGTTTGTCCACGTGATCTTTAGCAAACTGCAGACGAGCAGCAATGTTTTTTTGGAGAGCAGTGGCTTTCTCCTTGCAACCCTGCCATGCACACCATTGTTGTTCAGTGTTCTCCTGATGGTGGACTCATGAACATGAACATTAGTCAATGTGAGAGAGGCCTTCAGTTGCTTAGAAGTTACCCTGGGGTCCTTTGTGACCTCGCAGACTATTACATGCCTTGCTCTTGGAGTGATCTTTGTTGGTCAACCACTCCTGGGGAGGGTAACAATGGTCTTGAATTTCCTCCATTTGTACACAATCTGTCTGACTGTGGACTGGTGAAGTCCAAACTCTTTAGAGATGGTTTTGTAACCTTTTCCAGCCTGATGAGCATCAACAACTCTTTTTCTGAGGTCCTCAGTAATCTCCTTTGTTCGTGCCATGATGCACTTCTACAAACATGTGTTGTGAAGAGCAGACTTTGATAGATCCCTGTTCTTTAAATAACACAGGGTTTTAGGTCATATCTATGCAGAAATATATAAAATTCTAAAGGGTTCACAAACTTTCAAGCACAACTGTAGGGTGGCATCTGCAAGAGCACAGACTCATACATACTGAAATCCCAGAGCACAACACTGTAGTGATGTGCAGGTCAGCCCTATTCTACCAGCACCTAGCTGCAGTTATGACAAATGAACCTGTACCTGCCTGACCCAATATAAAATGATAAAAGTTCTGGCCCAAACGCATTTTAATAGTAATGACAACACATGAACATTAATTCGATTAACATTTACTGAAATATTGGTGGCAATCTAAATGAGATTAACATAGACAAAAATTCCTCCAGTCATGGATCTGTCTTTACCATGCAGTGAAATGAAACAGAAAGCAAAAAGAAAAAAAAGTATCATGCAAGTGTCTTGACTTAAACAGAGTAACTAGGATGTTATTCAAGCCTAAATATATTAAACAGGATTTGCATTAAGTTTCATTTTAGCACATTTTGTTTTGGCAGCACTGTGTAGAAATAAAATTGAGACCAGTGTACTAGGATTCAGTCAGTCGTGAGTTGATTCTACAACACAACCTGATGTGTACGAATCACACTCACTGCTAGCACTTATTGGGGGGAAATGCAAACATTGAATTTGCAAGTTTGTATAGGCAAACATGTTTGCTGATTTTTCCAAAACAGCAAGATGATTGTTCTCCACACAGTCCTCAAAGAGGAAATGCACCTCAGCAGCAGGCTACACTTTTTTCTATTTTCTTACTTTTCAAAAATAATTACTTCCTATTATTTTACAGCTTTTGATTACTTATGTCAAACTGTACCTGCCCGACCCAAATCAAAAACCTTTTTTTTATCCTATACCCAAACCACTGGTAAACCTGCACCCTCCCATGGGTATGTGTCAACCTGTGTATCAGTACAGCACTGAATATACCGCTCAGTGCAATGGAAGATCGTTAAATAAAGGAATATTTTCAAATAAAACCTGTGACAACAATATTTGTAACAA
This sequence comes from Polypterus bichir lapradei, assembly GCA_026402145.1. Classification (NCBI taxonomy): domain Eukaryota; kingdom Metazoa; phylum Chordata; class Cladistia; order Polypteriformes; family Polypteridae; genus Polypterus; species Polypterus bichir. The sequence goes on from JANRMT010062793.1 coordinate 5,131,855, forward strand.
TATGTACATAACTCGATGGATGGAGGACACCAAGATAAATTTAGCATGGGCCACCCAATTTTCATGGGTGGCTGATGCATCATTATAATACAAATATAGCCCACATTATTTGACTCCCAATAAATTTACCTGAGAGTGCATTTAGTAACAGATAATAACAAAGAGAACTCAATTCTGCAGAATGTAATACTGCAAGGCCGCAGTGTAACAAGACAAGCGTAGGTGGTATAGTTCAAATAAGTGTAAGGTGGCACTGGTAGTTTTTACATTTCATTTGCTTTTGCAATATTTTTTCATGTTCATGTTTAATTTAATTCCCTCCACTCAATGAGCTCCTAGCTGACACAATCAATCTGAGTTGCCTTCTCTGGATGAATTTTTGACACTGCTGAGTAAAACTCAGTCGTAGGTGTTGGCATATTGAAGAGATTCTTGCAAAAAGGGTTCACACTAATAATTTCTAAATCTTTTTACAAGAGTCTTTGTTTTACTTTTTAAGTAAAAATAAAACGACTAGTTGCTGTAGCTCCTCACCAAATTGTTTTTTCACTTGTCATTAAGTGACACAAATGCACTGTTGGCAGACCAACAGAAAGGTATTTTTACATGCAAAATGTGACAAGAAGCACAGAATTACACCATGAAAAGGCAAAAATAAGGAAATAAACAATAGTTGAAAATGACATTTTAAAGGCCCAAGAAAAGAAAAAATGTACAAAAAGAACTAAAAAAATTAAACCAGCAGAAGGTGATCACACATTTGTTACACATGTGCGCACAGAGGGCAGCTTAAGGACTCGGGTGATGGTAATAACCCACCGAACCAGGGGTTGGCCCCATGGTTTATTTGCCTTCTCTCTTACTCCCTTTGCAGAATGGAAGCCTAACCACCACTCCAGTGCTGACATCACTTCCATTGTCCATCCTCCTCTTCCTGTCGAAGATCTGTATAACCAAGAGGGCCACTACCCTACTTCAGTTCTGTCTAGGGCTATTGTCTGAGAAGACATTTCTGCACTTTGTTTTCAATGCTGGCTTCGAATATATTGGGTCTAACTGGGATGGTCTTCCCCAAACCATTAACATTTTTGTGTCTACTCTTCACATTCCAAAATTACACCAGTGTTTGATATTGAAACATTATGTCTTTTCGTGCACTACCTTTAGCTGGCCAGTAACAGTTTTTGGGTCATTTCTTGCCACATCTCTGAATTCAAGCCGATTCATCATGCTACATTGCGTAAGGACTGTAATGAATTCTGTTTTTATATTGTCTTCCTTTTCATGTGCTTATTGGTGCATTGTTTCACCTTCTCCATAGCATCAATAAACAAATTCTCCCTCCTTTAACTTAAATTTAGTTATCTGTTCAACAACTTAACCATCCCTCACATAATTTCTATATGTGTGCACTACCTATCCAGAAACTTCTTTTCTCTGTCTCTTTCCTTGTCTTTACCTCCCTTTCTTCTTGACCTTTGATCTGCCCAATCATTTGCTACTATTACCTTGTACCTCAATTTTTTTAAGGGCTACGAGACACCTTCTTGTGTCTTTTTGAAGCTGGACAAATTCTTCATTTTACCAGCTTTTGTAGAATGGAAATCAAAATAATCCAGTGCATCTTAGCAAACATGTAATCAGATGTACTGTCATATGGGCTTAGTGGGCCTTTGACTTAAGAGGGAAATGTGCACTGTGGCTGGAGACAAGAGAAGGCAGGGTGGCTCTAAGTACTAGAGTTGGTTCATACATAAATGCTTTTGATATAGATATAGTCCCCCCAGAGTGAGATACCTCTTGAAATCAGAAACTAAATAAAATTCCAAAGAATCCCAACATTGTTCTACTATTATGTGCTTCCTTCCTTCTTGTTATGTGTAGGTATAAGAACACTGTTCTGTGAGAATGAGTTAGCTAAGCAACATGCTTGGAGAGAGTGTTGGGCTACCAGTAGGCAAAATTGTTGTATATTTAACCTATAGTATGTAAGTAGGCCTGTAGTATTGTACATTAAAAGAATGTAGTGCTTTCTCTGTATTAAATAAAAGTATGAAGTCTGAAGTTTGAAGAAGGTGGGGAATCACAAGCCATGTTTCCATTGCAGTTATGCTAAAAATACACAAGATAATTTGATAAAAACACAAAAAAGTCGACAAAACACAAATGTGAATTGTCTGTGTTTCCATTGAGTGATTTTATGCATTTAAAGTTTGTTTTATTACCTGAAATTAAAAATGATGACTGATATGATGGGTGTTGGTTTTGTTATTTCAACTGAGTCTACGATAGCAATGTTCGTTTTTAATCAGAGACAATGAGAGCGAGTGAATATAATAAAGGGAAGGCGAACTCCCCATACTTGGCAGAGGCCTCATATTAGGGATTTCTTTGAAATCATCAGCAGTGATTTTACCGAGGAGCTGTGAGTACAAAATTTTAGGATAAGCAGCTCAACATTCATGAAATTATGCAGCACAATAGGCCTCATGTATCTCCTGCTGTAACATACACGAAGGAACCAGGCCCGCCAAGAAGCACTACCTGTGTGGTGTACAGAGTTGTTGCCGAGACTTTGGGTATGAGCAAAACCACCGTTCATAGGTGTGTATAAGAGGTGTTGTCAGGCCATATTTTTAAAACTAATGAGGCAATAGATCACTTTACCTGATGTGGAAGTGGCGAGGTATTTTTCGCAATGCAATTACGAGGCACATAAAATACCTCACGTGTATGGTGCAGTCGATAGCTCGCATATCCCTATTTGTTCACCAAGTGACAGGTATTGGGATTATGTCAACAGGAAAGGCTGGACATCTATTGTTCTGTAGGTGGTCATTGACAACATATCAATAAACAGGGACATTTGCGTTGGGTCACCCGGTAGTGCTCATGATGCTGCTGTATTTGCCACATCACATTTGTACAGGTATTTGAAAATTTATGTCATGTCATGTGACCTAAATATGATAAAAGTGTTTCCATTGCAGTTTTGCAAATTATTGCTTTGTCGAATCACCTGAAAAACTACCTCAAGCGAGCATATAAACCTTTTTGCCACTTTTGAGAGATTTTTTGCAATTCACGTGTTTCCATTGCCATTTTTTTTGTTTCACAATTTCAAAATCCACATTAAGGAGGTTAATGGAAACGTGGCTACTGACTTGGAGGTTAGTAAGCCATTGGGAAAAAGAAAGCAGTCAAGACCTAAAATGGGTAATGACAAGAATGAGGGGCATAATATTATAGCCCCAAAGTGCATCAGGCCACCTTGTCTTTTTGTGTTATTCCTATATGGATTTTCTACTTCTGTTTCCACTTAGGCCTGCTCCATGTTATCATAGCTTGTGAGCCTGACTGACGGCATAGTTTTGTCAGAACTTATGATAGATAGTGTTACAACTAAACTAAAAGTTTCTAAAAAGCAATATTTGGTGAAAATGGAACTGCAGCTAAGATGAGGAGGGATTATGAGAAGAAAACTTAAAAGCTCCTAATAATAATTTATTGGTAGTCACAACATAAAATTAGCTTCTACACTCACAACTTAACTTCACAGCTTCACAACTACTCTTCCAAAGCAAAGAACTCATTTAGTGAACCCATGAAAAATGGGAACAAAGGAAATCATGTTGAGTAATGAAAAGTACCTGATTGCCCCTCCAGGTATCTTCAACTTAATAGGAAGAGAGTGCAAAAAGTGGATTTTCATTTCCTCGTCGTATTGCAGACTTGACAAGAGCCTCTTGTTGCTGTGAAAGCTAAACTGTTCAACTGAAACTGTAATTTAGTAACTCATTAGCTATTAATCATTGAGTGTACATCTCTAATTTTACACTAAGTGCACTTTTTATTGCATACAGAGCCAAATGACAGACTGAATAAAATCAAGGAGAATGTAGTATTTTTGTTTAATATGAGACTACGAGTAAATGATTTTTAATCTAGCCTCAATGAAACATGATTAATGTAATGTAGGGCTGTTTTATTATGGTGCGTTTCGGGTGACTAAGGCACATTCAATTCATTCTACTTTCCTGTATTCGAGTAGGTGAACTTCCTTTTTTTCTAATTTCAAAGCAAGAACAACTGCCATTTAACACAATGCCTTAACCTCAAGTTAGTATACATTTAATTTATTGCCTGCTACCCAAGTAACTGTGCTTTCATTACAACAGGTATCTTTTAGCAGAGTAAGTGCACTCTACATTTAATACAGCTCCTTAATGCACTTTTTTTTGGTCTCCTTCCTTAAACCTCCATGATTGCACTTCTCATTTAATTGAATATTTTATACCAGACTCAGTGCACTTCTCACCAAATTCATGACAATTTGAATCTTGTCTTCAACCAGAGTGGTTAGTTTTGACTTTCAGTCTGTTATCGACTCTCAGACGGAATGCCCTTTACATTTCATATAGTGGAGTGAGTGTACTTGTCTGTTTTATAAACACTGGTGTTAAGTGCACTTCTCATTATATTTAGTTTCTTGAACTGGAGAGATTGTGGTTTGCATTAAATCTAGGGTCTATTTTTAGAATAAGAGCACTGTGTGTTTCATATAGTGCCTTTCCCTGAGACATACATACTTGTCATTTAGCCTAGCATTTTGCTACACACTGAGTGGACTTTATTAGTAATTTAAACTTTTCTGTCTGATGAAGTAATTATCTTACCATGCTTTGCAAAGTTTGCATTTTGGCTTTTGGAATTTCCTCAAAAGGAGAGTTGATTATAATTTCAAGTGCCAATTGATAAAATAAAAAAAGGTAATGAATGTCATTTCATTTTTGATAATAATCTGTGTAAGGGGTGATGAATAAAATTAAAATGAATTGTACTGTTAACATAATATGGTATTTTCCAAGATACTATAAAATAATCACCCCGAGGACACTGGTTAATTTACTGCCTGAGAAACAGAGGCACCCTTTTTCCTCAAATAATGATGAAACATTCCTACATCAGACATAGTCGAAAATGATGGGCAAAATATTTTTGAGATGTAAGCACAAAACAGAGAAAGCACTTTGCCAGCAACCCGCTGGGCTTTTCAGGTCTTTTAAATTTCCTGCTTACTTTGAACTTTTCTTCAAGCTCCTCCAGACTTCAGTAAAACAACAGGGTGGCACAAATAATCTTCAGAAAATAAAGACAGTAATGAGTGAATGTGAAATATTAGAGAGATGCTAATTTGAATAGAATATATGCATTGGGAGCTGAGTACAAAAAAATGTAGGACCGGATTCTTGTTCAATTAATGTGGATGAGTGCAGCTCCAGCACACAATTTCGGAGTAAAAAAAGAGAAAAATGTATTAATTATTACTGTTTGTGCTGTGTTTCAGATATTGAATAATATGGTGTGAAAATATTCGGACCCAGACACAAACAGGCAGACACAGAATATCCCAAAATACACATGTTTTATTGTTAAGCACCTGCACAACACCACAGCAGAGCATCAATCATTCTTAACAGTCCTTTAGAGTTCCTTGTTCTTCTCTCTACTGCCTCCAACTTCTCTCAGACAAGCTCCGTCTTCTTCCACCTGACTCTGGCTTCCGAGTGGAGTGAGGTGGCCTCTTTTATATGTCACCTGTATGTGCTCCAGGTGCTTACTGATCTTCTTCCGGCAGCACTTCCTGGTGTGGCGGAAGTGCTGCCTTCCAAGGCACCATAATTGTCGTTTACCATGGGCCACAACAAGGATGAGCTTCCAAGCTCTGCTCCCGTGGTCCCCACGCAGACCAGAGCGGCTGCCCTCTTGTGACCAGGGCAAGGTATTGCTCCTATCCTGGCTGGGCAGGACCCTCAGCCATCCACCACAATAGTTAACTCACCTCAATTAAAGGACAAGTGTCTGTGTGTGTGTTTCTTTGCAGCTGTATGTCTGTCTGGTTGCTAGGATTAAGAAGAATATTTTTAAAATAAGGAAAACATGTAGAAGAAGAGTCAACAGAATAAAAAATGAAATTAAAAATACCAATAAGGGTGTAAAAAAACCCCTCCTCGAACCGTCACTTTATCGTGGTGGAGGGGTTTGTGTGTCCCAATGATCCTAGGAGCTCTGTTGTCCGGGGTTTTATGCCCCTGGTAGGGCCACCCAAGGCAAACTGGTCCTAGGTGAGGGATGAGACAAAGAGCAGTTCAGCAAACCTTCCGTGATGAATGAAAACTTTGGATGGTGTTTTCCCTCAACCGGATGCGGGTCACCGGTGCCCCCCTATGGAGCCAGGCCTGGAGGTGGGGCTCAATGGCGAGCACCTGGTGGCCGGGCCTGCACCCATGGGGCTCGGCCGTGCACAGCCCAAATAGGCAACATGGGTCCCCCTTCCCATGGGTTCACCACCTATGGGAGGGGCCAAGGAGGTTGGGTGCAGTGTGAATTGGGTGGTGGCCGAAGGTGGGGACCTTGGCGGTCCAATTCTCGGCTACAGAAGCTGATTCTTGGGATGTGGAATTTCACCTCTCTGAAGGGGAAGGAGTATGAGCTAGTGCGCAAGGTTGAGAGGTTCTGGCTTGATATAGTCGGGCTCACCTCGATGCACAGCTTGGACTCTGGAACCAATCTCCTTTAGAGGGGCTGGACTCTCTACCACTCTGGAGTTGCCCCTGATAAGAGGTGCCAAACGGGTGTGGGCATACTTATTGCCTCCTGACTTGGAACCTGTTCATTGTGATTTACTCCGGTGGGCGAGAGGGTAGCCTCCGTCTGCCTTCAGGTGGGGGGATGGGTCTTAACTGATGTTTGTGCATACGTGCCGAACAGCAGTGTGGAGTACCCAGCCTTTTTGGAGTCCCTGGAGGGGGTGCTAGAGGGGGACTCCCTCGTTCTACTGGGAGACTTCAATGCTCACGTGGGCAATGACAGTGAGACCTGGAAGGGTGTGATTGGGAGGAATGGCCCCTCGATCTGAACCCGAGCAGTGTTTTGTTATTTGTCTTCTGTGCTCGTCATGGATTGTCCATAATGAACACCATGTTCAAGCATAGGGGTGTTCATATGTGCACTTGACACCAGGACACCTTAGGCCTCAGTTCGATGATCAATTTTGTGGTCGTTTTGTCGAACCTGCAGCCACATATCTTGGACACTCGGATGAAGAGAGGGGTGGAGCTGTCAACTGATCACCACCTGGTGATGAGTAGGCTTCAATGGTGGGGGAGGATGCCATTCAGGCCTGGTAGGCCCAAACGTGTTGTGAGGGTCTGCTGGGAATGTCTGGCAGAGTAGTAGCTTTAACTCCCACCTCTGGCAGAACTTCGACAACATCCTGAGGGAGGTGGGGAACATTTTGTCTGAAAGGGCCTCTATTGTTCCATGCCTCTATTGTTGAGGCGGCTGAGTGGAGCTGTGGCTGTAAGGAGGTTGGTGCCTGTCATGGTGGCAATCCCCGAAACCGTTGGTGGACACCAGCGGTGAGGGATGCCGTCAAGCTGAAGAAGGAGTCCTACAGGACTCTTTTATCCTGTGGGACTCTGGAGGCAGCTGATAGGTACCGGCAGGCCAAGCGGAATGCAGCTTTGGTGGTTGCTAAGGCAAAAACTCGGCTGTGGGAGGAGTTTGGGGAGGCCATGGAGAATGACTTTCAGACTACTTCGAGGAGATTCTGGACCATCATCCGGCGTCTCAGGAGGGGGAAGCAGTGCAGTGTCAACACTGTATATGATGGGGATGGTGCGCTGCTGACCTTGACCTGGGACATTGTGGGTCGGTGGGGGGAATACTTCAAAGACCTCCTCAATCCCACTAACATGTTTTCCAATGAGGAAGCAGAGCCTGGGGACTCGGAGGTGGGCTCCCCCATCTCTGGGACTGAGATCACGAGGTGGTCAAAAAACTCCTTGGTGGCACGGCCCTGGGGGTGGATGAGATTCCTCAAGGTTCTAAGTTGTAGGTTGGTTCACATGCCTCTGCAACATCGCATGGCCATCAGGGACAGTGCCTCTGGATTGGCAGACCAGGGTGGTGGTCCCCCTCTTTAAGAAGGGGGACCGGAGGGTGTGTTCCAACTACAGAGGGATCACACTCCTCAACCTCCCTGGAAAAGTCTATTTGGGGGTCCTGGAGAGGAGGGTCCATCAGATAGTCGAACTTTGGATTCAGGAGGAGCAGTGTGATTTTCGTCCTGGTCGCGCAACAGTGGACCAGCTCTACACCCTTAGCAGGGTCCTGGAGGGTGCATGTGTTTTGTGGACTTGGAAAAGGCGTATGACTGTGTCCCTCGGGGAATCCTGTGGGGGGTACTCCAAGAGTATGGGGTACCGGACCCCCTGATAAGGGCTGTTTGATCCCTGTACGATCTGTGTCAGAGTTTGTTCCGCATTGCAGGCAGTAAGTCAAACCCATTTCCAGTGAGAGCTGGACTCCGCCAGGGCTGCCCTTTGTCACTAATTCTGTTCATAATTTTTATGGACAGAATTTCTAGGCGCAGCCAAGGTGTTGAGGGGATCCGGTTTGGTGGACTCAGGATTGAGTCACTGCTTTTTGCAGATGATGTTGTCCTGTTTGCTTCATCAGGCCGTGATCTTCAACTCTGGATCAGTTCGCAGCTGAGTGTGAAGCGGCTGGGATGGGAATCAGCACCTCCAAATCCCAGACCATGGTCCTCAGCCGGAAAAGGGTGGATTGCCCTCTTAGGGTTGGGAGAGAGATCTTGCCCCAAGTGGAGGAGTTTAAGTATCTCAGGATCTTGTTCACGAGTGAGGGACGAATGGAGCGGGAGATCAGCAGGCGGATCGGTGCGGCGTCCGCAGTGATGTGGGCGCTGCATCGGTCTGTCGTGGTGAAAAAAGAGCTTAACTGATAAGGCAAAGCTCTCAATTTACCAGTCGATCTATGTTCCTACCCTCACCTATGGTCATGAGCTATGGGTAATGACTGAAACAACAAGATCACGAATACAAGCGGACGAAATGAGTTTCCTCTGCAGGGTGTCTGGGCTTTCCCTTAAAGATGGGGTGAGAAGCTGAGTTATCCGGGAGGTGCTCAGAATAGAGCCGCTGCTCCTCCGTATCGAGAGGAGTCAGATAAGGTGGCTCGGGCATCTGATTAGGATGCCTTCTTGGTAAGCTGTTCTGGGCACATCTAACCAGGAGGAAGCCCCGGGGAAGACCCAGGACATGCTGGAGGGACTATGTCTCTTGGCTGGTCTGGGAATGCCTCGGGATTCCCCTGGAAGAGCTAGAAGAAGTGGCCGAGGAGAGGGAAGTCTGGGTATCTCTGCTCAAGCTGCTGCCCCCGCAACCTGATCTCGGATAAGCGGAAGAGGATGAATGGATGGATGGATGGAAGGTGTAAAAATGCTAAAATGTATCTTATTGGCCTATTCTGTTGCGTAATGTTATACTCCAGAAACAGTAGTGGAGTAATGACTCGTGCCACGTGAATGAGGTTCACAGCCGTAATGCTAATGACTGATAACTTTGCGTGGTGGGCAATATATAAGTTAAAGTAACAATAAATCAATGTACATGTTGGGAGAACCAAGATCTAACACAACTTGGCTAGCGTTGCTAAAATATGCCAATGCAGTAGCAACCACTGGTACATTTTCCCAGAAAATAATTCAATTACAAGAGTGGTCTGTTTGATAAGCAACACCAAGAGACGGCAACAAAAATGGATGGCTCTGTCTGAAGAGAAAAATGCCAGTGTATGTTAAAGGACCAGTTGTGTATTATTATACCAGACCACATGGACAACCCATGTATCAAATAAAAATATGAGGTCTTCATTAATTACTTATATTTCAGCCCATATTAGATGGGTACCTCAGCTCGTAAAATATAATTATTTTATTAATTATTTTGTTGTGTAAATAATACATACAGCATATTCTGTATTTATCCATTCATTCTCAAACCTCCTTATCCAATTCAACTTGTAGGAAGCAGTGCCTACCCCAAGAGCACAAGGCAAAAGCCAGGAGTTGACTATAAAATGATGAGATGCCAGAGCTTCACAGGACACTCAGATTCAGTCAGACAGGGCCAGTTTAGGGTAACCACATTAACCCAATAAACATTTCAATGTGAAAGTGAAAGATAAATTGGTTTACCCAGAGAAAAGTCCTGTGCAATGGGAAAACTGGAGCTGTTATGTGAAAGGGGCATTGACTATGTCACGACGTTGCACATCAATCAATCATATGTTGCAAACCAACACAGCACACTTTAACAAAGTAAATGAGGTTTTGAAGAATGATGCTTTTACATGCATGAAGAAATTAGGTTTTCACAGTAGCACACTTTGAGTGATTATAGTCTTAAATGTATAAAATGCAAAAAATGTCCTCCAGTATGGACTGACAAAACCTAGCAGAAATCACCTCACAAGTACAGCCACTGTAGAAATCAAAGTCTAATAACACAAATTAGTCGTGGGTTTCTCTTGGCTTCAGTTGTTGCTAAAGTCACTGACAATGTATAGATGTGCCACTCAAATATGTGCCCTTGTAAGTTTTGACCACTGAAGCAGAAAGACACAGAGGGGGGATGTAGGCTTGTTTGTTTCCACTTACATTCCATAATTGTTCACTCTGGTAAATATCCTACGCTGCCAGGCAGAGAGACGTGCTTTTTCTAAGAGGAGGGGAAAATGTTGACATCTGTTAATAAACAAGAGTGTTAGAAACAGATCCCTACAGAGAACACTGATAAGGCACTTCAGGCTCCCACTGACCACAGCACTGAAAGATACACTCAGCTTCTGGAAAGGATAGTCACTAGTTTACAGGATACAAAACATGTGTAAATGAAGACTTCTATTCACATCTGGAGTATTGCCAAGACAAGAAGTTTCGAAAAGAGGCACATGTTTATTATACAAATAATAAATGACACACAAGAGACGATAAACAAAAGGAGAAGAGCAAATGATAATTTACCAGGCTGTAAACAAAACTCCATTGCCCCTCTGGCTGCTTAATTTATTTTCTTTATCTTCCCATTCAGGTAATGGACTCTCTTTCCCATCTCCAAATACTATACTACAGCACTCTCACTCTTTGCCTGTTTCTATTCAATAAGATTTCACAATAGCTCTCCTCCCATCTCAATTCCTGGTGGCATCTTTCTCCTTGCACTAGCATACAGACTTACTTTTCCACATCCAATTCATCTATTATACCTCTGTTCTGGGTACCACACTGGTGCCACTTTTCCCCAAGACAACCCACCACACATGGAAAAGTAAGCTGAGGATGTTATCTTGCATTTTTACCTGTGGTAGAATGGTTTTTGTGATAAAGCAATTTACTGTTCTGTATAATAATATTCAAAGTTTAAATGGAGTGGAAAAGTTTCTGATGGCTTGAAAAGGACTCTTCAGGTTTTATCTATACACAATATGAACCATTTATCCTAACATCTTTCTATTTATACTTTTCTTCAATTGGCCATTGGTAATTATTAAGTCTAAACTGGACACTAGAGTGTTTTTTTGTATGTGATAAGGTGTGTCAGGGGCCCGTGGTGGTACATTATTTCTTTTTATAAAAACAGTGCACATCAGGACTTGTGGGTGTAGGTGCGTACCAGTGGAATGTCAAGTAGCTGCAGGGTTTTCAGTTGAGAAATTGGCTGGTTTGTTTGTTAACATGCAAGCATAATGAGTTCAGCCATTCCTCACTTACGCTAGGTGGGTCCTGATTGAGAGCACCTACACCCACAAAGTATAAAAAAGCCTGAGTAGAATAGAGTGGGGGGGAAGAAGGAAAATTTAAAAGAGAGCAAAGAATCAGGATATCAAGCAAGTGCATTGGAAAGGAGGCACGGCAGTCAGGAGGCCCCATGGCGAGTGAGAGGAATGGCCCACTCAAGGTGGGTCACTCTTGTCAAGCTATCATAGGAGCAGAAGCTATTGAGGACTCCAAGGATCATCCTACAGATGCCTGAGGATGGTGGAGGAACAATGTAGTCATGGTCTCAGTATCCTAGTGGGTATTGACTGAGGTGGCTGGGACAAGAGTGATGAGGGTTGACTGTGGGCTAGCATCTATGAGCTAGGCTGATTTTAACTGTGATTTATTTCTGGTTTTAGTTTATTTACTGGATCTTATTTATTGATCATTTTTATTTATTGAACATTTGTTTGTGCTGCACTATAGACATTGCTTTATTTGGAACTAGCAGAATACCCGCGCTTCGCAGCGGAGAAGTAGTGTGTTAAAGAAGTTATGAAAAAGAAAACGAAATATTTTAAAAATAACGTAACATGATTGTTAATGTAATTGTTTTGTCATTGATATGAGTGTTGTTGTCAT
>JANRMT010062793.1:5149122-5167610 GCA_026402145.1 Polypterus bichir lapradei
TTTTGAACATGGTTGTAGATGAGTTGAAAATATTTATGTCAGGGGCACAAAATTTGCTTGTGGTAAAACACCTTTCGTTTTGAAAATATTTTTGCAAAATGAAGCTGTAACTTTCACTACAAACTCAATTTTCCATGAATCGTTTTGGTTGTATGTAGTTATTAGCAACTCTGACTTTTGCTAAATGACCCCTGCCTACTTCTAACTACTCCTTTCAACTGTTCAATTAACCTAAAGAGCTTCTCTGCTACTAAAATATGCAAAATTAGGTTATTTGGATATGCAAATATTCAAATGAGTACTATACCCATGTTAAATAACATGGTGCCACCAGATGTCACACGCAGGTGTCTGCATAAGCATGCCTGACAATAGTCATCACATGCTTATAACTAAAAATATAAACAAAAAAATGAATTAAGTTTATTTTTTAGAAACCAACTATTGGAATAAAATAAAAAATAGAAAAATATACTTTTGCCCAGGACATGGCAGTCAGCAACATTGATATTTTCTGAAGCAAAACACCCCAGGCGAAGTATAAATTGTTGGTATAGCTCAAAGTAAAAAATCAATTACCAGAGAGGAACCTCTGTCTGCCCCTGGACTTGACTAAACAGAGTTGAATTAATTTTTTTGTCAAATGATGTGGCTTTTCCACTTGTTCATTAATGAAAATATTTACTCCAAACTAAGTGTTGTAACTTCATATCAACCCCTTTATCTTAATCCAGCAGGCAAAAGCTTGAAAAGAGTCCTTCCTCACCCATTAAACCTATAAATCTTGAGAAAGCCTCACTGTCACTTTGCTCTAAAGAACAGACAAACACATCCATCCATCCATTATCCAACCCACTATATCCTAGCTACAGGGTCACGGGGGTCTGCTGGAGCCCAACCCAGCCAACACAGGGCGCAAGGCAGGAAACAAACCCCCAGGCAGGGCACCAGCCCACCACAGGGCACACACACACACGCTAGGGACAATTTAGAATCGCCAATGCACCTAACCTGCATGTCTTTGGACTGTGGGTGGAAACCGGAGTACTTGGAGGAAAACCATGCAGACACGGGGAGAACATGCAAACACAGCGAACCCAGGTCTCCTAACTGCAAGGCAGCAGCGCTACCACTGTGCCATTGTGCTGCCTACAGACAAACACAACACACAAAAAGTTCAGAAAAAAAGGGAAGACATGCTTAAAAGACAAATACAACACAAGCAACAAACAAATGAGGAAATAATAACCTTCTTGAAAAACAGAGCAAAGTGCTTCATAAAGATAGTGTCTAGAAGTTCCTTGTAATGGTCAGAAAAAAGCCAACAACCTCTCTGCTGCAAATCACTTTTTTAAACAGCAACCTCAGCTGCATCACACATCTTAATGTCAAGGACAGCAGACCTCTCTTACATGCACACAATGTGCAGTAACACCTTATACTAATCCTACGGCAATGTTAGCAAATACTGGAGGCAGCAGGCAAGTGCCATCAGCGATTAAGATGATAAATAAATTGTCAAAAGCATGACAACAGAGCCAAAAAAGGTTTGGGGCAGCCACCTGTATATTATTTCTGGCTGCAAAATGGATATTATTAATGTACAGATGTGTACAGACTGGAGTCCACAACAGAACTGAGTTGATAGCAGAAAGATGGCAGCTTTAAGGGAGAGTGGAGGAAGTAACGTCATCAGTGTACCCTGAACCGGACGTGACATCATCGGGGTCAGGCAGAATTTCCTGTAACTTGTCTGAAGAGAAGTGAGAGAAAGAGTTAGCGCAGTCTGCCACTCCCTGGACTGGCATAGAATTGCTTTCATTCAGGCCCTTTAGCTGCCTTCCATGCACACGTGTGTGACAAAATAATGAATTTAATAAAAGTAAATAAAACGTCCAGGTAATGCCAAAATATTGAAACAAGACACCAGCTTTTTTATCCCTTGTTTATCACACCACCTGTTATGCCATTAATGAAAATGATAAATGGGCTGAATGAAATGCAGCATGGATGTCCACCACAAATCTTTTTTCCCAAACTTATTGCCCAAGGTTAACAACTATGTGTTAGAGGGCACTGCTATAATGTTAAAAGCACTTACATACTGTATACATTTGTTCTTAGATAAAACACAAAACTTATCTGTCTTGAGAACTGTAATTAAAATTTAATGCCAAAATGTAAACTTTAGTGAACACAAAAATGTATCACAACGAAAGGGTTTGACCCTAATTGCTGTTGAGTTAGAATTTTCACCAAAATCTTATCAAACAACAAAAACTAAGACTTAAGCCGAGTCAAGACAAAAGAGCAACGGTCAACTTCAGAATACTGAAAACAAAACCTTCTAATAGCAACTGTACACTGACCAAATCTGTACAAGGAACAGAAAGCAAACTGTCAATGTCCAGCTAAGAAATGAACAGGTAATTTATTTACTGAGCTAAACTGGGAGAAGTGCATTAAAAATGAACACAGAGCAAAATAAATAAATAAACCCAGCCACCAAATCTTATTGACAGCCAAGAACTGAAGTTGAAAAAACAGTCAAAGAGGTCAAACAAAATTAATGAGAAACATTTAAAAAGTATTTTTATTTCTTTTAGAAGATTTATATGTGCAGATCAGATAATGAAAGGAACTCCCAGCCAACTTTTTATCCCGTTGCACTGATTATCTGTGTGTTGCGACCCTAGAACTCACATCCCTAACAATGCGGGAAGAGATGGAACGATGGCTCTCAAAACAGTGGTGATAGAAGGTAACTAAAAGACAGCAATCAAAATGTTAGAAAATACATAATTAATTCAAGCGAAACCTAATCATGACAGTGACAAGGCACCACAATTTTGAAACAAGCTGTCACCATAAAAGCAACACTTGAAAAATAAAAATGCTGATTATGGAAACAGCCATTTCAAAAATCAAAACTCAGATATGCATTCTTCTCTAAAGATGCTTGCCCTGCCATGATCATGCAGAATAATCCAAAATCTCACACAAAATAACTCATATTGCTTCATTTGAATTTATTGGGAGTCATTAAGGCAGTGGATAGCAACCATGATGAGCACCATAGCAATTCGTACACAGAAAGAAAAATGTACTTCTGATGCACATAAAATTTAAATAAAAAGAAAAAAAACCTTCCTTGGGCAAGAACAAAGAATGAAAAACAAATATGGAAATAAAGTTTAATAATTTTGTTTATAGCCTAATAAAATAAGAAAATTTATCTAAAGAAAAAAACAAAAAAAAACAAGCAGAACTCACAACACCTCCAACTCTAAGCTAAGGGCCAGTTCCATCCATTATTCCATGACTGCTTTTGGAGCAATTCTTGGGATGTGTCCTGAAAGCTATGTGGCTGTCTTCCAGAGGTCTCTCTGTTAGCGCCTGGTATTCTTGTATCCATGAATCCAGAACTGAAGGGTTTTCTCTGCACAGCAATTTGCTCAGGGTGATACCATCTCATTCTAGCCAAATGTCCACCCAGATAAAACAGCAGGGGGATGTGAAAGTGGGCTGCTGGATTAAATAGGTGTCTATTTTGCTGCTATGCCAAAGGAACACATCTAATGGCGTAGTGGAAAAGCATGCTGCTGTGTAATCCAAAGGTCTCACGTTGACATCCTGTTGCTGTTGGTATTATCACAAGGAGGATGGGTAACCGAGAGATGATGGTTGAGGGAAACAGAAGGGGAAATTGCAGGGGATCCTGAGAGAGAACCTGTCGCCACCAAAGGAAGATTTGTGGTGAGGTGTTGTCACATTGCCCTGAGCATAGACAAGGACTTGTAGATCACCTGGGTTCAGTGTACTGGAACTGGGAAAACACCCATGGCCTTTTCTTGTCCAGCACTACCTTGTTATGTCCACAGAGTGTTATGTAGAGTACTTTTTAAACAAATGGTGTATACAATCATTTATCAACTGTTAACCCTTTTTATTTTCCAACTGCCAATTCTCTTTATAAAATACAGACCATTACATGTCTATGTCCTGTGTCCCTTTTGTTTTTCGTCTCTGTAACCTTAACAGCTCTTTGCCACGCTAGTCTTCAGAAAGGAAGCTGAATGCCTCTACTTTGTTTATTTTTTAAAGAGCTGCTGTTCAATGCCTATGAAACACAATTCCACATTTGATCTCTACCAGAAGAAGAAGAGGAGGCACTGTCCAAACAAAACTTTAAAAAAATGCACTGCTTTCCCTTGTATTTATTATTCTGACATTTTCCTAGAAACAATTTCACACAAAGCAGACGTGTAGTACGTTGTCTGCAAAAATGTACTGCTGTATGGATCTATTACCACATTACAGAACAGATACAGACACTTTTAAATTAAAAGCAATGTGATGATTATGTTTTCAAAGAAATAAAGGCCAGAAACCTATTTCAACAGATGGAATACACTAGCTGGATTAATGGGAAAAAAACGTTACAAAGATAACATTTCATAAAATGTGACCATGTAGCTGAGTTGCTTAGAAATATGTTAACTGGAAATTCGCATATGGTTTCATAGAACACTATCCAATAAAAGTGAAGGAACTTGAAAACATGATTTCAGAGAAGGATCATTGAATTTCAGGCAACTGAAAGGGATGACATTTTTCAGCAAAATTCATTTTAAGACTAAATTTATAGATGGCTTAAAATAATCTGCTCATTATCTACCACACGCACTTATGCAGTTCAAGGCAATATACTGTAATATTTAAAATTTATTTTAGAGTATAATTTTCTAGGATATCATTCTCTTTTTTTGGAAAAAAAAATCTCTTTATGCCAAACCAGTGTGATAGAAAAGGGTCTTTAGAAGGTTTACCTCTTTCATATTAAACAGAGAACAGCAAAGATGTGGCCCTTTTTTAAAGAGGGAGACTGTAGGAAGAGAAGTAGAGGATGTGAAGATATTTTAGCCATATGCTATAGGTCTTCACATCAGGAAAGAGAAAACATCAAAAGGAAAAGAAGAATAAAGGCAACTAAAATGCAAAAGGAGATCTAAGACTGTGAGCTGTGCCACCTCATTTAAAATATCCCCAAATTTCTGAAGACCTTGTCATGACCAAAGGGGCAATGGAAATGATGATCCCCAAACAATGAGGAGACATTACAATTAAAATTAAATCTAAGTTATTGGTTCAAAATAAGTTCAAAATGAACAAGAAATAGCTCTTACATTTTCAGGAAGATAATCTGAGAAAGGAATAGAAAATGAGTTTTATGGGTCAGCAAAAGAACAGTCCATTAAAAACAAAAATGACTACTAGAAGGTGAGCAGAGAATCAGTACAGTAGCTTAAGGCCAATGACACATATGGAGGTACATCAAAGAAGAAAAAAAAGAAAGAAACAGTATTCCTAAAATGAGTGAGAGGTACACACTTTAGACAGAGCTCATCATCATGTGATGGGAGGGTAATGACATAGTTGCCTATTAAATTAATAGATATCTCAGCCTGGATGAAGGAGCACTACCAACAGCTCAACCTGGCAAAGACAGACCTCCTTGTTATTCCAACCAGACTGTCTATTCAATTTCCCATTTTTGTTCAGCTCGGCTCCATATCGCTAACACTTGCCAGGCCAGCATACAGCTTTGGGCTGATGATCAAGGACCAGCTATCCTTCAGTGACCACACTGCAACCAACTATTTCTATTTGTCTTGCATATTTATTTTGTACAGTATCGGCAAAATCAAACTATATCTGATGGAGTATACAGCACAATTCCCGGTCAAGGACTTGGTCTTCTTACATTTGGATTTCTGCAACTCTCTACTGGCAGGAGTATCTGCGTGTGCTACAAGCTGCTGCAGATAATTGAAAATGCAGTGGCACATCTTGTGCTCAACAAGCTGGAAAGAATACATGTCACTCCTCTTTTCAGGTTGCTACATTGACTTCCTTTAGCAAGACATATTAAGTTCAAAACTTTGATGCTTGTCTACAGAGAAGTCAATGGGTGAGCACCTATATATGTACAGTATATGGAGATACCCATGAGGTCCTATGCTCCTTCTTGCCAACCTAAGTCTACTAATGAACAGCATCTACAGGTGCCACCTATACATGGCTTCAGATCTCAAACCAGAGTCTTTTCATGTGTAGCTCTGAACTAGTGGAATGAGCTGCTCATGTCCATCAGAACTGCTGGCACCCTTAATGTTGATAAGAAACATTTGAAGACTGTCTTGTTCTATGAATATCTTTCTAATTGATAATGGCTTTGATATATTCTTATAACTAATGAAACATAAACTAGTTTTGAGTTCTTTTTGGTTTAGAGCTCTTCATGAGTGATTATGAATTATATAACCGTGTCCTTCAACACTTCTTCCTAAACAGTCCCCCATACTGATATTTACTGATTATGTTGACCTTTTTTGTAAGTTGCTTTGGATAAAGGCATCTGTTAAGTAAAAATGTAAATGTAAATGTAGTTGAGGATGTACAATCTGATGTTTACAGCAGTTTATCAATTTAGATTACCACCGAATATTTAGAAACATGTTAAAAACTTTTGCTAGAGAAAGATTTACTGTAGGTTTTTGAAATTGGCTGGAATTCCACCTCTAGCCATTCCTTTTGCCTGCATTTTGCGTCTGCCCCACTTCTCAGTATTCAACACTGACCGTGTTGGCTCTTAGGGGGAAACATAATAATGGAATGTGTGAGTTTATTAGGTTACCAGAAGCTGTGAACTCTTTTTGTGCTCAAAATAAATTTTCTACTCATGCTCATTAGTTATGATAGATAGATAGATAGATAGATAGATAATGTAACAAAATCGACTCCAGACAGTCACAAAGGTTTGGGGCAGCCACTCGTATAATATGTTCCTGGCTGCAAAAGGTTTTGAAAAAAAGGTTGAGATGTTTACAAGACAGAGTCCAAAACAGAACTGATCAAGAGGTGGTAAGATGGCGGTTTTAAAAGTTGGGAGAGGAAATGAGGTCATCCAGGCCGGAACCGGAAGTGACATCTTTGAGACCAAAAATGATATCAGTGGCTCCGGGACCGGAAGTGACATCATCATTTGGTGCCGGAAGTGACATCATCAGTGGTGCTGGAACCCAATGGGATTTCCCAAGAATGGTCTGCAAGAGACTGAGAGAGACAGTCATCACTCTCTGCCACCCCCTGGTCTGGCATAATATTACCGTTAGTGATATCAGTGGCTCCGGAACCGGAAGTGACATCATCGTTGGTGCCGGAAGTGACATCATCAGTGGTGCTGGAACCCAATGGGATTTCCCGAGAATGGTCTGCAAGAGACTGAGAGAGACAGTCAGCACACTCTGCCACCCCCTGGTCTGGCATAGTATTACCGTTACTTAAGCCCTTTAGCTGCCTCCTAATCGCACGTGTGTGACAATAGATAGATAGATAGATAGATTAACCAGAATGACTTTAAAGGAAAAAAATTAAAAAGAAAGAAAACATCTCACTTGGCAGAGTCACAGTGAGGCATTATACAGGTATGTTGCCTTTTGTATAAAGGATCCCCAGTAGTGTTTCTTATCACAGTTCTGCAGAATAATTCATTGACTGGAATTCCTCAGCGACAGTGTGTCAGAGAGAGAATTGTAGCATTGTGTTGTATATTCAGACAGTACAAACAGCACATAGTTTCTTTACCACAATCCTCTTTAATGCTCAACTCCAACCCAACTCAACGATCCTTTCCACCCTTCTCCTCCATTCCTCCATGCCTACTGCCCTCTACTGCACACAGCAGGAACACCACATATTCCCCCATTAGTAAGTAAAGCTTGTAATAAATTACATTTTGTAAACTAACAGAACTTGAACTGAATCATCCCAATCAGCACACAAGATTTTTACATTGAGAAAACATATGAAAATACATTCTGCATTCCTCTGAAACCAAGTATTATTGTCATTTACATCTGGTAATCCTTTGCCCATACAGGTGGTTTTCTAACTCTTTCACTTCGTCTAACAGGTTCAGACTGGGTAAGTCTGTGTGGCATAGTCTGAACGAACAGGGGCAAGATAAAACGCATTCCATATACCTCCATCTGACAACTCATAGGTGTACTGTCTTTTCTTTCTCAATACTTGAAGTGGTTTAGTAAACTTAGATCTTCCTTTCTTCTGTATTCCAGGTTTTTTTACACGCACAAATGATCCAGGCTGAAAATCAGCTTCCCTGGCCCGTCGCTTTAGATCTGTGTAAATTTTACTTTTGTCCGGTTTTTGTCGTACTGCATCCATAATAGCTTTCTTCTGTGTCTCCGGCTTTATATTTTCTTTCAACACTGCAATATGTAACTTTGTATGCATCTGTCTACCATGAAGTAGCTCTGAAGGAGAGATCTTGGTTGTTGCATGGCGAGTTGCTCGATAGTTAAGTAAATACTCAGAAGTAAATGCTTTCCAAGGTTTTCCTTCAAGGCTTGCGGTTAGTATCGTTTCTTTGAGACTTCTGTTGAATCTCTCAATTTCACCATTTGCCTGGGGATAGTATAATGATGATTTTCTGTGGGTTATATTCCTCTCTCTCAGGAAGGTTTCAAATTCCACAGAGACAAACTGAGGACCATTATCTGAAATCAGTTCCTTTGGATATCCTTCTCTGCTGAAAACTGATGTTAGGAAAGCAATGACAATAGCAGAGGTTACTTGATAAGTAAAAGCCACTTTTGGCCATTTGCTGTAATAATCTATTAGAGTAATTGCAAAACGGCAGTCCAGTGCTCCATCTGCAAATGACCCTACAATATCTATTGAAAGTTTCTCCCATACAAAGATAGGAAAAGGTACTGGCTGAAGTCGAGGAGTGTGTACAATTACTGTTTTGTCATGGAGTTGACATGTTACACATGAACGAATTGCCACTTCCACCAGGGCATCCATTCCAGGCCACCAAAACAGATCTCGCAATCTTTGTTTGGTTCTGACGATACCTTGATGACTCTCATGTGCAATATGTACCAGTTTATCCTGTAAGTCCAAAGGCACCAACAAGCGGTGAGATCCGTGAATGATATAGCCATCCATTAAAGACAATTCATGCCTCACTCTGTAATACGCTTGAAGGTTTGGATCTAGGTTTTTTTCAGATTTTGGCCATTTCTTTTGTAAAGGCTCTTTCAGCTTAATATGTACTGGACATTTAAGACAGGCATTTTTAAATTCTTCTGGAGTAATAATGGAAGGCAATGCCTTTATAACTGCAACCACCTCAGCGTCCTCATCAAGTATTTTATCTGTGCTAGGTAAAGGTAGTTGTGACAAGCAATCAGCTGTAATATTCTCTGAACCTGGTTTGTACTGAATGGTGTAATTGAAATTTAGAAGCCTGGCTGACCATCTAGCTATGCGCATTCCCGCTCTTCCCAGTCCTTTACTTGTCAGTAATGTCGTCAGTGGGCTATGATCTGTCCTTAAAGCAAAGTGACATCCCCAAGGATTACTTTCTCTCCACTTTTCTGTAGCCCATACGCATGCCAGAGCCTCTTTCTCTACTGTTGAATATTTTCGCTCTGTTTCGCTGAGTGTTCTGGATGCAAATGATACAGTTCTCACCTTATTATCTGAGTGAATCTTTGAAAGGACTGCACCTAAGCCATAGTCTGAAGCATCTGTAGTGACCACAGCAGGTAATGTAGGGTCAAACAGGGTTAGTGCTGGGCTATTTACAATTAATTGTTTGACAATATCAAAACTGTGTTAAGCTGCATCAGACCACTTAAGCGCTGAAGTTCCACGCAGTAATGCTCTCAATGGTTCAACCACTGACGCGTAATTAGGTGTAAATTTAGCATACCAAGAAGTGAGACCCAAAAAGGAACGTAATTCCTGCAGGTCAGAGGGTGCAGGGGCTTGCTTTCATATATTCGGGATCTGGTTTTAAGCCTTCTTGAGAAATTATATGACCTAAGAATGACAATTTGTTCTGTCTAAACTGACATTTTGAAAAATTCAGTTGTAATCCTGCTGCATTAATGTGGTACAAGGTAGCTTTAAGGTGTTTTTCATGAAGGTCAGGAGTTGACCCACACACAATAATATCATCCAAATAACACTGTACACCTTGCTGATTTCTTAAAATTGACACCATCATTCTCTGAAAACAACCAGGTGCCGATGCAAGTCCATAAGGAACACGTTTGAAGCGGAATAAACCGTCATGGGTGATAAATGTAGTGATATCTCGGCTGTTCTCATGAAGAAGTACTTGATGATATGCACTTTGAAGGTCCAGTGTTGAAAATACCTTTGAATCTCTTAGTTCTGCAAATATTTCTTCCATAATTGGTAATGGATAACTATCCATTACAACTGCTTTGTTAGGTTCACGCAGATCAACACACAAACGAATCCCTCCTTTTTTCTTTAAGGTTACTGCAATTGGCGAAACCTATTTAGATGACTCCACTTTTTCAATAACATCTTGTTCAAGTAGCTTTTTAACTCCTTTGAAACAGCATCTCTTATTGAGAAAGGTAAACATTGCAATTTCTGTTGGACAGGCTTCACCTCTGCTTGTATTTTTATTTTATGCACAAAGTCTTTTGCACTGTTGTTGACTGATGGTGAGTGCTGACACTGGTTGCACTGTGGTAAAGGCCAATGTAGTAATATAGGCATCCATTAATTGCAATTTAAGTGCAGGCAAATAGATGTTCCTTCCTGTACTATATAAAACTCCGCATCCACACTGTTGGACTGATATGTTACAGTTACAGGCAGGCATCCCAGAACAGGAATTTGTTCTTTTAGTTAACTAACCAGTCGCATTTTAGGAGCTGTAAGTGATTCCTTTGTGAAATAAGTAGCATAAACTGCTTCAGGTAAAATCGAAACAGCTGAACCTGTATCAAGCATCAAGCTAATTGGAATCACTTCTCTATTTGATACAGTAGTGATGGAGACAGTGCACAGGATCTTGTCCGAGGTATTAATATTATTGTTTTCTACATGCAACACCGTAACTTCAGCAGTAGTTACTTCATGAATATCTGTATATCTTACACTGCGGCAAACTTTCGCAAAATGACCATGCTTTTTACATTTACGGCACTCTGCATCTTTAACAGGACACCCCGCATGATTCGCTGTATGTTGCACTGATCCACACCTAAAACACGTCTTTTTCTGCATATCAGTTAACTGTCTGGTTAGTTGTGACGGCGCTCTACGTCTTACTGTACTGCTTTTGTGCAGAGGCGTTTTGTCCAATTTTTGCGTTGTAAGAACAGCGTGCACACTAGCAGCAGCCCCTTGGCTAAGTGTTTTGGCCTCAGCCATGGTGTATTCAATCTGACTTGCAATTGTAATTGTTTTCAACAAAGTTAAATCCGACTCCAGAAGTAGCCTTTCTCTGATACGAGAAGAACTAGTCTTTTCCACAACCTGATCCCGTATCATTTCATCAGTCAGTTCTCCAAATCCACAAGTGACCACCAGTTCTTGTAAAGCTGCAACGTATTGCTCGATCGACTCGCCAGCGCTTTGTCTATGCTGGCGGAACTTGTAACGTTCAGCGACAACATTAACTTTCGGCACAAAAAACTTTTTTGGAATCGTTACTGCAGTGTTGTATGTATCGTCTTCAGCTGGTAAGGTGTAAAAAATACGTTGTCCTTCTGCTCCAAGACAATGAATAAGCAAAGCACGTTTTCTCATGTCGGGTAGATCGACCTGATTAGCGGCAAGCATGTAATTCTCAAAAATGTGTAGCCAAGCAGTGAAAGTAACTGTAGGCTCACCCGGGTGTGAAAGGAAAGGTGCCGGCTGCTGCAGGGATAGTAAAGACATCCTCGCCGCCAATATGTTGTATATTCAGACAGTACAAACAGCACATTGTCTTCTTTACCACAATCCTCTTTAATGCTCAACTCCAACCCAACTCAACGATCCTCTCCACCCTTCTCCTCCACTCCTCCATGCCTACTGCCCTCTACTGCACACAGCAGGAACACCACACATTGTTCATAATGGCGCTCAGTTTTGTTTGAATTCTCCCATGTTTTCAGAATTTATTATTATTATTTTATTCATTTATTTTAAGGTGTGTTACTTTTGTCAATGCTATGATTTATTCATGTTATGGTGTAATTTTGTTTTTAGGGTTGCAAGTATTTTGGGGTTCTGTCATTACAGACACATTGTGTGTTTTCAGTGGGTGTGACACTTTATAACCGAGAACTTCAGTATCAATTTCATCCAAGTTTATTGATAAAAGCTTAAATGTGCAACAGACCAAGTTTGAATGATAACATTGGGAGAACAGCTGCCTCTTGTCTTCCTAATAAGTAAGGTGATGAAGTTATGGTTAGTTATTACTTCACAAAGCACTCCACTGTATGCCTTCGCTTTAAACAGTTAAATCCTTGAGTATAAAAAAAAAAAAACAATAATTGAACACAAATTTGGTCAAACACCAGTGAATATATTATATAATTCAAAAAGATACAAAGATGACAGTCAGTAATAAGTGTTGGACTGATGCAATCACAATGCAACAGTGCAAAAATCCTATTTACAGAAATACAAACCCACCCTCCTGAAGTTCACATAAATGTCAAGATATTAACATTTCAGTTTTTCCTGAGTGGTAGATATGATTTCATTAGCCACTGAATGAAAACAGAGTTTGTCTGAAAAAGATTCTAACAGTTAGAGCTATGCCATATTGCTCTATGTAGCTCGAAGCTGAAATCAGCGATTATCATTCCTGAAGCCGATGGTGTACTTCAGCTTCCAGATGGTCTGTGTGTATCTCCTGGTTCTTTTCTTTTAAAGCCAGGATATTTGATTTGATTCTTCTCTCTTGGGTTGTTTTACTTCTTCCTGACATTTTTGAAAACACTACTATTTATAAAAAGTTCTCTTAAATTCCAGAAACAATTCATACTAAGTATAAGTTCCACCTTATGCTTACTTCTCTAGTATAGGACATGTACTGGTTGTGGTAAACTGTGGTGTTGGGGACCAAAAGAAAACTGCTTCACACTGTTGTTTTTGATCTTTTTGGTTCCTAAATTGTTTCATGGCTATTTTAGCTTGACATAACTGTAATGCTCATCTAACAGAAGGTCACTACATTAAAAAAAATGGAAGAAACCTTAAAAAGGATAAGGAGCTGACTTTGTGCTATATGACTCTGGCACAAGTTATACCTATAAATAATGCACTCAAAGTTGGTTTATCATTAATTTTCCATAAGGTGTATTCAATTAGCAAAACATATAGATAACAAAAAACAAAATAAAAGTAACACAAAACACAGTTATTATTTAATGAGTCAATTCCAAAACACTAAGTAAATTTTTTCATCCGGTTGGACTCTTGAAGTAGAATAGTAAATTAAAATTGAAGTAGTCCCAGTAAAAGCAAACTCTGACCAGTAAAAGTTGGGTCAACAGTCACTTGGAAAAAAAGTCTTCAAAATGTTCCTGTAGTTATTTTCTTCTGTGTTCCTCATCATTTATGCTTATGTAATCAGTGAATAAATGTCACTCCACTATTTACTGAATTTTTACTGAATTGTAACTTACTTTAAAAGAGGTTTGGGTAGTAGAATATAAATGTGTCATATTTGCCTCTCTCTCCAGCACCATTGGAGATGATAATCCACCTTCCTGTGAGGTGTGAAACCCCATATATTCAAAGAAGGTATTTGGTGTCGCATTGTGCATCCTGCCTTTGCAAAAGCATCCCGTATAGTAATAAATGTTGTGTGTGTTTTTTTTCTCCATTTTGATATTCTGTTTTGTGCTTTTGGGTACATGCGCTTTTGTTCTGACCTCCTATCTGCCTTGCTGATTCCTGTTTTTAGAATTACAGACTTGTATAATAAACTATTCATCACGTCTGTTTCTTTGTTTTCTCACCCTGATCTGTATATCATTCTGGATGTGTACAACTGCTCATTTGTCACAGGACACTACTTCAAAGCACAGCTAGAAAATTCTGCTCTTCCTCCAGCATGACCAGGACTTGGAGGCTATGCTATAGGTGCTACAATGTCCATAAGTAAATCAGGGTGTTTCTTACCTAACAGCAGGAGGTTTAAAATTCAAATGCTATAGTCATATGAACAAGTAAGTGCACCCTCTTTCAGCATTGTGGTTTAATGCATCATTCCATCACTAACAATCATCTTTTTCTCACCAAAACCTAACATTTGATAAATCTGTCTTTCATGTAATGAAGAAGGAGCCTGAGTTACCTCGAAAGCTTCCATATTGTAATCTTTTTAGTTAGCCAATTAAAGGTGTCATTTTGCTTGGCTTTTCTCTGCATTCATAATGGCTAACATGGTACAACACCCTAGTACTTCTTTCATGTAATAAACAATACACAACAGATTTGACTCTGCCATTATTTTTTCAACAAGAAAGCTAGGGCTATATTCATTATGATGAAATATTCATTAGGTCAATCACACAGAGAGTTTGTTAATGGTATTCAGACTTCCTTCTCTACTCCTTTCCCAGGTGGGCTCAATGAACATTAAGTACAATTCCATTTCACAGTAGGTAGAAGATGGAACAATGAAAAGGAGTCGTATTGCCTTGAGGTTTTATGCTAATGGACTCCATCACTGCAGAATTCCAGTTTAAGAGTTTGAATTTCTTTGCATTTCCTTCTGCTTGCCAAAAGCATAGAAATTAAAAAAACTAAGTTTGGTAGATTTTTATTATAATGTGACGGTGTTTCCCTGTGTGTATGTGCGTGTGTGTGAGTGTAACTATTTTTGTGCAATAAGACACAACTGGGGGAGGCTGGTGTAGTCCACACCTCATACTGCATTGGGAAGCCTGAAGATACTCGACAAGCTGACAAGCTATCTTGACAGATCCATTCGAACGGCAGATAAAACAGCAGAAGTTCTCTGGGTATCTTCAGGCTTCTCAATGCAGAGCTTGTAGTATCACTACTTAAATAGCCTATAAATCCCAGCAGCCTCTGTAGTGTTACACCATTGGGCAGCTTCAGAGTGTTGCATGAGCTGCTGGGAAAAAGGATGATTAGGCCAAAAGAGCCAAAAGAGATCAAGATCATTTATATTTATGTTTTACGTTTCTTACCCCATCTCTGAAATACAGCTTCATTTTGGATTTATGTGTTTGTCCTGTGCCTGCTTGTTTGTCTGAGGTGGCAGATGTCTTCATCCTGAGAGCGAGCTCAACTTCTACAGATCTTCTCTGGAACATGGTAGGACAAATCTTTCATAACATTCAGGAAACTGTTCACTTAACATCTCAATTCATTTTCCCCGCCTCTGTGAAACTGGACAGCTTGTGGACTGTATTGTGAGTGTTTATTGTTAACTGATTTGTGTACAGTGCTTTTCAGGTGTTATTTGTCTAGTGTCTGTTGAATTATTAACTCCGTCGGGGAATTGGGGAGAGCTTTTGCGTACATATTGTTTTTTAACAATTTTTTTTATTGCTTCCTTTATTTGTTTAATATATATTTTCACCAATTTATTTGTGCCTCTGTACGTATCGCTGTGTGTGAATGTGCGAGCTGGGTCAAGGCTGGGTGTGTTCCTGCAGTCCTCTAAATAAAAAAAAGAAACCACTGTTAAAAAGCAGTGAGAATCTGGATGTCTTCACGACCGCTACAAGCTGATGTAGCTTTAAAGAGTTATACAAGTGATGCTTACCTTGAGCACTGTGAATTGGTATCATAAAGAAATCCAGTAGTGAGAGAGAAATGGTGCAGCATCTTCATAGGTGTGCGTGTCAACGGTTTTATAGTTCTCATGATGTGCAACACGAGTCAGCCCAGTCAGCCCAGTCAGGACGTGAGGAGGAATCATTGCATGAGTGTAACCAGAGTTGAAAAGTAACTCTTTGATATTGTGATTTATTAGTATGGTTTTTGTTACTTATGTTTAGCATACATACATTTTTTAACTAAAAAAAAGCAGAAAAAGTGTTTTCAGGCAGCTCTGTCAAACTACAATAAGGGCTGTAAATGACAGAAGAACTGACAAAACTGACAGAAGAAGGGCAGAATGGTCTTGAAGAGCCTAATTCATACATTTGTGTGAAAATCTTCAAATAGATCATGGAATGTGCTAAATTAGCTCATAATCCATACCTAGAGGAAAGTGTGGGTATAAAACATTTTCTAGGCAGCCTCAGAAGCCTGTGATGTCAGCACTATGCCAAGAATCATAAATTTGTGCTTTTGCCAAATGACGGAACTGTAATTGTGAAAGACCCCACTAAAGAACTTCAAGATGACTGTATTGATTCCAATGATTTCTTTTTGGCTGTATTTGTATGTGTAATTATACTGCAATATATATTAGGAATGAAAGCTGCATTTTCAAACAAGTTAAATACAGTCCTTGTTTTGTACCATATTTCTCTTGTCTTAATATTTCCACTATGGTTAATGAAGGAATAGCTACACAGGTTAAAATATAAAATGCATTTCTAAAATGAATACATTCCCATAGAGCATGCACCCCCTGCTGGACACAGTGAGGTAACAAGCTGCTAGTGTAAAGAAAAATTAGTGAAGCCATTTTAATGAGAGAAAAGATGCCTGTGAAAGAGACAAGTAAATGGTTCCTTACCAGAAAGTAATCAGAGGTTGGAATATCTGTGTCTCTGCTTGCATATGTGAGCATGGGTCATAGATTTAGAAGGTGTCCTACCAAGTTATGGTGCACAGTGCAGTATACATAAGGTATGCTTAGTAATTAGAGGAAAGAGAGGGAGACATCCATTGTGATTGGTGGAAGGGATCCCAGTGGCATATAAGAAGAGGAAGGGGGATGTCAAAGGGCGTCTTCGTTTCAGAAAAGGTCTATCTCTAGTGGCGGATGCACAGTGGAACTCCAGCACAGACAGAAGGTAAGGATGGGGGTTGTCCACAGACTTTAGACTATCCCCTAAAGGAGGGATTCACAACCTGGGGTAGAGTGAGATGGCATTTCAGGGGGTGTAACAAAGAGGAAGACTGTGTTAAGATTTGCCAAAATTGAGTGAGGTGTGTTATTTGACTTTATTGTGGTGCAAGTGGTGTCTTTCAGTGTGCCATCATTTGTAAGTTGTTTATTAGTTGGTGCTCCTGTTCTATGATATGAAAAGAATCAAGCATTGCACACACAATTGTCACCTGCGAGATAACCACAAAAATGTGTGCTGTAATGGGTTCCTTGCTGCATTTGGAACCTTTGTAAAGGAGAATAACTTTTTTTAAGGGAACTGAATTTGATGGTAAGGCCTAGTATTGATTTCTGCAAGGCCTGATTGTAAAATGTCATGGATTCTGAGGCTTGACTGACATTTTTGCTAAGGGATGACACAGGGGGCTATATTGGATGCAACACCTGCAACTTAGCCCATATCTTCTGCTAGTGGTCCTGGCAGTAGTGCAGCAATTTTAGCTGTGCAGCTAAAATGGTTCATTTTGCATGGAAAAGGTAGAATGGGACTAGAGTCCTTGAGGTTTTGTTTGTTTTTGGAGATGTTTTCTTTTTATTTTTTATAGTCACTTATAAATCTAAAAGGTGAATTTATAATGGACTTACTAATGTGATTATCATAAAGGTCACTTTATTTAATTTTTTGATAGAAACTGATACATTGATATCACTATTTTCTAATAAGGAACCGTTTATTTTGTGCAATGCCTTGGCTGTGTCTCTCTCACTCGCCTGGTTTATCATTGATACGACTACTTGATGCCCTACAGTTGAACTGTTGCAAAGGTCATGGTGGGTATCGGGCATCACTGGTACATTGGGATAATTTTCAACATCATAATTTTTATTCTTGTTTTCCAGGTTTTCTTTTTGTCTAAATCATTGATTACTAAGGAGTGGGTTAGTGGGTCTGATGATGAAGTATTTACAGCCTTAGCGTTGAGATTTGTTTGCCTGAATGTCTGTTCTGCTTGTTGTTAATTGTCATTATTAGGATACCATTAATCAAGGAATGCTATACAGAAAAAGGAAGATTAACAGAAAAACAACTAAAGAGACCCAAGCATTTACAGTTATAGCAAAAATGCAAATTATAAAAAATATCTATACTAATAAACGGCAAAGCCCTCATTGACTCACTCACTCACTGACTGACTGACTGACTGACTGACTGACTGACTCATCACTAATTCTCAAACTTCCCGTGTAGGTAGAAGGCTGAAATTTGGCAGGCTCATTCCTTACAGCTTCCTTACAAAAGTTGGGCAGGTTTCATTTCGAAATTCTACGCGTAATGGTCATAACTGGAAGTTGTTTTTCTCCATTTACTGTAATGGAGTTCAGCTGGAGGGGCGGAGTTTCGTATGACATCATCACGCCTCTCACGTAATCACGCATTACGTAGAAAGCCAGGAAGAGCTACAAAACGCGCTTTAGAAAACATGCATTATATAATTAAGAAGGCAGCGAAACAATTAGAAGCGAGCGAGTGACATATAAAACCATATTCAGCGGCTCACGTGAACTGACGCAGTGCGCAGACAAAAAGTAACAG
>JANRMT010062793.1:5172610-5188028 GCA_026402145.1 Polypterus bichir lapradei
ATATATAGATAGATAGAGAGAGAGAGAGAGAGAGAGAGAGAGATGACAACAACACTCATATCAATGACAAAACAATTACATTAACAATCATGTTACGTTATTTTTAAAATATTTCCTTTTCTTTTTCATAACTTCTTTAACACACTACTTCTCCGCTGCGAAGCGCGGGTATTCTGCTAGTCTATACTAATAAAAGGCAAAGCCCTCACTGACTGACTGACTGACTCACTCACTCACTCACTCACTCACTCACTCATCACTAATTCTCCAATTTCCCGTGTAGGTAGAAGGCTGAAATTTGGCAGGCTTATTCCTTACAGCTTACTTACAAAAGTTAAGCAGGTTTCATTTCGAAATTCTACACGTAACGGTCATAACGGTCGACAACGTCCATCATGTTGAACTTTCTTATTTATGGCCCTATCTTCACGAAATTTCGTAGGCGGCTTCCCTGCACTAACTGAAACCGATGTACGTATTTATTTCGGTGGTATGACGCCACTGTCGGCTGCCATATTGAACTTTCCAACTTCACTAATTCTCCAACTTCCCGTGTAAGTAGAAGGCT
Source organism: Polypterus bichir lapradei (assembly GCA_026402145.1). Taxonomy (NCBI): domain Eukaryota; kingdom Metazoa; phylum Chordata; class Cladistia; order Polypteriformes; family Polypteridae; genus Polypterus; species Polypterus bichir. The sequence continues at coordinate 5,173,179 of JANRMT010062793.1, forward strand.
GAACATTGGCAGGCTCATTCCTTACAGCTTACTTACAAAAGTTAAGCAGGTTTCATTTCGAAATTCTACATGTAACGGTCATAACGGTCGACAACGTCCGCCATGTTGAACTTTCTTATTTATGGCCCCATCTTCACAAAATTTGGTAGGCGGCTTCCCTGCTCTAACTGAAACCAATGTACTTACTTATTTCTGTGGTATGACGCCACTGTCGGCCACCATATTGAACTTTCCAACGGTCTTTGTTACTTATGGGCCCATCTTCAAGAAATTTGGTACGCGGGTTCCCAACGTTAACTGAATCCTACTTACGTACATATATACATCCATAGTCTGCAGCTCGGTCATCGTGTGAGGGGGTGTTGGGTCCCCCATCCCAACTCCTCCCACATTGTTGGCTGCCTGCCTATATAAGGCCGTCCGTCGCTCCGGTCTCTACATTCCCTTCCTTGCTTCGCCACGGGATTCACGTCTCCCTGCTGATAACTACAGCCTTTTTATTTAATCCACGGCTTCTCCGCTGTTTTATTGTTCGTTTATTACAATTATAGTTATTGTGTAGGTATTTTAGACTTACTTTACATTGTTCAGGTACCCATTTCCTTTATCGTTCCAACTGTACCCCCATTAACATGTCTATCGAGGTGATCACCATCGATCAAAGAACTGTCATTTACCGAGTGGTTTCCATGCCCGGAGATGGCACCTACCTTTTCCATTCTCTTTGTTACATATTGCACGGCCAGATCAGGCTCACTCTTGATATCCGGAGGAACATTGTGTCTTATGTATTGAATGACTGGGACAGGTTCAAGGTGTGGACTGATGACGGTACAGGAGATAATTATACTACACAGGAGCACTAGGAGTGAAATGCTTAAGCCCTTCACCTATGGTTCTGCATGTGAGTTGATGGCTGCCGCTGAATTGTTCGGTTGTCGCTTTCATGTTTACCGAAATGGGCAAATATTTTACACCTTTCGACAACCACCAATGCCTCTTAAACATCTTAGATTCACAGGTGACGATTTCAGTAGTGGACACTTTGATGTTTATGAATGTTTAAACTCTCAAAAGCTGGATGCGAAGTTATCGATGAAACCGGTTGTATGCTTACAATGCTTGACAGATGCCGAATGTCACTTCAACACAAGTCCTGCAAATACTGTCGTAATTGAAACAAACACTGTAACTCAAACCGATTATGACAGCAGCAATCCAAGCTGTGAGATTTGAAACAAGATTACTTTTCACATGGCCAACTGTACGTTGCATGCTCAAGAGTAAGCTCAGCGCACAGCTTGGTCATATTACAACCGGAGGGCAGAACTGACAATGTGGTATACAAAGAGATCCTTAACAAATAATTATTGGTATATTTTTCCTCAGTTTAAAAAGGTTTAATTTTCTTCTTAATAAAAAGTTTACGGCAGTACTTTGCTGCTGCGAAGCATGGGTATTTTGCTAGTGTCTTATAAATGTAAAAATGACACAGCCATGCTTTTTGTATGTAGAATAAGAGAAAAGAGAAAAGAAAAGCTAATTAAATGAGATCACCTCATACTAAAAAGAGTCTTTCACTGTGGAACTGAGTAAAACAAAAGAGAGGAAACATTTGACCAAACCAGAAGTTCATAACCAAAAGTCAGCCCAATTGATGAGTAAAGGTAAACTGCAATCCAAAAATTGTAGCCTTAATTTCAGAAACAAAAGTCATGAAACAGTGAAATGTAATTCGTACTAAATAACACAGACACATGGATGATTTTTGTTTTTTGGTTTGTCCACAATCGTGTATAATGTTGAATCCAAAGTACAGATTTTTGTATTGTAGTGCTGTTGACATCAAACGTGTGACGTCCAGGGCTACACACAGTAGCAGCCAATGTTGTGTCATGACAACAGCAAGTGAAAATTATGATACACCATGGGAAAAAGAAAAAGGTGATGGAAAAGATGATATATAAAACAATTTCAAAGAGGAAAAATCCCAAAATCAGATTTAGCGACCTGAACACCAATAATGGAAAACAACACTTAGAAATGCAACTTAAAACAAGAATACAAATTACCAGACATTCAGAAAACATAACACTTCAAACAATGTGTTCATTGCTACTGTCCATTTTAATACAGCAAATTGGCCTAAATAATATAATTCCCTGCAAATGCAGCTGAAGGCACCCACTTGGTTCTGCAGCTAGTTAAACTCTGACCTATTGACATTACCACATGTATTCTATATGATTACATTTGCCCACTGTTACATAAAAAACTTATCTCAGATTTTACTGCAGAGATGCAACTTTCATGTCTTTCATTCTACATTATAGTGTTCATTTGTTACAGCTATCCAAGCTTTACTTCAAGTTTAAATATAATTTAGAACTTTATATTTCATTAGCTTGTGAAATGAATGCATCTCTCATCATTAAGAAAAATCTTGATAGTTTCCAATACGATGGAAGCATTAGGTTATAAATTCTTAATGGGTATACATTGTTCATGGTTACTTCTAAATTGATCATAAAGCTACTAATGTTTTATGAAGGTTCTATTGATTATTCAGTTTGGAACAGGCAAGTTGTGACAGCAGAGAGGGATGTGGACTGACATGTTTTATTTTAGGCCTTTTCTGCTTACTTGACCATGTTGTCTTTCTCTTTTATTTCTCCTTTAGGCATGCATGGAAATCTAAAACTTCACATTTGATACATACTGCATACTGTATTTTCTTTGATTGCAGTATTTCTAGTCTGTTTCTGATTTCCAGACTTGCTTCAATAATACAATTTAATTGCATCAGATACTTCAGTTTTGTTCTCAAATGTGCAAGAGTATACCTTTCATCAAAGCCCATTTGGAGCTCTAGGCAGGGTTGACAGATGTTGCCTCTTGTGCCCCATGGTAGATAGTCAGTATTAGACTTTGATGACCTGTGGTCAACCATGGTGTAAGGAGTGCACACCCTTTCAATAAAACAAACAGCGGTACATTGTACATGTACCACAGACTTTAAGGAGCGCTCAATACTGTGGACATTATTATCATACTTTGACATCCATTGGGGGTTGTCCACTTGCAAACAGAGCACTTAATCCTTATAAACTGCCCCCCTCAGATGATGGTGCCCTAGGCCGCAGCCTTTGTCACCTAATGGATTGAGCAGCTCTGCTTTTAGGATAATAAAACTAAATCAATTTATATTGCAAAGTGATACATGCATTCAAAACAAACATCAGTTATAAACACAAGATGGGAGATACTGTCCTACAGAAAGTAACCTGTGAAAAGGATTCGTCGGTTTAAGGTCACACATATTTTCATCATCTAAGTAAAACACTGAACCTATTAAAAGGCAAAAAGTTAGGTTATTTAGTAAAAACTGTTGAATATTGCAACGTCGGTCAGGGCCATGTTGGATGGATTCTCTGCTCTTTACATGGCTCTTTGAGGTGGCTTGCTATCCTTAAAAGGACTGCTAGCCTTTTGCCGCACAAGTTGGAAAAAGTACTGTGTTGTTCAATGGCGAAGCAGGGATGTTGCTTGCTGCAATGGCAGGGCGCACATCAGAATGTTAAGTTCTGTTCTGTCATGTGGTGCAACAGAGGTGTTCAATGCTGGTCAGCTATAAACAAGCAGGAGAACCTCTTTGTGTGGAGATGCAGATGTTCCAGTATTTTTGCTGTTTTCCTTTACTGAACTGGCACTAAAAACCACATTCCAGGTCGTAGAGATTAGCTTTGAGCCTTTCCCTTAACCGGTGCTTCACAACATCTCTATGATCTGTCTTGTACTTTGCCTGCACATTTTTACCATTGTCCCTGCTTCACACAGCTCACTTGGTTCATTGTTAACTTGATCTGTCACACTATGCCCCAGCTCCATTAGCCTGAAGCTCTGCCAGTGTCTGTGCACATGGGCTAATGGACCTTAGCCAATGGAGAAGTGGTGGTGGAGCTTCAGAGGGGTCAGCCTCTCAGCTGTCTCCATCCCTGTACTGCTGCTGCAAACAGCTCTCCAGATTACAGATCTGAGCCTCAAGACTCGCCAGCACCTCCTCCAAGGAGTCAAGTAGACTTATTTTAAGTTTCCAAAGCACTCAGCGCTTCACTGAGTCGGACCTTAGGTCCTCTCCATGTCCTGCTTCTGACACCAATGTAGTGTCGGAGCTGAGTGCCACAAGGTATAGATTCTGTACTCTTTACATGGCTCTATGAGGTGGGTTTCTATAGTTAAAAGGACTGCTTGCCTTCTGCCATACTTTGCAGAGCTGCCATTTTTTATAGGTGGTCCTGCTATTTATGATGTACTGCCTGCTCATTCTTCTGGTAACTCATCCTTGGCTGATGTAACTTGTCCCATGCCATTGCAATATAAATCAAGAGACATTATGCTACATAATACACTAGTAAAGGTGTATCTGGAGTATTGTGTACAGTTCTTGTTACCACACAACAAAAAAGACATAGCAGCACTTGAAGATATGCAGAGAAAAGCAAACAAGATTTAAAGTGATGTTATTTTTTGAAAGACTCAGAGAATTAAACTTGTTTGGTCTTGAGCAGAGAAGACTGCATGGGGACAAAATCCATGTCTTCAAAATTCTCAATGGCATTGATGAAGATGAACCAACAGAATCCTTTCAACTTGAGGATGAAAATGCATACTCCAGGACACCAGGACACCAGTGGAAATTAAGATGAAGTGCATTTAGTACTGAAACCAGGAAGTGTTGAGGGAATCTGGAAGAAACTACCAAAACATGTTGTTGAAGCAGAAACCTTTAAGAAGCATCTGGATAAGATACTGGGATTGTTCAGCTGTTAGCGAAACAAATGAGCTTGATGGATTGAATTGTCTCTCTTGTTTGTCGCATTTCTCATGTTCTTGTATTCTAGTACATGTAGACAGCAGGAGCTTATCTTGGCCTCTCTGAACATGCCTTTGAAACCGATTCATTTCAGTTCATGTATTCACTTTTCAATCATCTCTTACAGAGAGCACTAGCGCTCATCCTGCCTGTACTGGGCAGAAGTCCAGAACCAGCCTTCACAGTCCATCACAACAAAGTAATTTCTACTCAAATCTTGTTGCATTTCCTTTCAAATGTGTGCTTTACAAATTTAATAATATAATAAATGCAGAAAAGCTGGTGTTGTGCATTTCTTTCCCAGAACTCCAGTTTTCCTCCCACATACCCACATGCAAATTAAGTTACTTGTGGTTCTAAATTTCCCTCTATGTCAGTTTGTCTTTGGGTGTATGAGTTCCAAGTTGTGGGTGTTTATGGAAGTGTGCCTTGCAATGATCTGGTGTCCCGTCAAGAACATTTTTCTGCCTTGTGCTCAGTGCTGCCAGGATAGTTTTCTGCTTCCTGGAAATCTAAACTGGATTAAGTGGGTCTGAGTGGGTTGTGAGAAACATACATTATGTATTGAAATGTTCTTGCATAATTTAAATATTAATAAAAATCAACAGAATCAACATTTTTAAATCCAGATTCCAAATATTAAATATTAAGAAAAATCAACAGGATCAAAAATATTTCTAAATCCAGATTCCAGCTGCTCTTGATCAGGCAGCTGGTCAATTTCACAGAATTTCACAGCACCCCACAGCACTGGAAAACCTCAAAGATTCTGGTAGAATATGATTACACTGACCCTGAGTATATTGTTTGACACAGGTAAATCAATCCAGAGTTCAGGAAGCCTGCAGAAATTTTATTTACAGTGGGAATTTCATGAAGGCCTGTAACTTATAATCATAGTATATGCTGTGGTGACACAAAGCAATTTGAAATTTTATTTACCAATAAAAGGATTTAAAATAGACTGTAAATTGAACAGCATGTTGGTGACTGTCTCCAACAGGGAGTGCTTGTTTGCTGGGAATGTGTTCTTTTTTAGAAATTCATGATATACTTGAACCTGTATATATTGTAAGGTTTCTAAACTCTTTTGGGAGCCCACTCCGCCACATCAATGGGACAACACACCGAAGAGCATCACCATGTTTGTGGAAAAACAGCCTATCAGTTGCTGGCGCAACCGCAGGCTCCCAACACTTCAGCAGTTCACGGAGAAAGCAAGTCTGAGCCAACCACCACCGTGCTATAAGCGCCTGTCGTCAATGTGTTATACAAGGAACATTAGAAATGCAGGGAACAGTATTTTTTGGCCACAACCCTGCCTGAATGCTGTGTCTGTGTATAGGAGATTGGTAGATCCTGCTACAATAAATAACCGTGCTGTTCCTGTTTCTAACTGAATAAAGCTGGTTTTGCTAAAGTACTGAGACTCAGCCTCGTGTTTTGGGGTGCAAGACAGGGACTCACATGTCATAATATACACTGTGTGCACAATTATTAGGCAAGTTGTATTTTTGAGGATTAATTTTAATATGGAACAAACACAGTGCTATCAGTCAATCCAAAATGTTAATAAACCTGAAACCTGAATGTTTCACAACGGAAATGTGAGTGTGAACATCATCAGGGGAATACATATGTGCGCACAATTATTAGGCAACTATTAGTGTGCAGATTTATTATGCAACTAAAGGAAAAATGAAAATTTTCCCATCTCACTTGTTTATTTTCATCTGTTATAGTGAGAATAATAAACAAACACCTCAAAATTTACAAATAAACATCTCTGACATTTCAAAAAAAATAAATCAATCAATCAATGACCAATATAGCCACCCTTCTTTCCAATAACAGTCATAAGCCTTTCCATTCATGGAGTCTGTCAGTTTCTTGATCTGTTGACGATCAGCTTTTTGTGGAGCAGTGACTACAGCCTCCCAGACACTCTTCAGAGAGGTGTATTGTTTTTCTCCCCCGTAAATCTAGCGTTTAAGAAGTGCCCACAAGTTCTCGATAGGGTTTAGGTCAGATGAGGAAGGGGGGCCATGTCATTATTCCTTCATCTTTAAGGCCTTTACTGGCTGGCCACGCAGTGGAGAACTTCGATGCAAGTGATGGAGCATTGGCCTGCATAAAAATCATGGTCTTTTTCCTGTATCACTGTTTGAAGAAAGTGTCTTTGAAAAACTGGCAGTAGGTTTGGGAGTTGATTTTGAGTTCATCTTCAATGCAAAAAGGTCCAACTAGCTCATCTTTAAAAATACCAGCTCATACCAGTACCCCACCTCCATGTTGGAGTGGAGCTCTGTGCCCATTACTGATCCACAGGTCCATCCATCTGGTCCATCAAGAGTCACTCTCATCTCATCGGTCCATAAAACCTTTGAAAAAAATCTGTCTTCAGATATTTCTTGGCCCAGTTTTGACGTTTCAACTTATGTTTCTTGTTCAGTGGTGGTTGGGTTTCAGCCCTCCTTACCTTGGCCATGTCTTTGAGCACTGAACACCTTGTACTTCTGGGCACTCCAGGTAGGTTGCAGCTCTGGAATATGAAAGTACTGGAGGATAATGGGTTCCTGGTAGCTTCACGTTTGATTCTTCTCAAATCTTTGGCAGCTAATTTGCGTCTTTTGTTCTCAACACGTTTCTTGCGACCCTGTTGACTATTTGCAACAAAATGTTTGATGGTTCTGTGATCACACACCAATATCTTAGCAATTCCAAAAGTGCTGCATCCCTCTGAAAGACTTTTTACAATTTTTGACTTTTCAGAGTCAGTTAAATCTCTTTTTTGGCCCATTTTGCCTGAGGAAAACTAGCTGCCTAATAATTCTGCACACCTTGATATAGGGTGTTGATCTCCTTAGGCCAAACCCTCCCTCATTAGACAAATACACATCACCTGACGTGCTTAAATCCAATAAGCATTCAAGTTAATACAGCTTGGAGTTGGAATATACGCATAAAAATGATGATATGGTCAAAATACTCACTTGCCTAATAATTGTGCACACAGTGTATAGCCCTTCAGAAACCATGGTGGAAATAATCAGATAAGAGAAACATAGTACCAAAGGATATGTATGCATTTAAGTTGCTTTAAATTACAGCTTTCCCTCCCAATATATATTGTAGTATAATCATACATACATACATAACCAGACCCGAAGAGAAGCCATTGGAACAGCACAATCATAGTCCAGTTCTTCAGTGGGGAATGCTGATGATTGTAGTTCCGATTCAGTGGAGTGCAGAAGGCTCTGTTCTTGCAGATGACTTCTAAGGTCCCTGACCATTATAAATACCCACACATTTAGCATATTCAGTAAGCTACTTTTGAAACCTGCCAGGTATGGGAAACTACCATCTGAGCTACCTGAACATGTTATACTCGTATATGGATTGTGCTCTTCTAAGACTCGGATGCTGCACTTACTGTGAACAGTGTACTTGCCCTAATCACTTAAGTCTGCCTGAAAGAACTGTCCTTACTTCATGTATGCTAACAACATTGGGGTGACAAATTACAATTATCAAATAGTTATTTTTTGATTGTGGTTACAGTGAGGTTGAGAGGTTCCGGCTAGATATAGTCGGACTCACCTCGACGCACAGCTTGGACTCTGGAACCAATCTCCTTGAGAGGGGCTGGACTCTCTACCACTCTGGAGTTGCCCCCGGTGAGAGGCACCGAGCAGGTGTGGGCATACTTACTGCCCCCCGACTTGGAGCCTGTGCGTTGGGGTTTACCCCGGTGGACGAGAGGGTGGCCTCCCTCCGCCTTCGGGTTGGGGGAAGGGTCCTGACTGTTGTTTGTGCGTATGCGCCGGAAAAGCAGTTTGGAGTATCCACCCTTTTTGGAGTCTCTGGAGGTGGTGCTAGAGGGCATACCTTCTGGGGATTCCCTCGTTTTGCTGGGAGACTTCAATGCCCACGTGGGCAATGACAGTGAGACCTGGAAGGGCGTGATTGGGAGGAATGGCCCCCCCGATCTGAACCCGAGTGGTGTTTTGTTATTGGACTTCTGTGCTCGCCACGGATTGTCCATAACGAACACCATGTTCAAGCATAAGGGTGTTCATATGTGCACTTGGCACCAGGGCACCCTAGGCCTCAGTTCGATGATCGACTTTGTGGTTGTGTCATCGGACTTGCGGCCATATGTCTTGGACACTCGGGTGAAGAGAGGGGCGGAGCTGTCAACTGATCACCACCTGGTGGTGAGTTGGCTTCGATGGTGGGGGAAGATGCCGGTCAGACCTGGTAGGCCCAAACGTGTTGTGAGGGTCTGCTGGGAACGGCTGGCAGAGTCCCCTGTCAGAAGTAGCTTCAACTCCCACATTCGGCAGAACTTCGACCACGTCCCGAGGGAGGTGGGGGACATTGAGTCCGAATGGGCCATGTTCCGTGCCTCTATTGTTGAGGCGGCTGACCGGAGCTGTGGCCGTAAGGTGGTCGGTGCCTGTCGCGGCGGCAATCCCCAAACTCGTTGGTGGACACCGGCAGTGAGGGATGCCGTCAAGCTGAAGAAGGAGTCCTATAGGACCTTTTTGTCCTGTGGGTCTCTGGAGGCAGCTGATAGGTACCGGCAGGCCAAGCGGAAAGCGGCTTCGGTTGTTGCTGAGGCAAAAACTCGGGCATGGGAGGAGTTTGGAGAGGCCATGGAGAACGACTTTCGGACGGCTTCGAGGAGATTCTGGTCCACTGTCCGGCGTCTCAGGAAGGGGAAGCAGTACAGTGTCAACACCGTATATGGTGGGGATGGTGCGCTGCTGACCTCGACTCGGGACGTTGTGGGTCGGTGGGGGGAGTACTTCGAAGACCTCCTCAATCCCACTAACATGCCTTCCAATGAGGAAGCAGAGCCTGGGGACTCTGAGGTGGGCTCTCCCATCTCTGGGACTGAAGTCACCGAGGTGGTCAAAAAACTCCTTGGTGGCAGGGCCCCGGGGGTGGATGAGATACGCCTGGAGTTCCTTAAGGCTCTGGATGTTGTAGGACTGTCTTGGTTGACACGTCTCTGCAACATCGCATGGACATCGGGGACAGTGCCTCTGGATTGGCAGACTGGGGTGGTGGTCCCCCTTTTTAAAAAGCGGGACCGGAGGGTGTGTTCCAACTATAGAGGGATCACACTCCTCAGCCTCCCTGGAAAAGTCTATTCGGGGGTTCTGGAGAGGAGGGTCCGTCGGATAGTCGAACCTCGGATTCAGGAGGAACAGTGTGGTTTTCGTCCTGGTCGCGGAACAGTGGACCAGCTCTACACCCTTAGCAGAGTCCTGGAGGGTGCATGGGAGTTTGCCCAACCAGTCTACATGTGCTTTGTGGACTTGGAAAAGGCGTTCGACCGTGTCCCTCGGGGAGTCCTGTGGGGGGTGCTCCGGGAGTATGGGGTACTGGACCCCCTGATAAGAGCTGTTCAGTCCCTGTACAACCGTTGTCAGAGCTTGGTCCGCATTGCCGGCAGTAAGTCGAGCCCGTTTCCAGTGAGAGTTGGACTCCGCCAGGGCTGCCCTTTGTCACCGATTCTGTTCATAACTTTTATGGACAGAATTTCTAGGCGCAGCCAGGGTGTTGAAGGGGTCCGGTTTGGTGGACTCAGGATTGGGTCACTGCTTTTTGCAGATGATGTTGTCCTGTTTGCTTCATCAGGCCGTGATCTTCAGCTCTCTCTGGAGCGGTTCGCAGCTGAGTGTGAAGCGGCTGGGATGAGAATCAGCACCTCCAAATCCGAGACCATGGTCCTCAGCTGGAAAAGGGTGGAGTGCCCTCTCAGGGTTGGGGGCGAGATCCTGCCCCAAGTGGAGGAGTTTAAGTATCTCGGGGTCTTGTTCACGAGTGAGGGAAGAATGGATCGTGAGATCGACAGGCGGATCGGTGCGGCATCCGCAGTGATGCGGGCTCTGCATCGGTCTGTCGTGGTGAAAAAAGAGCTGAGCCGTAAGGCAAAGCTCTCAATTTACCAGTCGATCTATGTTCCTACCCTCACCTATGGTCATGAACTATGGGTAGTGACCGAAAGAACGAGATCACGAATACAAGCGGCTGAAATGAGTTTCCTCCGCAGGGTGTCTGGGCTTTCCCTTAAAGATAGGGTGAGGAGCTCAGTCATCCGGGAGGGACTCAGAGTAGAGCCGCTGCTCCTCCGCATCGAGAGGAGTCAGATGAGGTCTGATCAGGATGCCTCCTGGACGCCTCCCTGGTGAGGTGTTCCGGGCACGTCCAACCGGGAGGAGGCCCCGGGGAAGACCCAGGACACGCTGGAGGGACTATGTCTCCCGGCTGGCCTGGGAACGCCTTGGGATTCTCCCAGAAGAGCTGGAAGAAGTGGCCGGGGAGAGGGAAGTCTGGGTTTCTCTCCTTAAGCTGCTACCCCCGCGACCCGACCTCGGATAAGCGGAAGAGGATGGATGGATGGATGGATGGTTACAGTGACATGATTTAAAAACTAAAGGTATTGGGTTAGAATCACAGTTCCAGTCGTAACCTTGCTGAATATGAATTGATTGGTGGCAAATGATAATTGTCTGTTGTAACTGTAGTAAATAATTTGAACAACCTGACTAGAAAGTATTAATAGTCAGATGTTCTTTATCTATAGGGTGGTCCAGATCTAATTATGCAGTTTTCATTACACTATAACTTATTAAGTTTATTACATAGAAAATCACCCGAAAAATCCCGGACCATCGAGAAGTGTGCAAACTGACGACATGAAGAATCATCTTTGTGCTGAACTGGAATCGTCCCCGCATAAATCAAAGTCATCCAGATAATCTTGATCTGCATAATTAGATCTGGACCACCCTGTACCTGTAAATGAATAAGAAAAACTATTCTAAAACAAGCATAAAAAGAACACACTATAAGTACCGGATATATGGGCTGGTGATAGTGAGTCCTCAATATTTTTAAAATGTTTCAAAGATAACAATTATATCCAAACTAAAAATGAAACCTTCAAATTAAAAGTTTTCAAATTTACTGTGTTATCTGTAGAATTTCTCCTCACTGGTGTTGTGTTCATGGCAGGTCAAAAAAATTACAGAAATTACATCTCTGACGGACAACTTACATGATATGGAGGGGGTGTGGCAGATATGACAAGTACAAGGCACCCACTGAGAAATTTTATTAGAATGCCCTCCCAAGTGTATCTATTAGTAGAAAAACTTCTGGTTTTTCCAAATGTAATGACAAGGATTGTTTACTCATGTACTGTTTCGCCTCGCTAAAGCAGTTAATTAATGAAAAAGTATAACAAGGTTTATTTTCAGAAATGCGGCTGAGTGTGACATGTATATGAATGAAAGATTTTTTTAATTAAATTTCTTAAGATGAAGACACTTAAGAACGCCATGACTAAATTGAAATGAGAATGATGTAACATCAATATCTAGTCTGCAAAGTTTGAAGACACAACTGCAAATTTTGTCTGATCATCCAACTTCATTTTTAAATCGGTATAGCAGAATGCTTTGCTTAACAGTGTCAAAAGCTGCAGTTAAATTTAATACACAATTTTAGAATTTGAAATTTAAGTAATTGTAGGTTTGTGTGTGTGTGTATATATGTGTGTATTAGAATAAACAATTCAGATCAGTTTAAATTCCTGACCTGTGGCTTGTAATATGCTTGTTGACAAGCCGCAGTTTAGATATTTTTTCTAAAAGACTGCCACTCTAATGTTTCTATATATTTTTCGTTAATGTGACTTCTTCTCTGTAAAAAATAGAAGTACTATACGTTCACATTCATTGTGTTTTGGGTTACATTTTTCCATAATAAAGTCTTTTGTTATTATGTCTAAAACTCACTCTGAGCAGTTCTCTAACTTGGTTGGAAGCTTAGGCTTAATGCCTAGTTAAAACATTTTGTTTTGTGTAGCTTCTGTCATAACAAAGCAAAGATGGTCAGAAGTTTTGGGGTACCCATAATCAAACTCCATATAACTGAAGTCTCAAAAAACAGAGAAATAAAACAAGGAACAAAGCATTAAATTGCATCTTTTCAGAGAGGAGTCTGAATACAACAACCAAAAACGGCGGTTCTTGAGGTCATAACAGTTTTCCAACAGGAAGAGGTGGGTCCTGGTGATTGGACACTGGAAGTGACATCAGCGGTGGAATAGCCTTCAATCTTCTGGTCTGCAGAGGGGGAGAAAGAGAAGGCAATATCATAGAATATCAGCCTGTAATAATTAGCATCACCTTTGCTTTTAAAATATGTGTACCTGTGTGACACTCCATTTCCAAAATTGTTTTAATATAAAGGGCTTATCATCCATTTTTTGAATATGTTTATTACATAAATATCTCCCAATCCTCACAGCATCAAGGGCAAGGTAGGTACCACAGGTGAACATGGCACCATTCCTTTACTGGTCACATACATGCACACCAGACTAATTAGAACTGAAATTTAAACAAACTTGTATTTCTTAAGAAGGTGGATAAAAACTTGAATGCCTGAATAAAACACAAAGTTCACAATTCATTTGTCTTTGCCAAGATTTGAAACCAGATGATGGAGCAACTGGGAAGAAGCACTGTAATCATCCCACCCCGACAGTCCTTCATTAAACTTACATAGCTATTTCTTTTCCACCATAGTAAGCTGGTAAGTCTTATCTCTACAATGTTTGCCTTCTCTTAACCACATGTAAAAACTTCATCACCCTTAAGTCATTTTCTCATAACAAAATGCCATTTCTCATTGTGTTTATTAATTTACAAATGATTTAGTTTTGGTTCATGTAGGATTAGGTATTTTCACTTTGAATTAGCCCAAAAATCAGCTGTATTAGACATGTTGCCAAAATGAATTATACACTTCTCATTTGTTTAGTTCTACTTTGCAGAACATTTAGACATGTGTGCATGGTGTAACTCACACATTCAAAAATGTTAATTCAGTTCTCAGAAAGCTTCTTTCACGGGTGATGTATAAAGGAAATAGTTCTAAAATAGAGGTTTAAGTGGATGATAAAATTAGAAATTGATTGTCAGATGAATCCTAAATTTAATTTATAAAAGGAAGTGTTCAGACTTTCACATCAACCAATTATACATCATTCAATAATTGTATATTCAGCCAAGCATATACCTGTGAATTAGTGGTGCTGCAACTTTTGAAAATGAGGGAACAAGCTGTTGATAACCACAGGCAAATAGCTCCATATGAAAGAATGTTGAGGATGTGGGAAGGTATGGTGAGAGGAAGACAGCACAGTGAAAGAGACAGAAGAAGGCAGAGATACATACCTGTGGCAGATAAAATAAAGTGCAATTAATTGCAAAGTCCCTCTTTGCCATGAAAATGAACTTAATCCCAAAAAAAACATTTCCACTGCTGTTCAGCTGCAGGATTGAGGCACCACCAGTGCATATCTTGCTCTGGAATGGCAGCAGGCAGGTTTGTGAGTGCATCTGCATCCACAGTGAGGCAAAGATGTTTGGAGGATGGCCTGGTGTCATGAAGGGCAGCAAAGTAGCAACTATGATTTTTAACGCGATGAGAGAAGTTGCAAAATCAACCAGAATGTTCAAGCAAATTCTATAAAAAAGCCTGATCTAAATCCATTAAGTAGTTCTCTCATTCACTATCTAAGAGGATGTAAAATACATCCTGAGCCTGGTGCGTGAGTGAGGAGGGCCCCGCTCCCCCTCCCTTCAACCCACTGTGTCTCTCTTGGATTTGCGCAAATAAATCGGAAATAATTGCAAATAATTTGTTCAAAAAAATTATAGAAAAGAAACCAATCTAAATCCATTAAGTAGTTCTCTCGTGAAAAGCAGACAGACATACGGGCAGATGATGGATTTTATATATATAAATATATATATACTAGCAAAATACCCGCGCTTCGCAGCGGAGAAGTAGTGTGTTAAAGAAGCAATGAAAAAGAAAAGGAAACATTTTGAAAATAACGTAACATGATTGTCAATGTAATTGTTTTGTCACTGTTGTGAGTGATG
>JANRMT010062793.1:5189228-5210437 GCA_026402145.1 Polypterus bichir lapradei
TTTTTTTGCTGCCTTTTCAATTGTGTAATTCGGTTTTTGTTCAGCGCTCTTCGGAACTGTTGCTTTTTGTTTGTGTACTGCGTCAGTTCACGTGAGCCGCTCGGTGTACATGCATCGAAGTTTCCCAGCTGTGCTGGTGCCATGTCGTGCTATGTCCATGGCTGTATCTAATGCTATCGAAGTCCCGGTACTTAAAACTTTCTCTCGCAGTTTCGCTGAGTTTGTGCCAAACACCACTCTGACCATCTCATCTTCCTCTTCATAAGCACAGTCCTTCACCCGTGAATATTTACCCGTGGCAGTTTGCTATTGGATTGCCGCTGACGGACGGCCTTATATGGGCAGGCACTAAATTACAAACGCCAGCGGCAGCCTGTCTATGAACTTAATTTAAAGTGTAGGTTTACACTGTGCTTTGTTTCCGAAGTAGCAGAACTCATGAATATGGTTGTATATATCACTCGCTCGCTTCTTATTGTTTCGCTGCCTTCTCAATTATATAATGCATGTTTTCTAAAGCGCTTTTTGGGCCTCTTCCTGGTTTTCTACGTACTGCGTGATTACGTAGGAGGCGTGATGATGAAACTCTGCCCCCACGGGTTTCAAGCTCATCTCCATTACAGTAAATGGAGAAAAACAGCTTCCAGTTATGACCATTACGCGTAGAATTTCGAAATGAAACCTGCCCAACTTTTGTAAGGAAGCTGTAAGGAATAAGCCTGCCAAATTTCAGCCTTCTACCTACACGGGAAGTTGGAGAATTAGTGATGAGTCAGTCAGTCAGTCAGTCAGTCAGTCAGTCAGTGAGTGAGGGCTTTGCCGTTTATTAGTATAGATATTATATATATATATATATATATAGAGAGAGAGAGAGAGAGAGAGAGTAAGAAAGGTGCTATATTTGCCGGACCTGACACAGATTGACACGCGAGACACGTGTAAAAAAAAAAACTATTTATTTTTCTTCACCTGTGGGGCACATCTTCCCCATGAACCCCACAGGCAATACACAGTTGCACACTAAGTAGCACAAAGCACTCCTTTCTCCTACCACCACTCCTCCCAGGCAACCTTGTCCTCCTCCACCCAACTCTGGCCACTGAGTGTTGGTTGCTGGCTCCCTTTATTGGGTACACTTCCGGGTGTGGTGAAACCAATGCACAAAAGGGGCCAGTAGCTCCTGCTACAGCACCCCATGGGCAGCGCCTGCAGAATCCAACAGGGCTGCACAGAACTCCAACCCCCATGAAGCCCTGGGGGAGTCTGAGGCACCACTGCAACCCAAGGAGGCTGCCATCTAGCGTCCAGGGGGAGATACTGGGTTTCCCATCTTTGTCCCCCGGTACATATGGTGCAGGGGTGTCCCGCTCAGTCATGGGCCCTGGCAATCCGTCACAATATATATATATATATATATATATATACTATATATATATATATACAGTATATAGATAGATAGATAGATAGATAGATAGATAGATAGATAGATAGATAGATAGATAGATAGATAGATACGGTGGACTGGCGTTCTGCCCGGGGTTTGTTTCCTGCCTTGCACCCTGTGTTGGCTGGGATTGGCTCCAGCAGACCCCCGTGACCCTGTAGTTAGGATACAGCAGTTGGATAATGGATGGATGGATATATATACATCCATATGGACCAGCAGTTGTGTTGTGCAGAAGTCAGGTTAGTTGGACGATCATTTATTTTTCAACAGGACAATGACCCCAAACACACCTCCAGGCTGTGTAAGGGCTATTTGACCAAGAAGGAGAGTGATGGAGTGCTGTAAATGGTCATGAAAATAAAGAAAACACATTGAATGAGGAGGTGTGTCCAATCTTTTGGCCTGTACTGTATATACATATCTACATATATACACACATACATATACACTCATACATACATACATACACATACACACACATATATACATATATATATATACATATACATATCCACATATAAATATACATATATAATAATATATCTACATATATATATATATATATATATATTAGGGGTGGGACTCGATTAAAAAAATAAATCTAATTAATTAGAGGCTTTGTAATTAATTAATCTTGATTAATCGCATTTAATCGCACTAGAAAATTTGCCCCAAAGCGCAAATGTTTTTTTAATTTAAAAGGGTTTTAGTGGGCGACAGAATCAAATAATAGACATGGACATGAATATTGTAAACTCAAGCTCTTTTAATTTCTGAAAAAAAAAATGCATTTAAACTGTATTTCAATTCAAAACAGAAACAAAAATATCATCCCTGGCTAAAATTGGGCATACTTAAAAATAAAGTGGTATTTTAAGTACTTTAAGTACATTTTCAGAATGGTATTGTCTTTAAATAATAATAATAAAAATTTCAACATAAAGTGCAGTTTTTCTTCTTAAAAAAATAAGGCAGAAACATAAAAGGTAATTTGACCAGCTTCACCTTTAAACTCTGAGTAACCTTAGCCAAAATTATTTTGTACATTAGGTTAAAACAGTGTGATCATTGAACATTTTGTAATTAGATGTAATTAGAATTACTAACGGTCACGGAAGTCCAATGATCCCCAGTAAGAGCCACAAAGTCCGCTTTCTGTAATGCATCTAATTTTGCTTGCTTTTCAGTGTCATAAAGCTGTTGAATTTTGGTACTACACGGGAAGTTGGAGAATTAGTGATGAGTCAGTGAGTCCCTTTGACTTTTATTATTATAGACTGGGAAAGGTAAACCCGTACATGCAGTGTGTGATGTCTCATATAAAGAGGAAGACAAGCTGTTTATTGATGCAGTAAGAAAGGACCAACCCTCTGAATCTGAACAAGCCTTTGTAGACATATCAATAGTAAAGCAAGGTGTAAAGCTTAAGTTTAAATTAAGTTCATAGACATGCTGCCACTAAATATTCGCAGACAAATCCACAACTTAATACCGGGAATGTCTGGTAAACATCTTAGATTCACGAGTACCGATTTGGGTGGTGAACACTTCGATGAATGAAACCTGTTATCTTTACAACGGTTGACAAACACAGAATATAACTTGAACACAACACATCCTCCAAATACAAACCTGATTGAAAGAAATAATGATAATCAAATCCTTGATGACAACAACACTCATAACAGTCACAAAACAATTACATTGACAATCATGTTACGTTATTTTTAAAATGTTTCCTTTTCTTTTTCATAACTTCTTTAATACACTACTTCTCCACTGTGAAGCATGGGTATATTGCTAGTATATATATAGCTTATAGGCTTATTATGTTCTCTTGGACGAGAGAGCTGAGCCACCTATTGGGACTGAGGACCCAGCTAAAAATGGGCTATCACCAGACCAACAGATAAGGGGAATAAAAAATTGGGAATTCGATCCAGAGAGATCTATCCAGGGGCAGGCTATTGCCCTGTGGAAACAGGTGGCCTTATGGCTAAGTTCATTTGAACTTACCACCTTTCAAATTGTGCAGCCAGTCGCCTGCTTTCTTTTTATACAATGTCTTCCCAAAAACCTTGCCCAGCCAGTCTGGGGAGATTTTCATTCCATGGAGGAGCTTGTACGGCTCGTAAAAAACCCTTTGCCGGCATCAAAATCAGGGAGAGCAGAACGGTCCTCTAGTGTTTTCCCTTGAGATTACGTCCTACAAAATAAGTCTCTTCCACATAAACTGGAGCCTGTTCCGAAGTCCCCAGGCCGCTTGGCATGCAACCTGTCCGGGAGCAAGGTGGGATGCAGGTGGAGGAGGGTAAATGGTATATGTGGCCTTACCAACTCCCTAACAGTTTCATATACAGGAGTAGTAATTGTTAATGGCTACAAACTTACAAAATTTTGACTCAACAGTAAGATTTCCATTGTTGCTCACCAATATGTCTTACCAAGACAACAGATTAAAGTAAAGACTAGTATTAAGAGCATACACAGAAGTCTGTGAATATAAAACCACCCTATGTTTCATCAGTCAGGGAGGATCGCTAAGAAAGTTCCCTGTGGCGGTCCTCCCTAGTCCACTTTTTCCTGTGATTCTAGGGCAGGACAGTTATGAAAGTAAATGCGGTGGACTACTGGCTACTCTCGATCATAAATTTGGCCTAGATATAAATGAGGATGACTTGTGTCAAACTGCCTCCATGCCATGTAATCAACCAGCAGAGAGAGATATGGAAATCTAAGAGAACAGCGGGAAAACTCATAGCCCATCTCCGGCAGATATGTCATCCACCTGCGCCTCAACAAGTCGGGAGATATCTCTGCCCCTTGAGGTCAGACCAGACCCTTGCTGTGAAAGGCACTTATAGTTTAGAGCAACGCCAGCTTCTTTCAAAAGAGAGCAATGGAATGATAACTCTCTGAAATATGCAAAGAATGCAGTAGTTCTCGTCAATGGCCAACGCCCACATCAGCCCATACCACAGGGACCTCACTTCATAATAGAAAATGATCTGTTGTATTGGGTCGCGGAGCATAAGGGGGAGGTCCGGAAATTGTTGTTAATTCCACTAACCTACCGGCGGCAGGTTTGTGAGTTAGCACATGTCCACCTCCTTGGAGGCCATTTAGGCTCTGAAAATACTTTATATCGAATCAAGCTCTGATTTTTTTGGCCAGGAATTAACAAGGAGATTCATTGTTTTTATATTTCTTGTCTGGAGTGTCAATTACTGCAAATTCCTCAGAGGGACCATGCTCCTCTCATTCCCCTTCCCCTAATTGATGTTCCCTTTGAAAGAATCAGGGTCGATATAGTAAGACCCTTATAGCCCTCAGCCCGATGACACAAATATATATTAGTCCTCGTGGATTATGTGACCCGATACCCGGAAGCTGTTCCCTTACACTCAGCTGCATCTAAAGCAATAACACGGGAACTAGTAGGGGTATTTTGAGCAAGCCGGCATCCCTAAAGAAGTACTAATGGACCAAGGGACGCCTTTTACCTCAGAAACTTTCAGGGAAATGGCCAAGTTACTGAAAATAAAGCACTTAAAAACTCCGGTGTATCATCCTTAAACTGACGGTCTAGTAGAAAGGTTTAATCAGGCTTTCAGTGGGTCAGCAGGGATGGGAAGAATTGGGATCAACTACTCCCACTCGTTCTCTTTGCATATCAGGAAGTCCCACAAGCCTCTGCAAGGTTCTCACCTTTTGAATTGATATACGGATGACAGCCCCGGGGTATATTAGATATTTTAAAAGAAGGCTGGGAAGGAGAGGCTCTTCCCTCGACATATATATCGCTAATTTGTTAGTTTTCTCATACCCCTTGGGGTCAGAGCACAGGGTCAGCCATTGTACAGCACCCCTGGAGCAATTACAAGTTAAAGGCCTTGCTCAAGGGCCCAGCAGAGTAGGATCTCTTTTGGCAGTGACTGGGATTCTAACTGGCATCCTTCGGGATACCAGCACAGATCCTTACCCTCAGAGCCACCACTACACCCTAATGGGAGACTTAAAAATAAATCCATAATAATGACTCTGTCTATTACTCATATATCTAAATTATTTAAGTATGTATTCAATTATTTTTATTCATTATTTTTGGTGTTTTAACTATTTATTCGTATACTATTTTTTTTTTAATTTTCTTTCTTTGACATCTTGTAAAGCACTTTAAGCCTTGGATTAAAATGTATTATAGAATTAAATATTGTTTTTGTTGTTCTTGCTCATACTAGGATGACAAGACCCCCTGGCAAAAAGCACAAACAGTCTTTGAGTCATGTAAACCTTTTCATCACGAAAAGGTTTCAACTCTAAGAGGGAGAACTCAAAGCTATGCTGGAGAATTCATAGCTCTGCTGACCTGGCAGAACAATGAAAGCTTCTAGTAAGAGCTACTATGACTGACAATCCCAAAGCACTACAAACCCAAGAACACCAGAGAGGAAAATCTCACCAAAAAACCCAGCTAGATGTGAAAAAGATCTGCACAGAATATTTATAAAATAAAAGATTTATTACCAAAAAAATGCTCTGTAAGTACATGAAGCTCTGTAGAGCACACTTGACAAAAAAGAAATGTTAGTAAGGACAATCCAAGGTGAACACGTAACAGTACACAATCCAATGGCAAAGTCAAAAAACAGAGCAAAAATGGTCAGAAATCCAGAGAATCAATAATAGCAAAAGCACAGCAAAAACATAAGTAACACTCACCAAATCCCTAGTGCATCTCAATGAACCAACATGAAGTGTGGAAATCCTTCATCTTAATAGGGCTGAGGGCAGTCTCTGGTGGTGAAGACTTTATTTAGAGAGTTTTATTTAAAAACAAAATAAAAGGCATGTTTCCTTAGGAGGCATTAGCTCTCCGGAAATGTGTTCTTTTGAAATTGCGGCATGTTAAATAACCGAAAAAAATAGAAATATGACAGAAAAGGAGATATCCCTCCCATAGTAATTACGGCAGTACAAAACTCACATGAGAACAAGATATACCATAGCTTACTTTACTGACGGTGTTTACGTGGTTACAGACGGGAAGCTTATGACAGACTTTTATCAAGGTGGGAATCTTGATCTACGCAGTCTGCTATTTTTCGTCACCACGCTGAGAGGATTTTTCCGGATGGAGGTCCGACAGCTTCAAAGTGTATTGGCAGTAGGTCCTTCCTTATATACTGGTTGCTCCACGTGCAGGCTCTTTTTCTGGTCTCCAAACAAGGTCAGGAAAGGACTGAACTCCACCTCCGCAAAATACAGGAATAGCACAATGCAGTTCTCATTCTCCCAACAAGGAAAGAAGATTTTGTGCTGACAGAGGACAGAAGTATACTATTCTGTCTTTAGGCTGACTATACAATCCTCCAGTTGTCTTTGGCTATCTAGTCCAATGCTTGGTTGGCAATTCTAAATACTGAGCCCCTGTGTACCATACTTGGTCTGCCTGTATAACAGTGTGCACAGAGATAGTGACATTATATTAATATTATAACAAACATTATAACAATGCAGAATTGATGTATGTAAATGTTTCCAGACTGGGCAAATCACCTTTGATCATGTGTCAATGGCACACATTTTCTTGCAAAATAATGCAGCAAATTTAGCTGCAATTTCAATTTGAAGCACATCATTTCACTCATTAATCAATGAGACCTCAATATTGTCTCTTTCATCTGAAATACAGCTCAGGGTTGATATGTTACCTTCACACTATGACAACTTATTAAACCAAACAACAAATATGAAGAGCCAGATTGCTTAGGACAATTTCTCTAAACCTGAGATTCTCTCAACTTCTTGTGCATTTGTATAAACAGTCTGTACACTGCAGCACAACAATCTGAATAACCAGTAAAATGAAGTAATTCATTCAAAACCTTTAATTCATGCTTCAAAATGCAATTCTCTTGTCAGCCATTTAGTTAATGCCACCAAAATGTAACATTTTTGAACCATTGCCTTGAGACATACCAATCAAAATGTTTAGTCATGTTGTCAACATGAAAATATACAATAGGAGTATTTTAAGATTTAAAATTGATCAGTTGTTGCTCAGTTTACCTCTCTTTCGCTTCTCTATAGCTAGCTAAATTTGCTTGTGCAACACACCACAGGTACTTATACGTAATGTAGAAACCATTACAAGGTTCTACCATACTGGTATGTTCTGCAAGACAGAACATTTGTAACATTTTTATAGTATTTTTATTTTTAATTTCAGAACAACAGAAATTACAATGCTACACATAGAACCAAACACAAGTCTGGAAGAGTTGAAAAAAAATTAGGTTACATGTTACATTAAGTCCTGCGGTGGGTTGGCACCCTGCCCGGGATTGGTTCCTGCCTTGTGCCCTGTGTTCGCTGGGATTGGCTCCAGCAGACCCCCGTGACCCTGTGTTCGGATTCAGCAGGTTGGATAATGGATGGATGGATGTTACATTAAAAATGTACACAGTATTTTATGCAGCTACATTGGAAAGAACAACGCCAAATCTACATCATGGGTTGTTCTGTCGCTGCAGCTGTTCTGGTCACATATTTTAATTTACATCACATCTGATATTCTATCTTGCAATATATCGAGGAAACAAATTTCTTGCATGCCTCAACCACCATCTGCAAGTATCTGCGAGGATATCATTACAGGCAGCTTCCACTGCAATAAGTAAAGAAACATAGTTGTGTGGCTGATGATTATATACTGTCCACATCCATACTGAAAATAATTCTTTGATAGGATTTAGGAATGGAGAATTTGATGGATAACCCATCTACATCCTCTGGTTGGCATCAAACCATTCCCTAATTGCAAAGACCAAAATTGTTAAGTTGAACTTTGGTAGGGCTAATTTTGAGCAGATGCGACAATGTCTAAGTGGGATAGACTGGGATAAGCTTTTAAGTGTGGAGACAGTCCAGGAGCAGTGAAACAGGTTTAAAAATGTTTTACATGTAATGCAGGACAGATACATACCTAAATTTGGAATTAATAGGAAACTAAAAAAAACTCCAAGGTGGATTAATAAGGCCTATAAGACTAATGACTGTAAAGTGAATCGTAGAGCTTATGAGAACATGAGGGCAATGTGGACACTTTTCTATGGTGTCGTTTCTTGTGACTGAAGACAGAGGAACAGAATTAAAGTTAGAAAATATTATTTTATTCATACATACCAGGCAAAGGTTAAATGACAGAGAAGCACAGTCCTAGGACACCGCCCTTCATCTGCACTGAGGGGTCGGTGTTCCAGATTTTTTATAGGGTTTCTTGTCTTATGACTTTAGTTACACAAGTATTTCAAAATATTAGCCTGAATCAGCATTATCAAAAATCTAAAGGTGGAGTACATCTGTTAGTTTCCTTAGTTTGGGGCTCGATGAATCCACACCCGTTAGACGCCCAAGAAGTAGCACTTGTCTTGTACACTGTAAGCATGCAGGGCCTGCATGACTCCTACCACACACCCCGTAGAACATGCTTTCTGTCACGTACACCAGATTTGTCAAGCACAAGTTATTGACCTGTATTTTTATTTTTCCACAGCAACCATTAAGAAGGATATCAGGGAGACTAAAAGACAGTTGGACAGGAATATAGCAGATAAGGTGAAAGAAGACCCTAAGAGATTCTTTCAGTATTTTAGTAATAAAAGAACAGTCAAGGAGGAGGTCAAGTGCACCAGAAATAGTAAAGGGGAATTAAAAGATCCAGACAGTGAAATAGCAGATGCCCTAAACTTACATTTTTCTGAGCTGTTTACAAGTGAGCAAGTGGATAACCTCCTAGAGGTAAACGCAACTACTAAGGAGGTACTGAGGGATTTGGAAATTGTAGAGGGAGAAGTGCTGCTCAGATTAAATAAGCTGAAATCAAACAAATCACCAGGACCAGATAATATTTATCCTTGTGTTCTTAAGGAGGCTAGTGAGTACATATATAAACCCTTGACACATATTTTTAGGAAGTCACTGTGCACTGGAGAGATTCCGAAGGACTGGAAAATGGCAAATATCATCCCATTATATAAAAAGGGTGACAGGGCAGATCCAAGCAACTATAGGCCAGTAAGCTTAACATGCATCACAGGAAAATTAATGGAAGGAATTATTAAGGATAAGATTGAGCAACACATGGCAAGGATAGGAGTTATTCTGAACAGTCAGCATGGGTTCAGAAGAGGGAGGTCGTGTTTTACTAACATGCTGGAATTCTATGAACAGGCAACAAAAGGATACAATCAAAGTGGAGCATATGATATTATTTATCTTGACTTTCAGAAAGCATTTGATAAGGTGCCACATGAGAGGTTGGGCATCAAATTAAAAGAACTGGGCATTTAGGGTGACGTTTTTAGATGGGTGCAGAATTGGCTCAGACACAGGAAGCAGAGGGTGATGGTGTGAGGAACCTCATCAGAACTGGCCGATGTTAAGAGTAGTGTTCCACAGGGGTCAGTGCTAGGGCCGCTGCCATTTTTAATATATAAATGATTTAGATAGGAATATAAGTAACAAGCTGGTTATGTCTGCAGATGATACCAAGATAGGTGGATTAGCAGATAATTTGGAATCTGTTACATCATTACAGAAGGACTTGGATAGCATACAGGCTTGGGCAGATGTGTAGCAGATGAAATTTAACGTCAGTAAATATAAAGTATTACACATAGAAAGTAAAAATATTAGGTTTTAATACACAATGGGCAGTCGGAAAATCGAGAGTACACCTTATGAGAAGGATTTAGGAGTCATAGTGGACTCTATGCTATTGCCTTCCCGACAGTGTGTAGAAGCCATTAAGAAGGCTAACAGAATGTTAGGTTATATAACACGATGTGTGGACTACAAGTCCAAGGAGGTTATGCTTAACCTTTATAATGCACTAGTGAGGCCTCATCTGGAGTCCTGTGTGCAGTTTTGGTCTCCAGGCTACAAAAAGGACATAGCAGCGCTATAAAAGGTCCAGAGAAGAGCGACTAGGCTGATTCCAGGGCTACAGGGGTTGAATTATGAGGAAAGATTAAAAGAGCTGAGCCTATACAGTTTAAGCAAAATAAGATTAAGAGGTGACATGACTGAAGTGGATCAAGACTGTTATTTTAAAATGAGTTTATCTAGAAAACATGAACACAATTGGAAACTTGTTATGGGTAAATTTCGCACAAACATTAGGAGGTTTTTCTTTACACAAAGAACAATAGACACTTGGAATAAGCTACCAAGTAGTGTGGTAGACAGTAAGACGTTAGGGACTTTCAAAACTTGGCTTGATGTTTTTTTTTTTTTAAGAAATAAGTGGATAGGACTGGTGAGCTTTGTTAGGCTGAATGGCCAGTTCTAGTCTAGAGTGTTCTAATATTCTAATGTTCTAAAAGATTCTAGTGTTCTAATATTGTATTTGAGCAATAGAATCTTACAATATCCCATACTATAACATAATTGGGCAAGTCAGGCCTAACTAAACCACTCTGCTTTTTCAAGAATGATATCCCTGAATAGAGTGTCCAAGAAGGCAAGTAGACATTGGGTGTTGTAGATCCCAATTATAGAAATTTGTATTCTGTCACTATTCTTTGATATTGTGTCACACATAGTTACATTCCCCCCATGCTGCCCAGGGACATCAACTGTAGCTCTTTGTCCTATCACATTCCAACCACATTTGGACAAGTCGAACAGGTTGAATCCAACCTCATTCACAAACACCAGTATGTGACAGGTATCTTTTGATTCCAGTTCTATAACTCTCTAGATTAAACAAAAAAGAACAGATTTCATATGAACAAGGCATGTTACAGTATAAATCTGCCTCTGCACCTGCACTCATTTAAAATACAGGTGATTCTGAAATACATAAAATAACACACATTAATGCATATAATAAAATATTACTGTAGTTTATATACTGTACATATAATATATACATACGTCATTCCTTTGGAATGAACTAAGCCCAGAAATATATTTTTGGAGCGGAGCCTGCACCAAGTCTTTCCTGACCACTGGACGAACTCCCCACCCAGAAACTCAGCCCCGGTACTTTCCTACCTGGTTCGATTTTAGGACCTTTCCCAGTATCTTCTGGGACAAAATCCTGCCAACTACGTCACTGTGGCAATAATTGAGTCCAGACATCATAAAAAGGTTTGGGATAGACATCCGTATAATATCTCTGGCTACAAAAAGGCTTTTAAAGTAACAGAGAAATTCACCAGACTGAGTCTAAAACAGAACTGATTCATTGTAAGTAAGATGGCGGTTTTAATGGCCCGTATAGGAAGTGATGTCATCAAAGGGGCTGGAACCGGAATTGACATCATCCGGACTGAAAGTGACACCATCAAAGGCCCCGGAACCAGAAATGACGCCTCATGTACCTGAAGTGACATCACCAAATATACAGTATATATATAATCTATTACAAGTAGTTTCTTTACCTCTTGTCTAAGATTGAAGAGAAAGGAATTGCTTTGGTTGCAATTTATACACCTTTGTAGTTTCAAGGTTCATTCTATCATGAGATGACTAATCAAATTCTTCAGTTTCAGGACTATGATTTGATTTGTGGTGCTGATGCTAATGCCATATTACACCCCCTATTAGACAGATCTCTCTGCTCTGGAGGCATTGTATCATGTGCACTCTGAAAATTCACTGTTGATCTTAGTTTAATTGACTCATTTAAATCAAAGAATTCAACAGCTAAAGATTATTCCAGTTGAAGTTAATATATTTTTATTTCTGTGTCATTGGCATCCTGCGTAAGTAATACCCACCTTCTCTCTTCTTCTTTGTGGGATCCACTTTAATATTACACCTTTCTTCTGTGTACACACAAGCACCATGATGGATGTTTAATACAACCCTCCAGCAGAATTCTCCATTTTGTGAGCACTTACAGTATAAATTTGAAAACTTTATCTCGATTATTACTGGAACTACCCAGGATCTGGAATTTGTATGGTTTTTATTCAGTTTCCTTTGTGATGTCACAATTGCTTTTGTTAGTGACTTAGTGTGCAAGTCCCATTAATTGATTTTGGATTTAGAAACTCAACTTCCTCATTTCAAAAATGTTCATGCCTAATGTGGAGGAAATACCAGTACCATTATATACATCAGTATATACAACACCTTCTCTAGTTCTCAGCTCCTTCTTTCCTGAAGGACTTTCCTGTCATGGGTCTCACTGAGGATGAAGCCACTGCCATTGGCAGACCTGTATCATTAAGTGTTAACATCATCTAGGCTGCATTAGTCCGCAGCAGGTATTTCAAGGCCCTATTTTTTCTTTTATGGAATGGCTTTCTTACTGCCACTCGCCCTGTCAAACCTGCAGTACTGCCTCCTCTTCACAGGAGAAACTGAGACTTGCTTTTTTCAACCACTGTTAAGCAATGTTTGAAGCTGTTGTGCTGTGAGGTGCCTAACATACAAGCTGGTGACCCTCAGAAACTTACTTCTGATAGGGTTGTGACGCCAGATCTCTTCCTTGATAGTGTCTTTCAGTTTACAATTGCCTTTGAATTGTGTAGGACACTGTATTTATTGACACTGATCTTTTTTTGCAATTTCTCTATAAGAAAGACCTACTATTCTAAGTGTAATAATGTTCTGTCTCATTTCATTTGTTACTTGCCATTTTCTTGACATTATCACTGGAATTAACAACATTCTAGGGTGTAGATGGTGTAGTAACACAGTCTGTTCAAACTCTGCTTTAAGACAGACAAAGGGTTTTTAAGTAATCAAAAGACATTGGGACACCTGTGCAAATAGTTTGCTTAAACTTGCAAAAAAACCTCTGTAGGTTTTAATTTATTAGTTCCCTGAAGAAGGCCCATTTGCAATATCCTGATATTTCCTTTTATTCAGCGTTTGCTAACCTAAACTTTAAATTGAAACCTCTGGAAGTTTACTGCTTACTGTTTCACCATTTTAGGTCATTCAATATATATATATATATATATATATATATATATATATATATATATTGTGGCATGGACCCCAGCCGAGATGCCCCTGCACACTATATTCAGGAGGAGCAGCCCTGGACTCTGCAATACCTCCCCCTGGACACTAGAGGGCCGCCCCCCTGGGGTGGAGCAGTGCCTCGGTTTCCCACAGGACTCCCTGAGAATTGGAGTTGGGAGCAGCAATGTTGAGTCCCGCAGGCACCGCCAGGGGGTGCTGTGTTTGGGACTCCTGAGCCCATGTGGGCAGCATATACATTACACCTGGAAGTGAAGCTGGAACTCGGTGATCAAGCACCTGGAGCACTTCTGGGTGAACTATAAAAGGAGCCAGCGACCACCACTCAGTGGCTAGAGTGGGGTGGAGGAGGACAAGGTTGCCTGGGAGGAGTGGTGGTGAAGAAAGTGCTTAGTGTTGCTTAGTGTGCTTTATTTGAGACTGTGTATTGCCTGTGGGACACGGGGAAGACGTGCTCCCACAGAGGAAGAAAATAAATAGTTTTTGTTTATTTTACACGTGTCTCCTGTGTCCAATCTGTGTCGGGTCGGGCACTGTACAGCGTCCATTCTTACAATATATATCTATACTAATAAAAAGCAAAGCCCTCACTGACTCACTGACTCACTGACTCACTCATCACTAATTCTCCAACTTCCCGTGTAGGTAGAAGGCTGAAATTTGGTAGGCTCATTCCTTACAGCTTACTTACAAAAGTTAAGCAGGTTTCATTTCAAAATTCTACACGTAACGGTCATAACTGGAACCTATTTTTCTCCATATACTGTAATGGAATGCAGGTCGATGGCCGTGGGGGACGGAGTTGCGTGTCACATCATCACGCCTCCCACGTAATCACGTGAACTGACTGTGAACGCAGTACATAGAAAACAAGGAAGAGCTCCAAAGAGCGCTGAAGAAAAAACCCATACAAGCATATTCATAAGTGCAGCTACTGCGGAAACAAAGCACGGTGTAAACCGTAAGTTAAATTAAGTTTATAGAAACGCTCCCGCTGCCGTTTGTCATGCCTTCGACGAATACTTTATTCGTGAGATACAAGTTTAATGAGAAGACATGAGGTATAAACGAGACTTTGGATCACTTTGTAACGGAGTTAAAATTGCTGTAGCGAGAAACTTTTAAGTGCCGGGTCTTAGCTAACATTAAATAAAGCCATGGACATCGCAACATCACACAAGAGAGCAGCTCACGTCAACTGACTGAACGCAGTATGAGTGATCACTTCCATGCATCAAACCTGTTCAAAAAACGCATTACACAATTGACAAGGTAGGAAAAGAATATGCTCCGAGCTGAGCTCCACAGCTAACGCGGTCTTGCGGAAGTAACTTCGTCACGCTGCCACCAAATACTCACAGAAAAATCCACAAGTTAATACACACGCTGTCTCTAGAGTTTCTCCACACTCTGAATGTATTCCTCGCATCCCCGTTATACCCTCTGATCTCCCATTTCAATTCAAATGCCTCCAATTTCCAGCAAGGCTCTGCTTCACGATGACAAGTAATAAGTCTCAGGGACAGACCCTACAAAAGGTTGCCATTGATTTGAGGCAAGATTGCTTTTCTCCTGGACAACTATACATTGCATTCTCAAGAGTGAGCTCACGCAGCTTCGTGATATTACAACCAGAGTGCTGAACTAACAACGTGCTATACAAAAAGAACTGTAACAATCATAATAAACGAACAATAGAACCCGTGGATTAAATAAAAAGGCAGCTTCCTTGGCGAAGCAAGGAAAAACGATGGCCTTATATGTCGTTCGTTTATAAAACAGTGGAGAAGCTGTGTAAAGGCTGCTTCACAAAAAACCAGCGGAGCACCTTATATGAGCAGGCAGTCAGCTAAAGAAGGGAATCAATAAATATCTATAATCATCATAAACAAACAAAAAATAGTGCTGAAGCCGCGGATTAAATAAAGGAAATGGGTACCTGAACAGTAAAGTAAGTCTCAAATAGTTACACAATAACTATAACAATTAGGGCTGCACGATAACAGAAAAAATGATTATCACGATTATTTTGCTCAAAATTTTTATCACGATTAATAATGACGATTATTCCTTTGGTAATGAACTTTTATTCACTTGTGTATTCTTATTGCACTTTACAGCCACAAATAAAGAAAAATAAACAAGCCGAACTTGTTTAGAATGGAGAGTTTTTCATAGCTGTGGTACATAAATAAAATTAAACTGCCTCTTTTACATCAACTTGCAATAAAATCAAATAAGAATAAAAAATTTTTACAACATGTTACAGATTTTTGGCTAAGAACACAAGCCTGTCAACTTGATCGGGCTTTAGGGAAGACCGCAAGCAAGTAACTACAATTCCACCGGAACTAAAAGCCCTCTCTGAAGGAGAGCTTGTGGCTGGTATGCACAAGTATTTTTTTGCCACTTTTGAAAGCCTTGGGTAGATCTTTTCATGTTCTTTCCACCATTTTAATGGGTCCCCCTCACTATCCAGGTAGTTTGACTGCAAGTAAGATTCCAGCTCACAGGCTACACTGGATTGCTGGTTGTTAGGTGGCAAGGCTTGTTCAGCAGTTTTAAAGTAGCTTCCTAAAGTCATCTTTTTCTTTGGGGCACATCCAGCTTCAGCAACCTTCTGGCTGGTCTCTTGTGCTGTTTCTTGGGGTGGCACCTAAACACAGAAAAAGGCATTTAGAACAAATTTAACTAATTGAGACTCAAAACACTAATATAGATCTCAGTGCAGCTCATTTTTATTACCATCATTGCCAAAGTCTGCATCTCAGCTTTGAGTCTGGATTGAATTGTTGTTTTGTTGTCCTCAGCCGTGTATCTCATCTTAAATCGTGGATCCACCGTAGATGCCATGTCCAATAGAGCTTGGATGTCTGGGTCACTGTATTTTTCGTTTAGGTACTCCAAAATTTTAGACTTGATTGCTCTTGACAGGTCAGTATCATCATCCTTAACTTTCAAGATTGATGCGTTGAAAAGATGAAGAACTGGCTTAACAAATGACACGCTGACGTACTTCTCGCCAGACAGTGCATCTGTAAAATTAACTAAAGGGTGCAAGGATTTGTTGATTGCCTCTAGTACATCCATGTCCTGCCATGTTGGGATAAGATGACGAGACTTCTTGTCAGAGGACAGGACATGTGCAATGGCCTTTTGCTGCTCGATGATTCTCTCTATCATGGCCTGACGTGATCCCCACCTTGTTGGACACTCTGTTTTCAGTGAGTGCTCTGGGAGTTTCATCTCCTTTTGTGCAGCTAAAAACTCTCTCTTACGCTTCCAGCTGTAAGAGAAGGAGCTCACCAACTTTTTACAGAGCCCCACAGCCCGGTCAATTCTTAGATCCTTCATAGCATTCTCTTCAGGAAATAAACATGATCAGAAAAAAAAACAGTAAGACACAGGAAGACTCTTGTTGTTTATGCAACTTTTGATCAGAAATAAAAAAAAGTTTTTTATTTCACTAATTATATACACCTACATAAGACAATTATCAAACATTTATTAATAAATAATAAACACTCACTTATTCTAAACTCATCTGGGTTCACAAACATTAACATAATAGTATTTGACTAACTTTTAAATGTATCTAATTTGATAGATTAGCAGAATAAAAATGATGATTATTATACTGTAGACATATGACTCATTGTCATTATAATGTGTCATTATAATCAGGGGTGCACATAACTTTTTGAGTGTGTTCCTCAGGTGAGTGGCAGGAGCTGGTGTTTGGTACGCACTCCGCAGCGAGGTCTTAATAAGTACAGATCGCTCCCTTACGGTTTTGTGGTTTTTATCGTCATTGTGCAACTTGACCGAACACAAGGTTGCGTCTTGAGCGTAATATGCATTAAACAAATGTATTGCGTTTCATTAAAAATGGTATGAAAGAATCAGTAGTTCTTTTGTGACAAAACCGAAATAAAATAAAATAAAATGCTATTTGAGTACGTATCACGTGAGTGCGTGGCGCTTAAATATCATTTAATAAATAACGTCACTGACTAAAGACTGTTGGTGAAGAGCACACTGTCATTTGGCCGTCTTAAAGTAGCCGAAAATGCGCACAGCTGCGCCTCATTTAAAAATTACCACTGCCACAAGCGGAAAACACGCAAAATTATTTTATTTCAAAACGAAACCACTTTGTATGGTGCTTTCCGCCGGTGCAGAATAGGGTCCTGAGTCGGAGGAATAAACACTTTTCGAACATAAACGCAGCACCTAAACCGAAGGACATAAAACAAATGGTGTAGGTGAAATTTTAATCGCACGCTGTCAAAAAACGGTCACAGTCAATAGCTCTTCTGTTTTGTACAGGGAAGCGCTGTAGTAACAAAATGACGTTACGCGTTCATCATTTTTGCCACGCATGCGTACCCGCGTACCAGTTATGTGCACCCCTGATTATATCACTAAAACAACAACAATTAATATTTTTAAATTGTCAAATTGTTTCAATATATCTGGGGGAAAAAAACATACAACTTACCGATGGCTAAATGAAGTCTGTGACCAAAACAGTGTAGCCTCGGCCAGTTATTCACAGATGCTGCCCTAATCATATTAGCTGCGTTGTCCGTTGTGATGCACACAAGTCTTTCTTCCACCAAGCCCCAAGCGGACATCGCTTCTTTGAGGCCCACTACAATAAACTCCGCTGTATGGTCTTGTGGGAAAAACGAAGTTTGCAAAAGCTTGCTTTTCATCTTAAACTCGCTGTCAATAAAATGAACTGTCAAGCTCAAATACGGTTCCGCAGTTCTGCTTGACCATAAGTCGGTCGTGGCAGCAAAATATTCAAGGCTGAACCTGAGAATTTCTCTTTCTATTTCTTTTCGGCATTTCGCATACAGCGAGGGCAGCGCAACATTGGAAAAATAGTTGCGTGAGGGAATGCTATATCTTTTATCAAGTGTTGCGATCATTTTTTTAAACCCCTCACTGCTCACGGTGGTTATTGGACACATATCCTTGGCTATATGGTACGTGATCGCCTCTGTTATTTCCCGGTGTCTTTGCGAGCTAGGCAGATATGGTATTGCGTTGAACAATGTCCCTGATATTGTTGTCTGTGTTGTGGATGGCTGGTAATTTTTTGTTGTTGCTGTTTGTGCCTTCAGTCGTTGAAATTCTTGATAGTGTACTTTGTGGTGGCTTTTAAGGTGGTTGATGAGGTTTGTTGTGTTACCTTGGGACGTTTGGACGGAACAGGAGCAAAGTTTGCACAAGACTCGTACCTGATCAACATCACATTCCTCGAAACCGAAATAGTTCCAGACAACTGAGTATACCCCCTTTTTAGGATCTAACGATCGCACTTCTGCACCTTCCTCACGTTGCTCCGCCATCATATGTTTATTCTGACTGACTGTTATTGCTGCTATTGACTTCTACTGCTTCAGAAAGCGCTTGCAATCTAGACGCAGTAACGTCTTAGTGACGCAGTCCAATCCGTAAACTCCGCCCATAAAAAAGTTTGGTCTTTATACTGTAAAATCGCGACGATATTTATTAACTGATCGTGGGTCATAAATATCGTTATCATGACAAAAAAACGATTAATCGTGCAGCCCTAATAACAATCGTAATAAACGAACAATAAAACAGTACAGAAACGCGAAGCAAGGAGAAAGGACGGACTTATATGGCGTTCGTTTATAAAGCAGCGGAGAAGCTGTGTGAAGTCAGCTATACAAAAAAACACCAGAGCGCCACACTCTGAATGTATTCCTTGCATCACCGTTAATACCCTCTGATCTCCCATTTCAATTCAAATGCCTCCAATTTCCAATAAGGCTCTGCTTCGCGATGACAATTAATAAGTCTCAGGGACAGACCCTGCAAACGGTTTCTATTGATTTGAGGCAACATTGCTTTTCTCCTGGACAACTATACGTTGCATTCTCAAGAGTAAGCTCAGTGCACTGCTTGGTCATATTACAACCAGAGTGCTGAACTGACAACGTGGTATACAAAGAGATCCTTAACAGATAATTATTGGTATATTTTCCCTCAGTTTAAAAAGGTTTTCTTTTCTTCTTAATAAAAATTTAAAAGCAGTACTTCGTCGCTGCGAAGCGCGGGGATTTTGCTATATACAGTATATATATATGTGTATATATATATATATATATATATATATATATATATATATGTATGTATGTACAGTGCATCCAGAAAGTATTCACAGCGCATCACTTTTTCCACATTTTGTTATGTTACAGCCTTATTTCAAAATGGATTAAATTCATTTTTTTCCTCAGAATTCTACACACAACACCCATTAACGACAACGTGAAAAAAGTTTACTTGAGGTTTTTGCAAATTTATTGAAAATAAAACAAATTGAGAAAGCACATATACATAAGTATTCACAGCCTTTGCCATAAAGCTCAAAATTGAGCTCAGGTGCATCCTGTTTCCCCTGATCATCCTTGAGATGTTTCTGCAGCTTAACTGGAGTCCACCTGTGGTAAATTCAGTTGATTGGACATGATTTGGAAAGGCACACACCTGTCTATATAAGGTCCCACAGTTGACAGTTCATGTCAGTGCACAAACCAATCATGAAGTCAAAGGAATTGTCTGTAGACCTCCAAGACAGGATTGTCTCGAGGCACAAATCTGGGTAAGGTTACAGAAAAATTTCTGCTGCTTTGAAGGTCCCAGTAAGCACAGTGGCCTCCATCATCCGTAAGTGGAAGAAGTTCGAAACCACCAGGACTCTTCCTAGAGCTGGCCAGCCATCTAAACTGAGCGATCGGGGGAGAAGGGCCTTTGTCAGGGAGGTGACCACGAACCCAATGGTCACTCTGTCAGAGCTCCAGAGGTCCTCTGTAGAGAGAGGAGAACCTTCCAGAAGGACAACCATCTCTGCAGCAGTCCACCAATCAGGTCTGTATGGTAGAGTGGCCAGACGGAAGCCCCTCCTTAGTAAAAGGCACATGGCAGCCCGCCTGGAGTTTGCCAAAAGGCACCTGAAGGACTCTCAGACCATGAGAAACAAAATTCTCTGGTCTGATGAGACAAAGATTGAACTCTTTGGTGTGAATGCCAGGCGTCACGTTTGGAAGAAACCGGGCACCGCTCATGACCAGGCCAATACCATCCATACAGTGAAGCATGGTGGTGGCAGCATCATGCTGTGGGGATGTTTTCCAGTGGCAGGAACTGGGAGACTTGTCAGGATAAAGGGAAAGATGACAGCAGCAATGAACAGAGACATCCTGGATGAAAACCTACTCCAGAGCACTCTTGGCCTCAGACTGGGGCGACAGTTCATCTTTCAGCAGGACAACGACCCTAAGCACACAGCCAAGATATCAAAGGAGTGGCTTCAGGACAACTCTGTGAATGTCCTTGAGTGGCCCAGCCAGAGCCCAGACTTGAATCCGATTGAACATCTCTGGAGAGATCTTAAAATGGCTGTGCACCGACGCTTCCCATCCAACCTGATGGAGCTTGAGAGGTGCTGCAAAGAGGAATGGGCGAAACTGGCCAAGGATAGGTGTGCCAAAGGTGCATCGACAAAGTATTGAGCAAAGGCTGTGAATACTTATGTACATGTGATTTCTCAGTTTTTTTATTTTTAATTAAATTTGCAAAAACCTCAAGTAAACTTTTTTCACGTTGTCATTATGGGGTGTTGTGTGTAGAATTCTGAGGAAAAAAATGAATTTAATCCATTTTGGAATAAGGCTGTAACATAACAAAATGTGGAAAAAGTGATGCGCTGTGAATACTT
>JANRMT010062793.1:5210837-5239072 GCA_026402145.1 Polypterus bichir lapradei
AATTTTTTGAGATAGGAATTTTGGGTTTTCATGAGCTGTATGCCAAAATCATCAATATTAAAACAATAAAAGGCTTGAACTACTTCAGTTATGTGTAATGAATCTAAAATATATGAAAGTCTAATGTTTATCAGTACATTACAGAAAATAATGAACTTTATCACAATATGCTAATTTTTTGAGAAGGACCTGTATATATATATATTTTGACCACCAGGCAGCATTGCAGCACCTCAAACCCCAGACACAACCTCACTGACATAAATCTCAGTTTAACAAAAGGTTTATTTTTACAAAATAACTTCACAGGTCATTCAAAATTGCAAGCACAGACCCGATTCTTACTTTTCTCACTTCCTTTCTTCTACTGAAGCGGAGCTACTTCCTTTATGCAGGACCCGGGAGAACTTCCAGTGTCACAAGACGGTCTATTTGAAGCACTACAGAGTTAAATTTAAGCTCCATAAAGTAGGGACCATTAATCTCTTCTGTGTCTTTTGGCTACACTCACAGAACTCATCAGGGCTGTTACTTTGGACTACAGTTCCCAACATGCTCTGTGATACTACCACCTACTATTTTGTGAGAAAAAAATAACCCAAATAAGTTATCTTTCCCTGTTCCTCCATTATACTGGCCTCCAGGCTGGGTAAGGATCCTTGTTTAGTCCTATATGCCATTCATTATTCTATGTATTATGCAAGGATCAGCCTCGACATAGACAGACAGATTTTGACTCACAATGTCCATAAGCACACTAGTTTATTTTCTTCTTCACAGCACACAATGCACAGTAATGGAGTGAGGTGGCCCCTTTAATGTTGCACCCAGACGATTTTCCTGCAGCACTTCTTGGTGTTGTGGAAGTGCTGCATGAGCACCTAGAAGCACTCCAGGTGTGTCCGGCTTCTCTTCCAGCAGCACTTGCTAGTGATTTTAACCTTAATGAACACTGTTTCAATGGATTTATTTATTTATTACAAACTAACCCGCAATTTTTCCACATCATTTGGATTGTTTGGCTTTTAATAAAAGCACTGAGCACTTTTACATCACCCTAGTTGTTCTGTGTCCTTATTCTCCATAGTCCATTTCAGTCATATGATGATGTCCAGATTCAAAAACGTAATGCCAGCTGCGGGGAACATGGACATCACAACCTAGAATGTGCAATGGCATAAAAATAAGATTTTTTCAATACACTTCTGTTTAATTTTAGTTACCAGTATTTCTATGTCAAATAAAAAGAAGATAAGAATGGCTCACAATTAACCCCTTTAGTAGTTTGTATAAAATCAACAGATCTTGCCTTGGATCTGGAATAACTGCAATAACATACTTGAAGTCAGGCCTCAGGATAATATTTGTCAATTAATTGCAAATGTTTGAGTAAAATTTAATTTAGTCAAGCTCACTTGGAAGAAACTGTAAAACTGATGTCATTCTGCAGAAATTGGTGAAATAGTATTGATGTGCTTGCTGGAATGAATGGCTTGTTCTTGTCAATATTATTGTAGTCTTCTAATTTAGAATAGTTTGAGTAGATTTAGTTAGAGGCCCATGTGGGTCTAGTTTTCAAGAACCCCATCTATTAATAGAAACCACAACCTGAACCGACTGAACTGCATCTGCAAATATTAATGACTAGAAACAAGTAGTAGTGTCTAATTTCCAACATTTGTACATTTGTATCCTATTTAGAAATAAAGCTGCAGACACTGCAAATTTAGCTGTTATCCTGCTTCTGCATAACATCCATCCATCCATCCATTATCCAACCCGCTGAATCCGAACACAGGATCATGGGGGTCTGCTGGAGTCAATCCCAGCCAACACAGGGCACAAGGCAGGAACCAATCCCGGGCAGGGTGCCAACCCAACGCAGTCTGCATAACATGTTGCATATTAATGAAAATCAACGACCCATCTAAATTCTGTGTTTAGATGGAAAATTAGGCTTTTTCAGAGTTCTATACATGTTACATGGCAGAAACTGGCATCTTAAAATGCTGAGTAATGTACCACGGGAAATTAACACATGCATAATACATAAACAGCTACAGTATATATTTAACAAGCTATTCACGCATACAGAACCCCATAAACAGTTGCTTTTGATGTCAGACGTCAAGAGACATTCCTATAATATGACCCCCCATATTATTTGAACTTCCAGTTACCTTACAATTCAAGTTGGAAGCCTAGGTGCTGCTCCAATGCATAGCTGCTAAACAGCAGAAAACCCCTGAACAAATGCCCGCATGGGCTGATGCATGTTTCAGAGAGTCGTCATTCCATTGTTCTGTCTTGAAAGAAGTCGGCGTCACTTTAAACTGAAAGTGCAACTCAGAAAGAGGGTCTGGTCTGACCTCAAGGGGCGTAGATTCCTCCCGAGCTGCTGAGACACTGGTAGATGACATAGCGGCCCTCGACAGTCCAGGAGTTTCTATGTCACCTTCTTGGCCCTCCGTCTCACTCTCTGCCGGCTGTGTGCACAACATGGAGGCAGCTTGAGATGAGTCTTTCTCATCTACCACTAGGCCCAAAGCTTGTCCGGGAATACTCAATAGTCTACCACATTTATTTTCAGAGCAGTCCCGCCCTAGGATTACCGGAAAAGGTGGATCGGGAAGAACTGCCACGGTGAGTTTTTTAAGGGTTCCTCCCAGACAAATGTAACACCGGGTGGATTTATACACATGGACGTCTACGTGTATACACTTAAGACTGGTCTTTCTTTTAATCCACTTTTGCGGTAAAACATAACGGTGAGCAATGACGGACACGTTACTGCCAGAGTCAATCAAGGCCATCACTGTATACCCATTAATGAGTATCTGCCCAGTATGGGTATCCGCCAGAGGTTTGCTAAGGGCACACAAACAATATCCTCGCCTCCCCCTATAGTCCGCCTCATTCCCAGATGGGTAGCACACTAGGCGGTCCAGGGACTTCGGAACAGGCTCCAGATCCAGATCCTTCCCTCTCCATTCAAACTTTATTTACAAAGTAACATTTTCTTTTCCATGTTTTCTTCAGGTTACAAAGATATTATTTAGTTGGTTATTAAATGGTTTTACTTTTCTTTCAGTAAATTTTATAATTACTTACATGAGACAAGAGTATACACGACAAGTAATGTCCTATCATTTCTTACTTAATTTGTATCTACCTTTGCTCTTCTAGTTTAGGTTTGTGGGAGCCACTGTTTATTCGGGTATAGGCGGCCAAAAGAAGACAACCAACTTTGGACTGTGTGCCAGCCCATGGCAGGCAATAGGAAAATATGTTTTAATTATTTCCAGTAGCAAATATATAAAAGGTCAACATATTAATGATGCAGACACATTCTTCTTCAATGTCATTACTGCTGATACTATGTGTTTAAATCTGTTTAGTCATCCCATGGTAGTGCAGTGCTTCTACACAGATCCAACAAACTGGGTTCAAGCTGCTCCCGATGTGTTCCTTGTGATGTTTCCACCATCTCCCCATATTTGTGGGGGTACTCTGATTTTAACTTCAACATCTCCACAGATGTGTTGCATGTTGATTAGCTCATAATGCAAGTAAGAATTTCACTGTGCTTTGTACATGTGACAATAATGGCCCTATAAACCTATAAACTGACCCCAGTGTTAATATAATTGTAGATGTGAGTGGGTACTTGCTCTCATTTTTGGCAGTTTAAGCTCCTAATTTAAAGGACAAAAATGTTTCATGGTTAGCATGCTAGTCAACACAAAAACCAGGCAGCACTCAATATGTAATTTTTATCACCCACTTCTCAGTTCTGTGGTTGTCATAAAGTAGTACCCTTCAGCACTTTTTCCAAGCAGCATATTCTTTTTTATTTTTCTTTCCTCTATCAATATTAATACAAAATGTCTCTATATATCATACTTAATGCAAGAATAATTGTTAGTAATTTAATGTTCCATCGTTGCAATTTTTACTTTAATGTTACTGGCCATTGTGCTTCAACAAAGATACTGAAGGTGCCAGGTGACTTTCCCATTGGGGAATAGGCTGAAGGGCATTTCTTCCCTTTATGCCCTGCTGACGCAGAAGCTGTGCTTGACTCCTCCCAGTATTGACTAAGTTTGCCTGCTCTACTGTCAAAGAGAAGGGAGAAAAGCAACGCATTACAGGAATACATTGTTATTGTATTGTTAAAAGATTTTTACCCAGTCCTGACAGCCCACATCTTAGAATTTTGGACCAAATTTCCCAAATACCCACATTTTGTAAATGCAGTTTAAACAATCCAGGATTCCCAACTGCACACTCTTGAAGCATTTAAATATATGATTTGTACACTTTGTAGGTGTATTCACACTTTTTTTTAATATTTCTGCTATCAATTTTACACATTTGATGAGCCACCTATAAATGGTGATTTTCTAGTGTTAGGAAAACCTATTAGATTTGTTTTCTTTGTCCAACTTCTTTTCCAGTTCTAAAATACACAGATTTTGCTTGATAAATAATGTAGGGCAGGGGTCTCCATCTCCAGTCCTGGAGTGCTACTGTAGCTGCAAGTTTTCATTCTAACTTTTTCTTAATTAGTGACCAGTTTTTGCTGCTAATTAACTATTTCCCTTTATTTTAATTGACTTTTCTTGAGGCTCTGACCACTGAATTGATTATTTTTTCCTTAAATGGCACCTAAACATAAACTTGATGTGAAGTGAACTAACAGATGACCAACTAAGTTGGGGCCTCAAACTCCAACCAACTTCACTTCATTCAGTTTCTTAATTTGAAGCCAGTTCTCATTGCTAATTAAACCCGTTATTTAATTCCATGGTGCTCATTCTGCCATGGCAGACATGTCCAAAACTGTTGATTTTCTTTTTAAGAGTGCTGTCAAAATGTTATGTGGATCTGAGCAGATCAACATTACTGAGGCCTTCACTTTTCTTTATTTTCAGTTATTGTTTGATGGACGCAGGTTATTGTTTATGTGTTGGTACATTTTGTGTCTTAATATTGTTTGGTTGCTAATTAGGGAAAATATGGAGTTGGAGACCCCTGCTGTAGGGTGAGCAGATTTTTGATTCATTAATCTAAGACACTGACAGTATTTGTCACACACAAAGTTGGAGGTGTGCAAATTCATTCCCCACTATTTGATGCATTAGTGGTGATGTTTTTGTTCTTATTAATTTTTTTCATTACTTTAATGACACCTGTAGATGCCACACGGGCTGAACAGGCATCCCGACCAGGAGAGGGAACAGACCTGGAAGGAAGGCCCGGATAGGATGAACGGACAGCCCATTAAAAAGAGGAGTTGCAGGAGGGTTTTTATTCCCCCAACACACTAGGTGGCAGCAGCCTCGGAGGATGGTGCACAGTAAGAAGCCAGCAGGGCAGGCCGGAATATGTAGTCCAGCAGACCAGCCCTGCTGGGGTCACTGGGTGCCACGAGAGGGTGCTGTTGGGAGACAAACTCTCTATTATGGACTTCCATGCGACCCAGAAGTACTGTCATCGGGCAGTCGCCCTGGCACCGGAAGTACTCCTGGGTCTGTGATAAAAGAGACTACACTCCCTTATTCAAGCAAGTCAGAGCTGGGAGGTAGTAGAGCGACGCTTGAGTGGATTACCAGTCTAATTTAATGCACCTCACTCTAATGTTCTAATGTTCGTTCTGAATCGCGAGAGACATAAAACTACATTTTATCAACAAATAAAGTCTCAACTATACCGAGCTTATGTTACGTAACTAGCAAAATATTAGCAGATGATAGATAATGGTGTCCTCAACTGTTTGCAAATCAATTAAGCTGACTAATTAAATTGCAATTTACCTAGTAATGCATTGCAGGTGTAGTTGAAAGCAATACCTTGTGTTTTAGATTTAAAAAATTCCTGTTCTATATTTTGGGACAGTTGTTTCTTTTTTTTTCACTCCTTTCACCTCTTACTGAAAAAAGCCCGGTTGCTCCCAAGGCACCATAATGGGTAAAACTACTGATTTAGGCTGGCTATGCATTTTTTTTAGCATATACACATAACGGTTCTTATTTACATATTTAATTTGCATGTTTTGTGTTTTGTAATAAAATGCAAAGGGTATTTTATTAACACTACACACTTATTACAACCTACCCCAACCCCCTATGGCTATGATGCCGCATTGTGTAAAACATTATTGTAATTTTGTTTTATAAGATGGCTGCGCACACTAATGGTGATTGAAGTTTTGTATTCACTTAAAAACAAGCAGCAATTAATTAGAATAGTTCTAGTATGCCCCTTTAAGAAATGTCTTAATTTCCTGGTTGCTTCTTTGTTATTTTAGCTTTGGCTACAATAGCCTTGAGACAAGGTTAGAAAGTGGGTGATTATACTGCCTGCATAGAATTTGGAAAGCCTAATGAAGAAATTTAGGAAATGGACCAAGAGGTTGTAAGTAAAATAAGGTCAAAACAAGCAGGGGTCAAAGCTAAACAGTCATACAAAATCAGAGACAACATGCAAACCAGAATCTTAGTCAAATAAACATGCAAAGTCCAAATAACCTAATATCATTTTTCTATCTAAACACCAAATTAATATACACTCAGGAATCCAGAAATTAGACTCTGAAAGTAGCATGCTTCCCTCAATATGGTGCATTGACATAAATTTATGTACATAATAATCACAAAAATATAGCCCTTGCCATTCAAAAAAGAGAAAAAATGGTAGCACCCACTATTAAAATTGTTATTCAAAATAGAACTGTGGAAAGGTCACAAAGATGACAATAAAAACTCATAATACTTCAAATATAAATTACAAAAGTAAAACTTTGGCAAAAATGAATTCTGCATACCTCCCCAAAAAAGCTTTATTTCATTACAATGAGATAATTGGCTCCTAATTTTCAATGAGTTAGAACAGGGGTGGGCAATGTCAGTCCTGGAGAGCTGCAGTGGCTGCAGGTTTTTATTCCAACCCAGTTTCTTAAAGAGAAGTAAATTATTGCTAATGAAACACTTGTTGCTTAAGTAACATTTTGATGCTTCATTTTAGTAGTCTCTCTTGTTAAGGTTCCCCACCCTTAATTGCTTATTTCAATCTTAAACTGCTGCATTCAGTGTTTTAATGGCACCTTATTAGCAATAAAATATAAATGATGAAGCAGCCAGCAGTTCTCCATCTAGCGTTTTTCATTTACAGCTGTGTGTGTGTTCATCATGTACTGTTTGATTTAATAAAAAACTTGATAGAAAAATCTAACAGACTGAA
The DNA here is from genome assembly GCA_026402145.1 of Polypterus bichir lapradei. Taxonomy (NCBI): domain Eukaryota; kingdom Metazoa; phylum Chordata; class Cladistia; order Polypteriformes; family Polypteridae; genus Polypterus; species Polypterus bichir. The sequence continues at coordinate 5,218,080 of JANRMT010062793.1, forward strand.
AATTATACGTTATAGGCTTCAAATGATTTGCATGATATCTTTGTAAAGGAAAACAATCTATGATATAAGAACCTTACATTGCACAGACTAACAAGCCATAAAATTAAATAAGGTCTGAGATTGGCAAGGATTGGTTTCTAATTAAGAAACTGGGTTAGAATGAAAACCTGCAGCCACTGCCGCTCTCCAGGACTGACATTGCCCATCACTAATTTAGGAGATGTTTGCATTCATGGGAACTCAAAATATATTCCCTGGGATTTCAAACATACATTTTACAGATGTTGTACCCACAAACATCCAATTGTGTCAGACCTGTTGTGTTATCACTTCTGCATGTGCTATGCTGTACTGATGTCAGGCTGTATTCAAATGTTCTACTACACACAGGTAGAAAGATATACTTAGATGAGTCAAGCTTTAATAACAGTAGGATCTTATTTAATTGATTCTGTAGATTTGTATTCTTTGTGAAGCAACAGTGAATTAATGATTGCCAATGATTAGTGATAGTTTGATTAAAGAATATAAATAGCACTATATAAAGAACAATTTCATTTTGACTTAATTAGTAAGGAACAATATCAGAATCCAAACCCCCTATATTATACAGTCAGAACAAACTATTGCTACACTTGCACCCACATTCATTTTTTAAACTGGAATCCATCTGCATTAAATACAAGTTCATACACGAGATGTTTGTGATGGCTGGAACCCCGACACTGATGAATGGTGTCATACCTGACCGGGAGGCCTCAATAATGGAGGGGTAGAATGAGTTTGCATCCTGGTGCCAGGCGTTCCTCCAGCACAATAGGTGGCAACAACTCTCTGGCAGGTCTTCTGTTGGGCTGCATGGGAGTTGTAGTTCCAATGGGCAGCCCTGCTGGGTTGTGTGGGAGCTGTTGGGGGAGTTTGCAGGAGAAGCTGTCCCAGTTCAGCAAGGTTCCGCCTGACTTGATAGTACTTCATGAATGCAACACGGCTTGTTGAGAACAGTGGAAGGAGGATGGAAATACACAGAGAAGAGGAACTGTGGACTGGTGTATTGTGAATTGTGAAGATAAGCCTGTTCAGAGGTGTTTCCCTATTAATAAACTATCATTTGCAGCTGGAACTTGAGTGGTGTGCAGTTGTGTTTGGGGTGCTGCTACGGCCCCTACTGGGAACAATCTGTATAAGTATATAGCTGCAGTATGGCAACTATCCATAAGTCTAGGTTATGAGATCTGTATTTCTAGTGTAAAGTACCTGTTCATTGTAAACCAACTCCCTTTTATGGTATATAACTTTTTTTGCAACTATTCAGCATTGATCTTTCATAATTTTAACAACTTTAACCGGGGAGCTTTTCCTTCAGAAAAAGGGCATCTTCAGTATGTATTTGGATCTCCTCAATCAACTTGTCTTCTCACAGGCTATTTTATTTAATTACCTTTTTTCCATAGGTGACCTGTTATTGGTTTCCTGCTAATTTCAAAATTAGAGGAGTGTTTTGGATTTTAGATCTTTCAGTTCTAACATCTTTTGTTTCACCACTCCAAGTTCATCAGGAAAATTCTTAATTTGATTTCTAGAAAATATTAGTGGTAGTCTAAGCTTCACCTGGAGCTTACCGTTTTAAAATTTCCACAAGATCCCTTTCAAGTTTAGTGTACTGGAGGTGTGCTGCCTTTCTGGTCTACTCAACCTTTTCCAATGTTTGGGTTGACTGTAAACTTAATTTTTGTAAAAAGAAACAATTTTTGCCTCCTGTGCTTTCTGTGGAAAATTCTTGCAAATTTTACTGTGTTGTCTTTTCTTTCATGCTTTATTTTAAGTCTCTGTTTTTTGAATACTTCTCACTCTTACTACTCTATGCTTTTCCTTCTGTCTGTTTAATTAAACTTTTATAGAAGAGTACTTAGGCATGGTTGATATGGGCTATATGTTATAAATCTCTTCAGTGTGAACAGACTTGTTTTAAGTGAAATCAATATTTTTGTTATACAGTATAATACTATTCATAAAAACAACGAGAAAGAGAAAAGGTTGGAACAGGTCTTCTGTTGCATTTTGTTTTAAATTCAAATATATATGCTGCACAACAGACTGTCAGCAGTTATTATGTGATTAGAAAGTTCTTTTACACAACATCGTTCCAAATTTGCCATCCTGGATGTGCTGCTGTTTCACTTCTCCATAAGAGTGACAGGTGCATAACACACTTCTACTCCCTGAGATGACACATCCATCATGTCAAGTTTCTTTGATGCTTGTTATGGCTGCCACAGTGTGTCCTACATGTGACATTACAAAGTTTTCATTTTTCTGTCTTTCTGTGACCCCTCCGCCTCTCCACCAATCTTCCTGCAGTCTTATTCTTAAGTGCATACAGTCAATGAGCCAAAGGCTTTCAGACCCCAGCCGAGTTGTCACGGCAACAGACAGAGCTGCTATTATATACAATTCAATGTCTCTGTGTGGGAGCATCTTCACTGGGCGTCTTGTTACTATTTGTGGACCTGCCCAGCGGATGTTGTTTCTGGCCTGCAGATGCTGCAAGCCATTGTCTCTTGCTTAAAAAGAAAGGGGTACTCATGTTTTAAAATGTGAAGTGGGTGTTACGGGTCACATAAGTAAGATTAAAAGAGATGAATACCTAGAAGGACAGTGTGGTTGATGTACTACCTTATAGATCCAGCATCCTGGGTTTGCTCACCATTCCTAGATGTTGTCCATGTGGAGTCTGGGCATTATGATTGTGTTGGTGTGAGTTTCCCAATGGCTTTCCTCCCACATCCACAAAGATGTGCAGGTTAGGTTAATTAGCCCCTATGTGGTTGAGTGCCTCATTGGGCTCCCTAGCACCCTGTCCAGGGATGTTTTCTACCTTGTGCCGTTTGCTACACTGATGGGCGTTATCTCCACCACCCCTCCAGGACCCTGAAATGGATTAAAGGAGTTGGAAGGTTTGATGAAATGAGTTTTCCTTTCAACCGATCTTGTTAAACTTTGCCTATCTGGTGAGTCTTATTTTTCCAACCTTGGAAGATAAAGAATAGAAAATACAATTTTTTGCATTCATATGTCCATTTGCAGTACTATCAATTTGAATTTTTTCTGAACCTGCTTATTCCATTAGAAGATCTAAGGGGCTTAAGATGGTAACCGGCCCTGAGATTAGATGACTAGCTGTGCACTCACAAACACACATCAAGAGTCAAATTAGAGTCTTCAGTGTACTAAAACTGTGCATCCTTGAGGTACAGAGGGAAACTGTACTGTAGTATCCAGAAAAAAAAGTGAGCAAATGTGTAGATTAAGTAAACACCACACAGTAACCATGCCCCATTTTCAGTATCCAATTATTCAATTCAGAGTCACAAGAAAATGAAGCTGAGTAGCAGCTGAAGCATGCATAGAGTTAGCCATGGGCAGGATGTTAGTTCATTGTAGACATACTGTACACTCACACTAGAGAAATCTAGAAATAGCAATGACAACATGTTTTTGAACTATGGAACAAAATCAGAACGCCAACAGAAAACTGTAGAAAACCTGTGCAAACTTCATAAAGGGACATAACATTCTGAGTGTAGAATATTAGCTGAATTGAATCATTATGTCCTAGATGAGCCAATGTTTTAAAAGCTCTGCTTTTAAAATATTCATCTATACATTTTCCAGCCTGTTTTATCCACTTCAACAGTTTTGGACATAAAAAATGAAAAAAGTTATCCTTAAATGTTCATTCTCAAAAGCGTAGTGCCAATACCTGGATAAGAAAAAGTGAAGGAATCAAATCAGAAGTACATGAACATAAATTAATAGGCAACACTGTCATTTTATTCAGATTATGACTCTAGCACGATACAATTAAATATGAAAAATCAAAATCTACTTTTTAATACAATTTTAAAACCAAGTATGCATGAGAACTCATTTTATGATATGCTCCAATTATTAGTTGAGATAACTTTATGGACTCTTTTAATGATAAAATATGAGATTTCAAGAGCTAAACTGAAATAGAAATCAGTCCTCTAAATATAAAAAAATGACTTTAAGCCATTGCCATTATTTTGATGCATTAACACTTTCACACATTTTCTTAACCTGCCAATTCAGGACAGGTTGTGGAGAAACTGGACCCTAGCAATCATCAGGAATAAGGCAGGAACAGTCTCCGGACAGGGGCCAGGGTGAACACACACACCAGGAACTATTTAATAACACAAAGTCTCCTGACCTGCACATCTTTGGACTGTGGGAGGAAACCAAAGTGGAGTGAGGAAACCCATGCATACTTGGTAAGAACATGCAAACTCCACACAGATGGTATCTGGGATGTGAAAACCGGTGTTCTTGAGGCTAGGCAGCAGCACTACTGCCATGTTAACATGTTTACATATAAATGAAATAATCATCCTGTCCATTCAGGTAATACCAAGATAGTATCATGATCTCAGATTTAAGAGTTGTCTCATCTATACTAATAAAAGGCAAAGCCCTCACTGACTGACTGACTGACTCACTCACTCATCACTAATTCTCCAACTTTGGCAGGCTCATTCCTTACAGGTTACTTACAAAAGTTAAGCAGGTTTCATTTCAAAATTCTATGCGTAACGGTCATAATTGAATCCTACTTACGTACATATATACGTCCATAGCCTGCAGCTTCGTCGCCATGTGAGGCGGCGTTGCGTCCCCCATCACTATGCCTCCCATGTAGTTGGCTGCCTGCCTCAAAGTGTCCACTACTCAAATCGCCACCTGTGAATCTAAGATGTTTAAGAGCCATTGGTGGTTCTCCAAAGGGTGTAAAATATTTGGCCATTTTGGTAGACTTGAAAGTGACAACTGAACAATTCAGCGGCAGCCATCAACTCACATGCAGAAGCATAGGTGAAGGGCTTAAGCATTTCACTCTTATAGTGCCCCTGTGTAGTATAATTATCTCCTGTACCGTCATCAGTCCACACCTTGAATCTGTCCCAGTCAATCACAAGACACAATGTTCCTCCGGATATCAAGATTGAGCCTGATATGGCTGTGCAATATGTAACACAGAGAATAAAAAAGGCAGGCGGCATCTCTGGGCATGGAAACCACTCGGTAAGTGACAGTTCTTTGATCGATGGTGATAACCTCTATAGACATCTCACTACCCAAATCGCTACTCGTGAATCTAAGATGTTTAACAGGCATAACTTGTGGATTTGCCTGCGAATATTTAGCGGCAGCGTATCTATGAACTTGTGGAATTGTCTGAGAATATTTAGCGACAGCGTCTCTATGAACTTGTGGATTTGCCTGCGAGTATTTAGCAGCAGTGTCTCTATTAAGTTGTGGATTTGCCTGCGAGTATTTAGCGACAGCATGACTATTAACTTGTAAATTTTTCTGCGAGTATTTTGTGGCAGCGTCACGAAGCTGTTTCTGTCTAGCTACATCAGAAAATGTACCACAACATCTGACACGCCTCCTTTTTACTGTTTTCTCACAGCTTGGATTGCTGCTGTCATAATCGGTTTGAGTTTCATGGTTTGTTTCAATTACGTTAGTATTTGCAGGACTTGTGGTGAAGTGACATTCGGCATCTGTCAAGCATTGTAAGCATACAACCGCCTTCATCGATAACTTTGCATTGTAATAAATGAACAATAAAACAGCGGAGAAGCCGTGGATTAAATAAAAAGGCTGCAGTTATCAGCAGGGAGACGTGAATACCGTGGCGAAGCAAAGAAGGGAATGAAGAGACCGGAGCGACGGACGGCCTTATATGGGCAGGCAGACAATTACGTGGGAGGCGTGGGGATGGGGGACACAATATAGGCAGGCAGCCAACTATGTGGGAGACGTGGTGATGGGGGATGCAACGCCGCCTCACACGGCGACCGAGCTTCAGGCTATGGACGTATATATGTACATAAGTAGGATTCAATTATGACTGTTACGGGTAAAATTTCGAAATGAAACCTGCTTAACTTTTGTAAGTAACCTGTAAGGAATGAGCCTGCCAAATTTCAGCCTTCTACCTACACGGGAAGTTGGAGAATTAGTGATGAGTGAGTGAGTCAGTCAGTCAGTGAGGGCTTTGCCTTTTATTAGTATAGATCTTGAGGAGCTTACAGAGAGCTCACTAACATCAATCTGTAATTTTTCTCTTCAATTGAAAAATAGAGATGCTGGCGGATTCTTTTTGTACATCAAAGCTACTCCACCCTATTTTTTTATATAATATAAACAACAGAATCTCTCTGTCTGTGTTGACTATTATCCTATTCCCTATCTGTATAAACTGACCATTTCAAATATTTGGCCATTTGCATATCATTCTTTGTACCTGAGATTGCTTCTTTAAAATCCTGACATGCCTTTGTGTTGTCTATCCTATCATGGTTGAATATTCCTTTGTCTTACTAGTCTTACTTAATCATTGTCAAGGTGTATACTGTTTTCAGACTCACCTTCATGGGATTCTGTGATGTTCTTAACCATTCCTCCTTTTTACTGGTCTGACATCTGCTCAAAGATAGGTTACTCGGTCATCTGGGAGGAGCTCAAAGTAGAGCCACTGCTCCTTCGCATTGAGAGGAGTCAGATGAGGTGGTTCGGGCATCTAATCAGGATGCCTCTGGGATGCCTCCATTGGTCAGATGTTCCAGGCATGTCTAACCGGGAGGAGTCCCCGGGGAAGACCCAGGACACATTGGAGGGACTATGTCTCTCGGTTGGCCTGGGAACGCCTCGGAATTCCCCCAGAAGTGCTAGTAGAAGTGGCCATGGAGAGGAAAGTCTGGGCATCTCTGCTCAAGCTGCTGCCCCCGCGACCCGATCTCGGATAAGCGGAAGAGGATGGATGGACATCTGCTCACTGCTCTACAGATTTAGATGTATTTATTTATATCAAAATGCTTAAATTCTAATCCTTTGTGCTGCCTCCAGTGTGGAACAGGTTAATTCATCCTGTTCTTTAGACTGATTTCCCTTTACATCTGGAATTGCACCTCTCCTATAAATTAAATGCAATACTTATCCCCATTGAAATCTGGTGCAAAACAGAGAGGCAAGTAATCTTTGTACCCTACTGGGACATGCATTTGTCTATATTTAATGATTATGCAACTCCTTTATCTTTTCATCCTCCTTTCTACCTTGCAAGCTCCTTCTTTCCTCTCAAAAAACATATTCAGTTCTTTACTCTTTGCTGTACAGCTCCTCTCACTTTATCATCACCTCTTTGATGGGACACCATTTTCAAAAATGTTAGCCATTCCTTGAGGAACACAAACCATCACTTTACTCAACTTAATATGAGCATAGTCTTCTTGAAATCATCATAAAGTACGCTTCGTGTGTATTTGCTTGAGGCCTTTTTGCCAAATTTGCTCCCCCTGTGCTCCTGGCACATTTACACAGATGTTTTGATTTTTTTGTTCATGTTTTGCGGTCTAAAATTTCTATCTCACTGAAATTATTAGTTACAATTCATCCTTTACCGTCCATTATTCCCTTGGACCTCTCAGGCATTGCTCATTCTGTGCACTAAGTTGGTTCATTTGCTTGGGTACAGTACCTGTTAAATTGCTCTTTATCTTGAAATGGAAGACTTCTGAGTTAATTGATTTGAAGAAGGATGGGTCCTTTTATATTGTATATAATTTGATTCATCTAGCACTGTCTGTATCACTCGTAGATATAATCAAATATCTTTTTGTAAAACTGCCTGACACAGAATTGGGCAAATGTTGGGGTCGGTGAGTACTGGGCATGAGGGCATAGGTTCTACTATATTTACTTTGAAAAATATTCAATAAGCAATTGATCTCAAAAATCTAATTTTGATGCTCCCCTGGTAAACACCTTGGTAAACAAAATATTTGATGTGATGGCTTCCTTAGTTACATAAGTTATTATGGCAGTGTGGTGAACTGCTATCAGTACTAACCGTGCTGGTGTTGGACATTGGACAGGAGATGGCAGTTATTTCTTACATATGGATATTTCTAGATGTAACTTATTGATTATTTTCAATTATATAAATAAATATTTGAAGAGAAAAAAAGAAACACTTTTCATCATGTGCACAGTGTTCAATTCCCAAGTCATGGGACATTCACAGTAATTAAATGTGACATTGTGATCAACCATGTTTTAAACACAGACTAATACAGAAAAGTAATCAAAGCAGTACAGATTTAAATTAAAAGTCCAGGGGGAACTTAGACTTGGCAGACATCAAATACTAGAGGACTGATCAGTAACCAGTTATGAGTCAGAAAGCAGGAAGTGGTGAAAAACTAAACAACTGTCTTATTTGTTTTCTATTTCATGAATTCTTACAAATTTAATTTACTCATCGGGTCATTCTTTTTCCTTTATCTTTACAAATATCAATTGACATGTGCCCATGGCAATAAACAACCACCATTATTTTACACATCATGCAACACATGACTCTCAGGGGCAGTGTAAAAATGGGAAAGACAAAGAAAAATAAATAGAGTACTCATAAATGTAGTTATTTCCAAAACCCTGACAGATGCACATTGTCATAAGAGAGACATCTCTCCACCCCCTGATCTTTTTCATTCCACTATGTTTTGTAGGTTGAACACTAGTGAAACTCAGGTTCAATGATGAAATGTTGGGACACCAACTGGGTTGTGCCATTTAATTCGAAAATAAAATAAATGTGCAATGGCACTGCAAAACAGAAAATACAGGTGGTTGTTTTCATTCTAACATTGGTGTTACATGGCTGAGCAGGTCCTTTCTTGTCATGGCATCCATCTTTCAGGATAGTTAGAAAGATGCCTCCCTCTGGGGATATGCAGCTTTATATGCGGAACTGGCCCAGAAGGTGCGGAGTCAGTTGCCCTCAGTGGGCATTTTCTCTGAGATGTGGAGGTAGAAACAGGTGGCAAGGTTAGCAACAGTGCTCTCTCTCACTGGTATCAGATGACACAACACTTGATGCATCAGAGTACAGCTGCTGCTGAATTCAATCAATCATCTAAGCACTTTAACATTTTGAGATGGAAGCTGAACATTAATTTTTAATTGCACGACTGTAATAATCAGTTCAATGTTTGAGAAAATTGAACAATGTTTATTCTGTTATTTCAAAAAGTACATAACATCAGATAATAAATGAATTAAAATAATTTACCCTTAAACAAGTAAAAGCAAACCGGTTTAGTGGGTGATAATTTTGCAGTAAGACAAATCTTAAATAATAAACTTTAGTTTGGTTAGACCCACACAAACATTATATGTTATATTTTACACTAGGCTAAACTTTTGGCATCACATCCCCACACTGAGAAGTGTTTTCTCCAGTTCTGAATTATTGTAAAATAAGCTTCTTAGTATTATGGTGATCGAAAATCTGATTCATTCATATCTATCAAGCAGAATTGACTACTGTAATACTTCACTCCCATGCTGTTCCCATTTCTGACTTGCTGCTTTACAGTTAAATAAAAATATGTCAGCATGTGATTTATCTAATCGACTAAATGTGTAGACTTGTACAGGGTCTGTGCTTATGAATGGAAGAACGCTATATAGAAGCATGATGATTTAAATGCAATAAACCATCAGTATCTTAAGCGACATGGTCAGTGTCAGACAGTGACACATTGGTGAAGACTGAATATACATAATTATGATAATAAATAACCTTAGTCATCAAGCTACACTCTGCCGTTTAGCACAATACTTTACAATGTAATTTCCTCCACAAACCCCAATGCTGATTAAAGGTCCCTCTAAACATATTTAAGCTTTTCTAAAGAGTTGTCACCTCTTAATTACTAATAAAGATATAAGTAAAATGAAATGTTGCTTTAAATGTGTGGATGCATTCTTCAATACAGCAATTAAATATTTGCCCAGATGGCTAATCTAACAACATAGTGAAGCTATAGGACAGCAAGCAGAAGGCTCCCACTTATAACACCGTGCACATACAGGGAAGAAGTTGTTCAGAGATTTGTGTATAAGTACTTTTGAGTCATGCAGTAGGCAGACATTACACTTACTGAGAAACTAATCACTATGCTGGATTAAAATGGTAAATTAGAAAATACTGTAGCGGCGCTACATGATTAACGTTGTCATAAGTGTATTTTGTACTGACTCATGTCTTTCGTAGTGTTGTCTTCTTTACATGGGCAGTGTGTCTATGTAAATGTGCTCCCATTGGAAACAAAGGGGGAAGGATAACACCGTGGAACTGTGGTCCCTCATGATAAGTTGTCCTGTCTAATCCCATCATCTGCATCCGGGACATTCACTATTTAAACAGGAGGTCAAAAAGAAGGAAAAAAAAAGAAATCCTGTTCTACCATACCGCCAATTCATTGCAGAGCCTGGAGAAAGCAGTGATCCATATCATTTATATCTTTTTCTACTTGCCACTTTCAACGCCTGAAAACTTCACCTTTGCACCGCAAAACCTTAGGGTTCTGGACTACACTGATGTACAGAGGATAAGCATGGTGAAACTGTTTCTTGTTTTTTGGAGAGAGAAGCAAACCATCATTTTCATCAGTATAATTGCCATAGGACACTTTTTCCAGCTGAACAAGGTTCAGTTTCCGTTTAATCTTCTTTTATGTGCGTTTTGTGTTTTCTGTGTGTCTCATTGATTTCATGTTTAGTGTAGGGTCAAGGGAGGGTTTGTGATGTACATTAACTTTTTCCTGCAACTTTTTATTATTACTTTCCGCCGGTCACTTTTGGGGTTGAGTGTTATGTCAGGGTTGGTTGGGGGTGTAATATATATATACTGTTTGGAGATTGTTTATTTATTAATATATACTCACTTTATTATTTTACATATTGTTTTCTTTTTGCCTTATCTTTGATCGTTGATTGGGGAAGTTTATTTGGAAGAAGTACGGCTTGTCAAGTCTAACGTCCTCCACTTGTCAGGCCACGGGTCTGGGTGTTGCTGCCAGTTAAGGAGAGTGAGTCGGCCGTTACAATACAAAAACCTACAGTATGCTAATCAAACATGCCTAAGGGCTCAAATGTTACTTCTATCTACCATCATTAAAAGTTAAGCAACAGCTTTTGGCGATAAAACAAAGCAAAAATTATCAAGGAGGAAATGTTCATATTAGGTTAACTGTCAAGTTTAAGTGATGTGCATGAGTGTGATAGATCCAAGGTTGAGTCCTAAATTGTGCTTGATAAAAAAGTGGGATAAGAAAAAAGATGGTTGCCTTTATGTGGTTTAATGGTAATGATTAGCCAACAAATTGGAAGAGCAAGTTAGGTCCATGTTTTGAAATTCCTTGTGTAACCTGATTAAAAAGATGAGCAATACTGCACACTGACAAACAAGGTTGAGTTAGTGGGACTAATAAAGAGAAAACATTATTATGAACCTTGACAATAAGAGATGCAAAACAACAGTGATAATTTTAATGGGAGTCAAGGACCAGGGGCCTCATGCATAACGCCGTGCGTAGAATTCACACTATAACATGGTGTGCGGACAAAAGCAGAAACGCACAAAAAAATCCAGATGCATAAATCTGTGCGTTCGCCAACTTCCACGTTCTTCCGCTACATAAATCCCAATCAAAATGAAAAGTAATGCACGTGCACGCACCTGCTGTCCCTCCCCGTCTCCTCCCAGAATTACGCCTCTTTGAATATGCAAATCAATATAAATAGCCCTTAAGCTCAGCATTCTGTGAAAAGGCAATGGCAAAAGCACGGGAGGGGGGAATAGTTCAGCAAATACCGAGTGGAGGCAAAGAAAAACTTACTATTTGTTGGTTTAAACAGTGGTATAAACAACAAAAGGAAGTTGATCGAGTGACATAGAGTGTCGGAGAAACTCGAAAGCTCAAGTCCACAAAGTCGCACAGAGCCCGAAATAAAAACGAAGTTGTCAGATATCAAAGTCGCCGTGAAAAGGCAAGTCGTAGACCACTGTATGAGTGTCATATGAAAGCTTATTAGGGTACAGAGAAACAAAAACAGGCAGACAGTGGGAAAAAAAGCATGAAATACCAACTTTAATCTCGAAATTTCCACTTTAATCACGTAGTTTATTTTGTCTTTAAAGTAGAACATCATAAACTTCACCTTAAAATCATTTAATGTACTAGTTTCTCAAATCCCATCATAACTAAAGTAGCACGTTAAATGCTTTGTTTTGTATTTGATCTTCCATGTGCTCTATGTGTGTGAATTACTATGTGCTTCCGGGCTTTCTCTTTCTCCGACAGGACACAGAATCCATTACATTCGTAATATTACAGCTCTCTGAATAATTAAAATATTGAGATGTATACTTCATATCATTTTCATGATGATAGGAGTTAAAGCATGTTATTAAACAAGGTGGCGCAGTGATTGTTCATGCCTCATGCAAGATGCTTGCTGCGCTGTGTGCTACCTTTGATGAAATAATTTATTGCAGCAGTACTGTCTCTTTCAAACATACCAACCCCCAATTCCTGTCCTTACTTTTCTTTCTCCAAATACCCACACAATCAGCTCTGTAATAGATGTTAAGCCTTCTGTAAGCTTAGAACGCCAATTCTTCAAAACTTTTAAGGAACACTGAAATATATTCGTAGTACATATTTAATTATTCATTCCTTCCAGTGTCACGCCACTCCCAGCAAGAATACAGCGCAAGGCAGAAACAATCCGCCAGCTTATTTATTAATAATATAGATTATTTTAATTAAGTTAAAGTTTTATTTTGTTGCATTTCATCTTAAAAATGATATCGTCATCATATGTAAATATGCGCTTTACAAAGTGGCTCAGGTTGGGCAATATTATAACTGTATCACAAGTTTACAGTGAGGTAATTGTACTTATAAGTACAAACAGTTCTACAAGGAGCACTTGATGGATTAATTGAGTGTATTTATAGTTCTTGGGATGAAACTGTTTCTGAACCGCAAGGTCCATACAGGAAAGGCTCTAAAGTGTTTGCCATATAAGAGCAATTCAATTGACAGCATGGCTGAGGCAGCGTGTGTTTGATGCTGTATACCAATAATTCTCTTTCCAATCAGCTGCTGTACAGCTGTGATTCCCCACTCAGATACAGTGATATAAATACTCTGAGTGGTGCAGTGAGAGTAATATGGAAAAAGATGATCCGCTGTGGCAACCCCTAACGGAAGTAGCTGAAAGAAGAAGGTGCAGTGAGAGTAACAACACTAAAGCAGCTATTGTATTTAGAATAGTTTGACCATTCTGTGGACAATTGTATTGTTACAGGTTAATTACAATCAGATGCCTTAAACTAATAAACAATATGCAGTTAATTTCAGTGTATTTATAAAGCCGCATCAGGGATGTGGATCTAAAAAAGAAAGGAAAACCACACAGGAACAGTAGCACTGCTTTGATGCTGGGTGCCGCCAGTCTGCAAAACCAAGCGCAGAACTTGCGTATGCCAGGGTATGAGGTACCGTGGAAATGTCTGTGGCTTTACGCCAAATTTGGGTTTTATAAATCGCGATTTAAACGTGGAAACGTTCTTACGCAACATTTTTGTGCATATGCACCGTTTATACATGAAGCCCCAGGAGATGGGAATGAAGTCAAGATAGCAGATAAGGAATCAAGAATCTAGAAAAATAAAAGTACCATCTCATGATCAAAATTCATTCCCAGGTATTCTTAATTGATCCAGAAGGAATCATGCATCAGATCCAAAGTATGAGACAGGAGGTCGTGAAACATATAGTCAAAGGTTTAATAAATGTGAACCTTTTTAGAATATCCACAATCTTGGACATTGATCCATGTGCAGTGTTGGCTTATCTATATCCATCCATCCATTATCCAACCATCTATATCCTAACTACAGGGTCACGGGGGTCTGCTGGAGCCAATGCCAGTCAACACAGGGTGCAAGGCAGGAAACAAACCCCAGGCAGGGCGCCAGCCGGCTTATCTACATCGTCCCGTTAATGACGTCAAACAACATTGCTTCTATTGGGTTTGACCTAGAAACAGAGAGCTGTGTCTTAGCATGTGGCTACAAAATGGCAGTGCTCATAATTTAAACAAAAACGCGGTCCTGCAACAAACAAAGAATTAATAACTTTTTCAAAATGACAACAAAAAGAAATGGATTTGCCATACTATAAAAGCCAGTAATGAACAAAAAAAGAAAGCATACAAATAAATAAAAAAATGAATACTCATAAAAAATATGTCAAATGAATTTGAGAAAAAGAGAGAGATAGAGAGAACGAGCAGGAGGCAGGCAAAACCATAATGTAATAACAAGCAAGGGACAGAAAGAACTAATTGTCACAGGCAGAAATACTGAACCAAAATAAAAGTCAAGATATCACAGTGAAAAGGTCCTAACATTAAATAATACTATAATTTTTTTTTGTTGAATACTTGGATTTCAGAAGCTATCTGCTACCATGTCATATACATGAGACTGGATGACCAAATTTTTCTCATGACTTCCATATCATATAACCAGCAAATGTTCGCGATCATGCAGAGACCACAGATGGAGAGGGCGATGTGCTGGTGTGAGAGTAAAATCAAGGCAAAAAAGGTTTTACAACTACTCTACCAACTGTTGTAATGGGAAATGTCTATTCACTGTCCAATAAGATGGGTGAACATTCTGCACTTATACCGAGTCATGGAGCATATAAGTACAGTGGCATTTTCTGCTTCATGGAGAGCTGGCTTAAACCTGTTATACGTGACACTGTTTTAATACTGGAGGGATTTCATCTTATTCAAGCAGACAGAGACCCAGTGTGGCATGGTAAAAAGACAGGAGGGGGACTGGTCATCTATGTTAATGAGGAATGGTGTAAAAGGGAGTATATTACAGTTAAAACTACAGTTTGTAATTCAGACATTCAAATTCTGGCTGTTGGAATTTGCCCATGTTATTTGCCCAAGGAGATAAATGATATCATCCTTATTAATTTTTATATTCCTTCCTCGGCAAATGGGAATCTAGCAACAGAAATCATTTATTCTGTCACAAACACTTTAATAATGACTCACTCCAACCCTGCAGCTATAATATTTGGTGACTTCAACCATGGGACTTTGGAAGAAACAATGACAAATTTCTATCAGCTTGTGTTTTTTCCATTCAAAGAAATAACAAACTTGACCTGCTCCATTCGACTTTTAAAGATGTCTTTAAGTGAGAAGAGCGTAAAGGTCTCCTGAATGACAAAAAGAGAGAATTCAATCTGGTGACAGAGGTTCTGAAGGACTACAGTGTGTGCTAAAGAAAAAGATGAGCAAAGGAAAGGAAGCTTACAAAGCTAAAAAAGAAACCAAATTCACTAACAATAACTTGAAGAGTGTCTGGAATGGACTGGGTATAATTACTGGACATCAACAATCCAGACCTCAGGTGCTAGAAGGGGGTATGAACAACGTTAACACTCTGTACCAATTTTTTAATAGATTTCTCTCCCACTGCCACCTTCACCTCCACACCATCTCTACTACATCAACAACTTCTACCACATCAACTAGAATGGCCATCACTAACCATCAGTATGAGTTGTTCATAGTGAGAACATTGAGGAGGTTGTTGAATGCACAACTGATTACATCAACTTCTGTATGGACATTGTAGTTCCAGTAAGAACAGTATGCTGCTATGCTAACAACAAGCCATGGATTACAAGTGACATCAAGGGCCTTTTGAACCAGAAGAAAAGGGCTTTTAACACTAGAATTACCGGAGCCTACGAAAAAACTCGTAAATCCGTCCCACCTTAAATCGCTTCTTAAAATCGTTCACAGCTCTCCACCAGCGTCTTTTGTCATCTAAATGTGCTGAAAAAAATCAGGCTGCAAGCAGCCGGCTATTCCATCCCCCCACCGACTTAGAACGTGCACAAACTTCTCCCAGCTCATGCCTTGATTGATTTTCTGGGAGTGAAGTGGAGTTTTACAGTGGAAATAATAGATTGTTGTTTGGAACACACGCATTTCATGTCTGTTCCGTTTCTACAGTAATCTGTGTAAACACATTGTTAAAACTGAAACGTTTTTTATATTCTACTAGTACATGACAAAATGTAGGCATAAACTATATAATGTATGAAGCCTGAAGTATCAAAGAAATACTTTCACAAAAGATACAAATCTAACACAACAATTGCGCTTTCATTCAAAAATATAACTGCAGAAACAAAAAGCCGCCTTAACATGCGACATTGACACCTGTTTATTACGACTGCCTCTGTGGTGCAATCGAATCAGCTGCTGACTGGGATCCTAAAGGTTGTGAGTTTGATCCTGCACCACTCCATTTTGAGAAGTAAACTGCTCTTAGTCTTACTATTTTAGAATAAAAACATACATTTGATTTCAGTCTGTAACAGTCGGTGTAATTTATGATACTTGTAAAGGTTAGCTTTGGTTTTTTTTTTTAGTCAGTTTTATTATCTCAGCCGCATTCACGAGCCCAAACACACCCCACCCCCACATATGACACTGCTGTTTTCACATAGACGCGCTGTAACAGAGGTAAACTCAGCTCCCTTTTTGTGGCATTACACATGTATTTTTTGAGCATGTCCGTGCCAAATAAATAACATTCAACGTTTTGAAGAAATCATTTTATGACACGATTTACCTTTATTTATTTACTTACTTCCTTTCTAAAGCCTAAAGTCACAAGTAGTGTGCAGAGGGCATGCTCAAAAATGTGTGTAATGCCACGAAAAGTGTCTGCTGACACTTTAGTATGCAAGCAATGGTATGTGCATTCTTGCTCCGATGTAGAAGGGAGCTGAGTTAAAGGACGTTAAAGGACTGATGACGTCTCTGCTGGACATTATTGTCTACTACGACCAGAAAAAAGAATGTCAAGGCTGTGATATACAGTATATCATCCTGGACAGTCTAGGCATACCTGCCTCTTTGAACCTGAAATCGACTATCGACAAGGTCGTTTTCAGAAGATTCTGAAGATTTTCCGTAAGTCTTGGCTGAAACGATTGGCGGTGAAAGTTCTGGGGTATTATAATATTCTATTGCCGATTCCCAAAACAGACACAGTGGTTGAAAAGACTGTGGATGAATTTGAAAATACCAGCTCTATTTATGACACTGTAATGCAGTCATTTTATGAAACGGATGAATACTCCTACTGTGTCACCCGCCGTGTGGCAAATGAGTTTTGTAAGCATAATATTAATCATGAGGGTCATATGAATCTGTGGACTAAATATGACCTGGAATTTGATGATATGATAGAACTGGTGGGTCATTCTGAACCTGAAACCGCAGCAGTCTGATTAATTCAGAATCCTAAATAAATGTTTTCTAAGTTGTTAAGTGTTGTCAGTGTCTGTTTCATCACCGGCGATGGAGCAGGTCTTGGAAAAAACATATTAGAACTCTGAGAACCCGGGGGCTTTGGGGGGTAAAGAATCCTTGAAAAGAGCTCTCTTGCATGCGGGGCACCATATTGGGGACCAAGAGGTGTCTGACTGGTTATCGGGGCAATACACCTACACGATACATAAACCATGTAGAATCCATTTTAAAAGGAATAAAGTGTATGTTTCCAATCTAGATGGGCAATGGCAGATCGATCTGGCGGATATGACAAACCTGGCCGAGTAACCGAGGCTACAAGTATCAACTGACTTGTATAGATATTGTTTCTAAATATGCCTGGGTCAGGGTTCTGAAAAACAAAACGGGTAAAGAAGTAACCAGGGCTTTTCGAGAAATTTTGGAGGAAGGTAGAGTTCCTGTCAAACTTCAGACCGATAACAGTAAAGAGTTTCTCAATCGGGAATTTCAAAGCTTGCTCAATAAAAACAGGATAAAACATTTCACCACCGCTAGTGAATTAAAGGCTTCGGTGGTGGAGAGGTTCAATCGAACTCTGAAGACCAAAATGTGGCGTTATTTCAGCTCCCGGAATACCCTGTACTATCTGCCGGGGTTACAGGACTTGGTGAAATCTTATAATCTCAGCTATCACCGGGGCATAAAAATGGCCCCTGCCGAGGTGAATAGTTCCAATTCTTGGAAAGTCTTTAAAAACTTATATGGCCTAACTAAACCCAAAAGAAGTCTAAAATATAAATTCAAAGTCGGAGATACGGTGAGAGTGTCGAAATCCCGGAATCCTTTTACCAAGGGCTACGAACAAACATTTTCAGACGAGGGTATTTACCGTTTCTGAACTAGTCCCTAGGGATCCGCCTGTCTACAAGCTCAAAGAATATGACGGGAAAGACATTATAGGCTCCTTTTATGACGCAGAGTTACAAAAGATTCGAGGGCCGGACGTCTTCAGGATTGAAAAGATTTTGGCGAAAAAAAAATATCCGTAGAAAAAAGCATAGTTTGGTGAAATGGCTCGGATGGCCCGAAAAGTTTAACAGTTGGATCCCTGAAAGCTAAGTGCAAGACGTTAAATACTGAGAATGAAAAATGGTATTTCATTCACAGTGTTTTCACAATGGAGAGAAAAAGCTTTTACGTCATTCTTCCCAGAAATTCTTCCCAGGATGTTTTCCCTAATAACACCATCGCCAAATTTACCATCAAATTAGCCGCCCCAATCGAGCTACAGGGCCCCTGGGAAGTTGCATTGGCCGAAGTTCAGTATCCGCACACCTGGAATACACTAGATAAACCAGATAATTATTTTATTGTGATGTTCCTGTGAATAGTTAAATATTATACTATTCCATTGGGGTATTACGCTAGCCTCGAGAAAGTGACCTCCAAGATGAATGAAGCGTTGGCGAAAGAACCCAAAGCCGTCGAGGGTGGATCAGCCAACACTCCAATACCGGAAAACACCATGAGATTCCGCTACAGTGCTCTGGAGCGAAGATTCTAAAGGATGAATCTTTGCATGTCAAGGGACAGTTGGGGAGGATTTTAGGAGCTCATGAGGACGTGAACACAGGTCTGGTGAATGAAGCTTCTTACCCCGTGGATATCAGAGCGGGGTTTTATACCTTGTACGTCTACAGTGACATTGTGTCTCACCAAAGAGTCGGAGACAGCTATGTCCCTCTCTTGAGATGCATACATATTGAGGATGAGATGAATAAGATTACCACAATCACCTACGACAGGCCACACTACACTCTGGTCAGCAAGAGTCAGTTTGATACTTTGACCGTTGAAATAAAGACGGATCAGAACAAACCAGTTCCATTTCAGTTTGGTAAAGTCATTGTCAAGTTACATTTCAAACCCTGTAAGAGTTGTATACACGACTAATACAGAGATGAGATCTTACCTGGACCCTAGCCCCTACATGCATTATTATGAAGCCCAAAGCCCAAGCGGGCAACAGCCTCCCCGGGTTTTCTGGGGCACCCGTGATGTACAGCTCCTGGGATCGGCAGAATATTTCGCGGGTTGTTTAGACGAGTTTTGCCTCTCTTGAAAAGAGGATTCGAAATTGTCAAACTCCACATTAAATCAGCCGCTAAGAATATTGTCAAAGACATGGTGGCAGGGGCCATGTCAGGAGCGATGACTCCAGGAAGCGAAGAAAATCAAGCGGGGTCGGGTCTGATGGTGATGAGGAAAACTAAGCGTATGAGACCGCCCGGATCACGAGCCGCACCTATCAT
Organism: Polypterus bichir lapradei; assembly: GCA_026402145.1. Lineage (NCBI taxonomy): Eukaryota > Metazoa > Chordata > Cladistia > Polypteriformes > Polypteridae > Polypterus > Polypterus bichir. The sequence goes on from JANRMT010062793.1 coordinate 5,237,684, forward strand.
CAAAAAGACGCGCCATTCAGCTTTTACATAATTTTCTTCTCTTCGACACAAGGTAAGTCCCGCGTATGCAGAAAAAAGAAATCGAAAAACATTTTTTAACTCAAGATGTCTTTCGTTCATCGAATGTCTCAAGAGTGTGAGAAATCCGAACTGGACTTGTTTACGGTACCCTATACTCAGACTAGCATAGAAAAAAGCATCTACGTCGAGGTCCCCCCTCTCTCAGCTCATTCCGGAAGTCGCCCCGTTGGAGTTTCTGATTACCGGGAATGGGGAAGACTACTTGGAGCTGAATAACATGCTTCGAAATGTCCGATGCAAAATCGTCAATGCCGACGGAATTAATCCGGGCCCCATGGCCAGAGTAGCCTTTGTTAATTATCCGATAGCCGCCTTATTTTCACAAGTCGATGTCACCTTGGTAGATCGCTTAATATCACAGAGTTCCAGCCTTTACCCGTACAGGGCCCTTTTTGAGGAATTGTTAAATTACAACAATGAAACTCTCAAGTTCCAATTTGCTTCAGGTCTTTTTTACAAAGACACGGCCAACGAACATGAAAACACTGCCTTGGACAACCGAATGAGGGGTTCAAAAAAAGAAACGGATATACGGCCCAGGGTAAAACAGTAGAACTACTCGGGCCTATTCATTCCGACCTATTTTTTCAAGAAAGATTAATTCTAAACGGGGTGGACGTCAGAATAAAAATAAAATGAATTCTGTCTGGATGTCCGGAGATACTGAGCGTTACAAAGTTAAACATTTTATCCGCCGCTCTTTTAGTCAAGAAAGTTAAAGTTTCGGCGGCGGTGAAAATAGGGCACTCCCACGCTCTCACCAACGCCAATGCCAAGTACCCTGTGGAAAGAGTGAATATGAAAGTTCTCAGTATACCAGCCGGGATACGAGTGAGCAATCAGGAGAACCTGTTCTTGGGACAAATAACCAAGTACGTGGTCCTAGGCCTGGTGGATAATGATGCCTTTTCAGGGGATTACACCAGAAACCCCTTCAATTTCAAGCATAACCATGTGGAGTTCCTGGCCTTGTATTTGGACGGAGAGCAGATTCCGGCCAAACCATTTCAACCTGATTTTGCTAATGACATCACAGCTCGAGAATATTATAACCTCGTGTTGGCCTCCGGAAAGCATTTGAAAGACTTGCCTCTAGCCATCAAACGCTCTGAATTCTCTCAGGGATACACCCTCTTTGCCTTTGATTTGACGCCCGATCAAGAATGCGGAGACCATTTCTCATTGATGAAAACCGGGAACATGAGATTTGAAATCCGCTTTCGACAGCCCCTACCCCATACTGTGAATCTAATAGTGTACACTGTCTTTGACAACATTATTGAAATAAACCAGAGAAGAAACATACTT
>JANRMT010062793.1:5249072-5259618 GCA_026402145.1 Polypterus bichir lapradei
CAAAGCTAACCTTTACAAGTATCATAAATTACACCGACTGTTACAGACTGAAATCAAATGTATGTTTTTATTCTAAAATAGTAAGACTAAGAGCAGTTTACTTCTCAAAATGGAGTGGTGCAGGATCGAACTCACCACCTTTAGACTCCCCGGCAGCAGCTGATTCTATTGTACCACAGAGGCAGTCATAATAAACAGGTGTCAATGTTGCATGTTAAGGCGGCTTTTTGTTCAACAGTTATATTTTTGAATAAAAGAGCAATTGTTGTGTTAGATTTGTATCTTTTGTGAAAGTATTTCTTTGATACTTCAGGCTTCATACATTATATAGTTTATGCCTACATTTTGTCATGTACTAGTAGAATATAAAAAACGTTCCTGTTTTAACAATGTGTTTACACAGATTACTGTAGAAACGGAACAGACATGAAATGCGTGTGTTCCAAACAACGATCTATTATTTCCACTGTAAAACTCCACTTCACTCCCAGAAAATCAATCAAGGCATGAGCTGGGAGAAGTTTGTGCACGTTCTAAGTCGGTGGGGGGATGGAATAGCCGGCTGCTTGCAGCCTGATTTTTATCAGCACATTTAGATGACAAAAGACGCTGGTGGAGAGCTGTAAACGATTTTAAGAAGCGATTTAAGGTGGGACGGATTTACGAGTTTTTTCGTAGGCTCTGGTAATTCTAGTGTTAAAGGTGGTGATCAGCATGAGCTCAAACGCATGCAGAAGGAACTCCAAGTACAGCTACCCTGGGTGAAGGAGCAGTACAGGAGAAAGCTGGAGCAGAAGTTGCAGAATAACAGCATGAAGGAAGTGTGGGATGGGATGAAGATCATCACTGGCTGCAGCTCGAAGCAGGGTGCCACCATCGAGAGAGACGTGGAGAGAGAAAACCAAATGAACAACTTCTTTAACAGGTTTGACCAACCTAACCCACTCTCAGCTTGGAGTACTGCAACCTCCAATTATCCTTCTGCTGATACCAGCATAGGAGAGACATCCCCACCCACAATTACAGCAGCGCAGGTGAGCAGAGAGCTGAGGAGACTTCATGCCAGAAAAGCAGTGGGTCCAGATGGAATATTGCCACGACTGCTGAAGGCCTGTGCGCTGGAACTGGGGAGTCCTCTACAGCGCATCTTCAACCTGAGCCTGGAACAGGGGAGATTCCCGAGGCTTTGGAAAACATATTGTATCACCCCAGTCCCAAAGGTATCACATCCTAGTGAGCTGAATGACTTCCGGCCTGTTGCTCTGACATCACATGTGATGAAGACCATGGAGCGGCTGCTGCTTCACCACCTGAGGCCACAGGTCCGCCGTGCCCTCGACCCTCTGCAGTTCGCATACCAGGAGAAGGTGGGAGCGGAGGATGCTATCATCTATATGCTACACCAATCCCTCTTTCACTTGGACAGAGGCAGTGGTGCTGTAAGAATTATGTTTTTGGACTTCTCTAGCGCCTTCAACACCATCCAACCTCTGCTCCTTAGGGACAAGCTGATAGAGATGGGAGTAGATTCACACCTGGTGGCATGAGTAATATAAGCCCAGCACCTTCTGTCAAACTGTCAATCAAAATGATTAATGACCTTTAAGCACCGCCCCCTATGACGACATACCGGAAGTACCGCCCCAATAAGCCCCACCCCTATGACGCAAGGCCAGAAGTCCTGCCCCTCACGTGACCTGGTCCCGCCCCCTGGAGGCGGATTGGTGAAGGACACCGTCCCCACCCAGACTCCACCTTGATCAAGCCCCCGGCACCTGATTGGTTCAGGAAACTGTCAAGGGCTGTTTGATGGATGTCTGTCCCCTCCTTGAACCCGTCCCGGCACCTGCTTAATTAAACAAACTGTCAAGGGCCGTTTGATGGATGTCTGCCCCTTCCTTGAACCTACTCCCACCCCACACCCACCTGCTTGCCCCAGGAAACTGTCAAGGGCAGTTTGATGGATGTCTGCCCTCTCTTGAACTCACCACCGCCCCCCACCCACTTCCCAGCCCCCCTCTCCCGAAAAACAAGCCCGGGCATGTTATAGTCTTTACCTCGACAAGCACAGACATGCCCAGGGCATGTCCTGACAAGATCAGACATGCCCAAGGTCATCCCTCGACCAGTCCGGACACGTTCCCATCTGTACCCTGTCGGCCTGAAGGGACTGCCCCAGCCCCCGTTGAGGCAGCACCTGACGGTCGGCCTCCCCACACTTCCCAATCCTCTCTCCAGAGGACTCCTTGCCGAAAGCCCTTCTGAAAGTGCAATATAAAACAGCAAAGCATTTTCTAAAGACTCTGACTGGGAAATGGAATCTAGGACCGAGGTCCCAGCGAAGCGTCGGATCCGCAGGGTTAAAGATGTTTGTTGCCCGAGTTTCTTGAAGCTGAAGTGGCGGACGCGAGTTGGACCAAGTCGTGTGAAACAAAGGTAGAATCAGGCGGCGACGATAAGGAAAACCCAACTTTAGTCTACGCCACACCCCTCCCTTTTACCCTAAATACTCAACCTGTTAGTCCCTGGATCCAGACGGATGACCAGACCTCAGCATTCGTTGAAGCTTTTAGTGCTCTCCACATTTCGACAGCTACAGATTCTGAAATGATGGAGGTCGGCATAACATCCTCAGGGTTCCTGCCTGAGGCTCACCGCTAGTGAATTAAAGGCTTCGGTGGTGGAGAGGTTCAATTGAACTCTGAAGACCAAAATGTGGCGTTATTTCAGCTCCCGGAATACCCTGTCCTATCTGCCGGGGTTACAGGACTTGGTGAAATCTTATAATCTCAGCTATCACCGGGGCATAAAAATGGCCCCTGCCGAGGTGAATAGTTCCAAATCTTGGAAAGTCTTTAAAAACTTATACAGAATAACTATAACCAAAAGAAGTCTAAAATATAAATTCAAAGTCGGAGATACGGTGAGAGTGTCGAAATCCCGGAATCCTTTTACCAAGGGCTACGAACAAACATTTTCAGACGAGGGTATTTACCGTTTCTGAACTAGTCCCTAGGGATCCGCCTGTCTACAAGCTCAAAGATTATGACGGGAAAGACATTATAGGCTCCTTTTATGACGCGGAGTTACAAAAGATTCGAGGGCCGGACGTCTTCAGGATTGAAAAGATTTTGGCGAAAAAAAATATCCGTAGAAAAAAGCATAGTTTGGTGAAATGGCTTGGATGGCCCGAAAAGTTTAACAGTTGGATCCCTGAAAGCTAAGTGCAAGACGTTAAATACTGAGAATGAAAAATGGTATTTCATTCACAGTGTTTTCACAATGGAGAGAAAAAGCTTTTACGTCATTCTTCCCAGAAATTCTTCCCAGGATGTTTTCCTTAATAACACCATCACCAAATTTACCATCAAATTAGCCGCCCCAATCGAACTACAGGGCCCCTGGGAAGTTGCATTGGCCGAAATTCAGTATCCGCACACCTGGAATACCCTAGATAAACCAGATAATTATTTTATTGTGGTGTTCCTGTGAATAGTTAAATATTATACTATTCCATTGGGGTATTACGCTAGCCTCGAGAAAGTGACCTCCAAGATGAATGAAGCGTTGGCGAAAGAACCCAAAGCCGTCGAGGGTGGATCAGCCAACACTCCAATACCGGAAAACACCATGAGATTCCGCTACAGTGCTCTGGAGCGAAGATTCTAAAGGATGAATCTCTGCATGTCAAGGGACATTTGGGGAGGATTTTAGGAGCTCATGAGGATGTGAACACAGGTCTGGTGAATGAAGCTTCTTACCCCGCGGATATCAGAGCGGGGTTTTATACCTTGTACGTCTACAGCGACATTGTGTCTCACCAAAGAGTCGGAGACAGCTACATCCCTCTCTTGAGATGCATACATATTGAGGATGAGATGAATAAGATTACCACAATCACCTACAACAGGCCACACTACACTCTGGTCAGCAAGAGTCAGTTTGATACTTTGACCGTTGAAATAAAGACGGATCAGAACAAACCAGTTCCATTTCAGTTTGGTAAAGTCATTGTCAAGTTACATTTCAAACCCTCTAAGAGGTGTATACACGACTAATACAGAGATGAGATCTTACCTGGACCCTAGCCCCTACATGCATTATTATGAAGCCCAAGCGGGCAACAGCCTCCCCGGGTTTTCTGGGGCCCCCGTGATGTACAGCTCTGGGATCGGCGGAATATTTCACGGGTTGTTTAGACGAGTTTTGCCTCTCTTGAAAAGAGGATTCGAAATTGTCAAACTCCACATTAAATCAGCCGCTAAGAATATTGTCAAAGACGTGGTGGCAGGGGCCATGTCAGGAGCGATGACTCGAGGAAGCGAAGAAAATCAAGCAGGGTCGGGTCTGATGGTGATGAGGAAAACTAAGCGTAAGAGACCGCCCGGATCACGAGCCGCACCTATCATCAAAAAGACGCGCCATTCAGCTTTTACATAATTTTCTTCTCTTCGACACAAGGATAAGTCCCGCGTCTGCAGAAAAAAGAAATCGAAAAACATTTTTTAACTCAAGATGTCTTTCGTTCATCGAATGTCTCAAGAGTGTGAGAAATCCGAACTGGACTTGTTTACGGTACCCTATACTCAGACTAGCGTAGAAAAAAGCATCTACGTCGAGGTCCCCCCTCTCTCAGCTCTATCGGAAGTCACCCCGTTGGAGTTTCTGATTACCGGGAACGGGGAAGACTACTTGGAGCTGAATAACATGCTTCCAAATGTCCGATGCAAAATCGTCAATGCCGACGGAATTAATCCGGGCCCCATGGCCAGAGTAGCCTTTGTTAATTATCCGATAGCCGCCTTATTTTCACAAGTCGATGTCACCTTGGTAGATCGCTTAATATCACAGAGTTCCAGCCTTTACCCGTACAGGGCCCTTTTTGAGGAATTGTTAAATTACAACAATGAAACTCTCAAGTTCCAATTTGCTTCAGGTCTTTTTTACAAAGACACGGCCAACGAACATGAAAACACCGCCTTGGACGGACCGAATGAGGGGTTCAAAAAAAGAAATGGATATATGGCCCAGGGTAAAACAGTAGAACTACTCGGGCCTATTCATTCCGACCTATTTTTTCAAGAAAAATTAATTCTAAACGGGGTGGACGTCAGAATAAAAATGGTGCGGAGCAAAAATGAATTCTGTCTGGATGTCCGGAGATGCTGAGCGTTACAAAGTTAAACATTTTATCCGCCGCTCTTTTAGTCAAGAAAGTTAAAGTTTCGGCGGCGGTGAAAATAGGGTACTCCCACGCTCTCACCAACGCCAATGCCAAGTACCCTGTGGAAAGAGTGAATATGAAAGTTCTCAGTATACCAGCCGGGATACGAGTGAGCAATCAGGAGAACCTGTTCTTGGGACAAATAACCAAGTACGTGGTCCTAGGCCTGGTGGATAATGATGCCTTTTCAGGGGATTACGCCAGAAACCCCTTCAATTTCAAGCATAACCATGTGGAGTTCCTGGCCTTGTATTTGGACGGAGAGCAGATTCCGGCCAAACCATTTCAACCTGATTTTGCTAATGACATCACAGCTCAAGAATATTATAACCTCGTGTTGGCCTCCGGAAAGCATTTGACAGACTTGCCTCTAGCCATCAAACGCTCTGAATTCTCTCAGGGATACACCCTCTTTGCCTTTGATTTGACGCCCGATCAAGAATGCGGAGACCATTTCTCATTGATGAAAACCGGGAACATGAGATTTGAAATCCGCTTTCGACAGCCCCTACCCCATACTGTGAATCTAATAGTGTACACTGTCTTTGACAACATTATTGAAATAAACCAGAGAAGAAACATACTTTATGATTACTAAAAAAAGCATAAACACCCTGCAGATCGACGAACTCCTGTCCAGTAACCCGTACACAGAAAAGCTGTTTTACAGAGTGCTGGCGTGCGACCAACTGCCAGAAAAGATACTCATGGATCTCCCAACCATGATCATCGTCAATACTCACCGTCAAAAACCCGGAGAACACTGGTTGGCCATACATGTCAGAGAAGACGGAACTGGAGAATTTTTTGATTCCTACGGCGCCAAACCAGACTTTATCTATTTTCCTGAGGAAATATACAGCTTTTTAAACAGAAACTGTAAAGACGTTATTCACCATACCCATCAGCTTCAAAGTTGGTTTTCAACCATCTGCGGACAACATTGTATTTCTTTCCTACATCACAGAGGGAAAGGACGTTCTTATAAAGAGGTCATGAACTTGTATTTTAATGAAGTCACCAAGAACGATGATATGGTTCAAAAATTTGTCCACACCTTGTCTAAGAACCCTTCTAGAGGTTTTCAGGATCATACCTGTATGCAAAGTTCTAGGCCCTGTAATTATCTTAATAAAGAATAGACCGTCTGTGTAATCAAATGTAATATTTTATTAAAAACAAAAATATAATTACATTTCAATACGGAATCCATTCATTCTTTTTGTGAGATCTGGTTTTCTTGCCAACAGGTGTATTGGAAGCAGCAGCAGCAGGGACCGAGGCAGAGGCAGCAAAGGCAGAGGCCCCATCCGGGGCAGAAGTTTTAAAACTCTCTAGAAGTTCTCTCGTGTCAATGTTCGGCACGGCAGAGGTCGGAATGTTCAATCCGGCCAGGGCCTTAATAAATTCTTTCCACCTCCTAGGTCTCCGATAGGATGGTATGTTGTGATGGGCGGTTAAGTTTAGCATTAGATTGACTATATTCGTACTGGGTAACGGTTCTCCATGAAACACAAACTCTCCCAAGCCATTCCAGTAGGTTGTATTAGGGTGATGAAACATTTTCTGTAAAATAATTTCAGTATATTTCTTTGATTTATCCGGAGCACTTTTCAAATTCTTATCGTACACCCTTTCTCCTGGGGTACTAGGGGCCTCTTTGAGAGCTCCCAACAGTTCCTCCTTGCTCTCAGCAGGCAGCAATAACGTAATTCCAGAGAACTGGATTCTTTATCCGCTTTTTTCACAAAGGTCAGGTATCTTTGCAAGACGGTTGTATAAAGTTTACTTTTGCATCGGCGCTCAAGTCACCGCGTTCAAGTATGAGTTTCATTTGTTTATCCAGTTCACTTTCCGTAGCGCTTAAAAGGTTGGTGGAAGTTGGGGCTTTCTGATGCCATTGAGCCATTTGTTGTTGAGGGACCAGGTACATCTTGCATGTGTATTTATAATCTCGAATCCTATTAAACTAGTAATGAAAGGAATGGTAGCGCTTAATAGGGCCCAGAGAAACCCTCCTTTCTGATTTAAAAGGGCTTTTTTTCTTTTTAATGGTGAGTTTTTTATCGCGAGTTTTTTAACGGATAATGATGCTTCTTCAGCAACTTGAACTGTCTGGAAGTCAGGGGTACGTGGCCTTTTAAGTATTGAGATCTATTTCGGCCAGAGCGTAAATGAAATTGTACGGAGCCTCGCTCAACAACGCTTTTCTTCGGCGACAGGAGACCCTATGCAAGGTCTTGAGCAGAGGGAGATTTCTTTTTATTCTGCACGACATGCCGACTCTTTCTCAAATACTCGGAAAATTGCCCGTCTTTATCTTTTCACGACGGTCAGTTGAAGGCATAAGAAGGTCCGGCCGAGAAGGCTGGTCTGCAGGCCAGCTGTTAGGCATAGAGTACTCGGAGTCGGGCACGATAGCCTCAGGTCAAAACAGGCCATCGTAGGGGACCGTCTGGTCCGTAGACCTTCGTGGCTGATCAGGAACATAGCCGAAGAGATGTTGATAGTTAACCGGTCAAAACACGTTGTTGAAAAAGTTTTATATACTCTTTGAAAAGAGACTCCCACCCCACCGGCCTGATTGGGCCTCATTTGTGTCAAGAGCATTTTGATGGATGTCTCTTATTCGGGTCTGTGAAAGGTACTTCGGCATAAAAAACCTAAGGTCTCGGGAGTATGGTCACTGAGAATAGTTAATACAGAAAAGAGAATACAGAACACACGCCGCACTCGTCCTCTCTTTTGAAAAACCCTAGGTGAATTTTGAACATCATGTCCTATGACTGGTTAACACTGCGGACACAGGTGCTAGATCACCGTCATATGGACCATTACAGAGTAAAGATTATAGAATCTTTTGCAGTCTCCATTACAAGATCCATAGCACCCACAGGAAGCTTGAAAATTAAGTGAAGACCCTTTAGTTTATCAGAATCATGGGGTAGCGCCCAGGTCCATATTCTAAAATATCTTAGATTAGATCTATTTAGTTAGCATGTCAGCACTGTTCATTTTCAATATATGTGGTATATTTATCCCTGACCAGGGGCTTCTTGTCAAAAGGTTAAAATAAAACAGAGATCCGAGATACTCCTATTGGAACAGCAACATTTGTTATAGAGTGTAGAGGTTTGTCTTGCATTCTAATTCTTAAAGCTCTATCAAACTATTGTTAATTTCAAAGCAAAATGCCGCCAATCATTTTGTTTATAACTAAACCTTATAAATAGATCCCGGTGTTTGATAATACTTAACCGTAATTTATATCATTAAATGATACTTCTGTGTTTTATTCAGGTTTAATATTTTTAATTTGCCTTTTTAAGTTTTATTTAAAAATGAACTCTTTAAGACATATTCAGACTATTCCAGACTGCGCATGTCAAAAAAGCTTATTATTTATTTCAAAAGGCTTCTTTTCATGCTGTTTTTTATACATCACGGCAGTTTTTCAAATTGTAATAACTCCTTTATAACACCACTTTTTCATGTGGTTATTTACTTCATAATTAACTTTATTTATTTAATTATTTTTGCACAAATGTCCTTACCATCAAGACTACCAGTCTAGTTCATATTCTAAACTCCAATATTTAATGTTCTTCCTGAATCAGAAGGAACACAAACCTCACGTTTGGTTCCAGATAAGGTTCATAACAATAACTGGCTAATGTTAATTAGCCTCATACTAGCAGATGTTAAATAATGTTTTTCCCCAACTCTTTGCAATCCCATGGAACTGCCTAAATAGATGACAGTTTAGCTGATAATATATCGCAAAACACGTAGGTTCTGTTGTAGTGTGCAATGAGCTTGGGGTGATCCCTTGTTGATCCGGTCTTAATATGTTTTTTAATCTCCTCTGTGACTTAGTATTTGTAAATTTTAGTTTTTACTATCTTATCTTTGTGATAGGGGTGAGTCAATGTTTCATTTTGGAATAATAATGTCTAGCTTAACTCTGCCCCTGACTATGAACCCTGCACAAACCCTGGTTCTTTGACTCGTATTCAAGAAGTTTGCAGACACTTGGAATCACAGTTTAAACTTACATCCCCTTCGCCCTGAATGCTACTAAAACAAAGGGGGCTTTTTCACAAACAGAGGGGAAAAGCAGTTTTCAATGATAGCTGTCCTATGTACCCTGGACTACCTAAAAGAAAGAATAAAACCTCACAGTTTTAGTAAAATTTTAATCCTTGTGCTAACTCATATAATAGACATGATGTAACTATTTACTAAAAACATTCTCCATCCTGATTGGCCTAACATGTCCAAAATAAGCCTAATCATCATCAGCCCTGTAGTGTATAGGCTCCTATAACCTACTATAACCATTCTTATTTTCAGTTGGAAAATAAGCACCTGTGGAGCAATTGTAAGTTAATGGCCTTGCTCAAGGTTCCAACAACGTAGCATTCCTTCTGTCACTGCCAGGGTGTGAACCAGCAACCTTTGAGTTACCAGCCCAGATCCTTTAGCCAGAGAGCTATGGGGGTGTATTGATAAGGGGGGGTGAAACAGAGTATAGGAGTCAGGTGGAGAACTTTGTTTCATGGTGCAAAGAGAACTGGCTTCACCTTAATTTACATCAACAAAACTGAGGAACTGTTTGTAGATTTTCATTGCAGCAAAGAACCTCTATATCTGGTCACTATTCAAGAAGTGGATGTAGAGCACTTCTACAAGTACTTATGGGACCACCTCATTGCAAGGTGGACTTGTCAAGGAACATAAAGGAATAATATAAGAAAATGCAAAGCAGGCTCTTTTTCCTCAGGGAACTATATTCCTTTGTTGTGGCAAATTACATCCTTCCAATCTGCTATAACTCTGTGATGACTAGTGTAATTTTATGTACAGTGGTGTGCTGGTCTAGTAGCATCCCTTCAAGAGAAGCCCACTAAATCAACAAGCTAATTAAAAAGGCAGGCTCAGATATGACACACACTCTGGACCACCAGGCTGTAGTAGCAAACATGAGAATTAAAACACAACAGAGTGTCATTATGAACAATTCTGCCCATCCACTCTGTGACACACTAATACTGAGGACTTGCATTCAATGAATTATTCAGCAGACGTGTATCAAGAAACACTACCTGGGCTCCTTCATACCAACAGCAATACAGCCTCACCGTGACTGGGGCTGCCAAGTCAGAAGATTTCTTTTATTTCTTTTTAAAATTGTCTTCCATTTAGTCGTCCTGGTGTGTGTTCAGACCATAGTGTGTCTGTATATATTTATCTATATATGTTCTGTAAAAATCCAATCTATCTATCTATCTATCTATCTATCTATCTATCTATCTATCTATC
>JANRMT010062793.1:5263116-5311405 GCA_026402145.1 Polypterus bichir lapradei
TGTGTGACAAAACATACAAAAAGGTTAATAATGCAGTGTTTCTCAACCTTTTGGTTGTTACAGCCCATATGAGCATCTTCACGACCCACCGAGAGGGAAGTCCCTATTGGTGGGTAGAATGCAATCATCAGAACATTGGGGACTGAGCACAATCATCATAGCAGTGACTCACTGCAACTCTCTACCATTATAAGCATTAGCAACTTGTGACCCACCAGTGGCAGCCTACGACACAGTGGTTGAGAAACACTGTTCTTGATGAATAACTGCATTTGGGACAGCTTGCCTCTCTCCATCTCCCTCCTGCACAGCCAATACTCTATCTAACTCACACTTACTCACACTGTCACTATCTTATTAAAGGAGTGGATGAATGAGAACTACTTGTCTTTAAATACAGATAAAAAAGAGATGTTAATTGTTGGAGGGAATGACGCTGATCACAACAATATTCGTTCATCATTTAACTCAGTTGGAATCCCAATTAATTTTACTGAATCAGCCCACAATCTAGGAGTTATTTTTGACTCTATCATATCATTTATTAAAGCAGATATTACAAAGTTGTCCAAAACATGTTTCTTCCATCTTAAAAATATTAGGAAATTAAGGCACTTTCTAAATAAACAGGATTCTGAGAAATTAATTCATGCATTTATCTCTACTACTGCAATATGGTGTTCACTGGCTGTTCAAACTATTCTCTATACAGCATCCAGTTAATCCAAAATGCGGCTGCAAGAATTATTACAAGAACAAGAAAATATAAATCCTTACACTGGCTCCCGGTTAAGTTTAGGGCAGATTTAAAAATCCTCCTTTTAACATATAAAGCATTAAATGGCCGAGGTCCGGCTTACTTGTCTGAACTTATCATGACTTACAAACCTGAGCGCACATTAAGATCTCAAGATGCCAGTCTGCTTATGATTCCAAGGATTAATAAAATAACAGTGGGAGGTCGAGCTTTTAGTTACAGGGCCCCTAAACTGTGGAATGGTCTGCCTGCTACAATAAGAGATGCCCCTTCGGTCTTAGCTTTTAAATCCCAGCTGAAGACTCACTATTTCAGTTTAGCATATCCTGACTAGAGCTGCTGATTAACTGTACAGACTGCATCTCTGTTGTTAGTCATTAGCACTAAAACATAAGTAACATGATAGTTATAATTGGATACTAACCTTCACCTATTCTGTTTCTCTTCTCGGTATTCAAATGTGGCACTTGGTGCTATGGCCCACCTGCCAAGTTTTTTTGCCTGCCTATGGTAAAGTTATCCCTGATGGAGGATCGCAGGAATCATGGGAAAGAGGGGTCCTTTCATCGGATTGGCTGGCCCAGCACTGTTTCAGCCGTGGAATGACCAAATGAGAAGGCAGCTTGGTGGATGAGGTCTCCAGGACTCTAAAAATATCCAAATCTTATTATGTGATATCATCTACTGTTAAATTTTGCTCCATGCTTCTAAAATTTTTATTTTTATACTGTATTGAGGATTTGTTCTGTTTTGTGTATTGTATTGTATTGTATTGACCCCCTTCTTTTGACACCCACTGCACGCCCAGCCTACCTGGAAAGGGGTCTCTCTTTGAACTGCCTTTCCCGAGGTTTCTTCCATTTTTCCCTACAAGATTTTTTTGGGAGTTTTTTTCTTGTCTTCTTAGAGAGTCAAGGCTGGGGGGCTGTCAAGAGGCAGGGCCTGTTAAAGCCCATTGCAGCACTTCCTGTGTGATTTTGGGCTATACAAAAATAAAATGTATTGTATTGTATTGTACTTTGCATTTTACTATAGGCTGAAAACCACTACTGTTCATTGAAGAAGCCCAGTATAATTTAGCATGCCCTAGTGCTAAAAGGAGAGCTTTGCACAGACATTTGGCAGGTCATAAAAAATAGAATAGCAAAAACTGATGAGGAGCCATAATTATTTATAGAAAAATCAGCAGTGTTAAACTAATAAATAAACAGCATATATGGAATCATTTATTCCACAATAATTAATAAACTTTTGAACACCTTAAGACTAAAGAATATTCAAAAGAATCAAAGATTTATGACTGTAATATGGCAGTCCTTGTTAGATTATCATTTATTTGTTGTGGTCATTAGGCAGGGATAAATAGTAAGGCTGCTTTGTGAAAATTAAAAGAGTGTCACGGTATTAGATGACAAATCCACAACTCGCTTAAAAGAATTACCTGCAAGGTGTCCTTTCACCCGTCTATTTTCTGGAACTGCTTATCCATTACAGTGTTGTGAGTTGCTAGAAACAGGAAGAGGGCCTGTGTACCTCACAGGGCACATTCCTACCTATAAGAAGGATGGCCACTGACTGTCACCAGTTCACTTAATTTATATGTCTTTGGGAGGCAGGAAGAAATAAAAAAAAATCATATACAGACAGCAACTGAGGCAGAGTGATAACTAAAACTACACACAAATCAGGATGCACAACTGTTTAAAACTAGAACTTTTACATTCAGTTTTATAAATGCAAAAAGAAAGCAATAAAATGTCTTCCAGTATACCCTACAGTTAATATTTGCATCTCCCAGGTCATCACTGCCTCAAAATTATTTTGCATGTGTGGACCTGATTTTTTAGGTGTGTTTTGACTGGTGAGTTGAAATGTATCCACCCTACCGATCATCAGCTGTCATGGGTGTTATACATTTTGATTATACAATGTGAATATTTTCTGAGTAGTTTGTTATTTAAAACTTTTTTACATTTTCTTTGATCTAGTAGTAAAGATTTATGTTACCCTTAAGTTAATTTCTTATTTCTATTAATGTGTTGTGAAACTTGCTGGCTTATCTGATCCTATTTGTTTCTTTTTATTTATTGTCTTGTTTACTTGAATGGATAATCTTAATCCTGAATAATTAAATGAATACTGCCTTACCTCCACAGCCAGAATATTTAATTTCTATTCATATCAACATAAATCCTGGTGCAGATGATTTAGTTTCCCAGTAATATTTAATATTACTTCTGAGGCCAATTGTAGGAGAAACTTGCCCCATCTAGTATTGTAATGCATCTTTGCATAAAGCTTATAAATTTTATTACTAGTCAAAAGCTGCTCAAAGCCATAACTGCTTTGAGTTCCATTTCTTCTATAAGTATGGAAATTAGTGAGGCATTTTGAAGTTTTATAAGAAACTTCATAATTTTACTGCTTCTCAAAAACAGCATTCAGTACACATATTATGATTGATTAAGTTGAAGCCTAATAGTTTTGCTTTATTTATGAATTGTATTATAACTTGTAGGAAATGACTGGTGCACAGGTTTGTATACAAAAAGCCCTGATAAACATGCTTCATTAGAAATATAGAAGGTAAACACTTGAAACTGATATTAAAGTCCAGTGACTTCCATCCAAATCCAAAGTTTAACATTCTGATACAAATAGGTGTAAAATAGAAACTATATTTTGTGCAAATAACAAACACCCACAGTTCATTGTGGCACTGATCACATTTCAGAATAACTAATCTTTTTCTCAAAAAGATTGATGTTGAAAGCACAAATGTCAGCTTGTTCCACTAGGCTTATAGATCAGTGATGCTCGTACACTAAGAAAATCCCTGACCTCCAAGGAAATGACCAACTCTGATTTTTGTTATGGAACTTCTGCTGGTTTTATTTTGAAGTCATCAATAGTGGCCATCGCTCGCCCCAGGTGCTGATTCATCCAGTAAGGTACACAATTTATTATTATTTTTTTAATTCTTATTATCTACTCTTTTAGGCACTAAAAGGTGAGCTTTACTAAACTATATCTTACTTTGCTCTGCTTTGGTACCTCTGTTGAATAAAAGTTGATTTAAAGACATTTGAAGTGCCAGCAAAAGACTAGGATTGCATCCATAGGCATGTCACACTAGCTGAGCTCCATATAGTCTCTGACAAGGTAATTAATATTAGTCAGAACATTACTGATTCTGTGCCCAATTATCAATGTAACTGATTCTACATATGATCTTTGTGCATTTTTCAGGGAGAAGTTCTTACTAATAATGTTATTTTATTTTGCAGTCTTAGCTAATTGCATAACCTTCCACAGTTCACACACACACACACACACACACACCAAAAGTGGAAATACAAAGATAAAACACACAAATATCACAGAGAAATAGTACTTGGCTGTTTGACCAATAGTGATTTAACCTGAAACAAACAGCTATCAAAGGCAGGCAAGGTAGCACATCATAGGAGTAAGAAACTCTTGTACAACAGGAGAGAAGGGGATCATGGTCTTGTCTGTTGCTGAATTTATGACCCTTCAAAAACTGTGAGCTGTGAATCATTATTGAATTTCTGCAGCAACGCACTCCTATCCTCTCTCTCTCTCTTTCTCTCTCTCTGTATGTCTAGATAGCTTGGTTAAAAGAAACAGTCCGAAGGCTGGATGGATTGATGAGATTCAAGAAGTCAGTACTCATATTTTAAACCAATTGTATTAAAGTTCAGTCCTGGGATACCACCACAACTGCAGGTTTTTGTTACAAACAATTTCAGAATCAGTATGTCATTTTTACTTTTACGTTGATTTTGTTTGTTTTTTTTTTTAAAATTTTGACCCAGATTTTATCCAATCATTTTGGTTGCCAGACTTTATGACTCCTATGTTGGAACTCCCCTTATTCATGGCTACTCTTCTAAACCTTCATAAGCCTGCCTCTTCACTCAGATTTAAATTAATTGTTTAAATATTAGCCAGATTGGTTATAATAATTATATTTACAGCTCACTACACTACAGTGGCTCCTTGTACTTTCCCATGCCATTTTAATGCTGTTTTTACCACTAGAATCCCCTTTCTACCCAAACCATGCAATGAAGAGGATTGCCTGCTTGGAATGGGGTAGAAGATAAAAAAGACACTGAGAATGGAGCAAGGTTATTATAGGTTTGCCTTTTTATATTAGTTTTTATTTCTATATTTTTTCTAAACTTACTTGGGAATTCAGTTTAGTTTTCCTTCATGATGTATTTTTAGTTTTAATTTAGTTGTTATTTTACAAAGACATTTCTGTTTTATTTTTATATCTATTAGTTTCAGTTTTAGTAATTATGGCATGGTTAAAGAGCTATTATGGAGTTTAGTTTTGTGTCACAATCAGACAGAACTGTAAACATAAAAGATTTGGCTATAATATGAGTTTAATAGTAGTGGAAGCTTACTACACTATATAGTTTACTGTCTAGTTTTGTCTTTGTCTGATAAAAACAAACATAATCAAAACCAGATATGGAATATGAACAATTTTATAATCTTTTAAATGTTTTCTATGTCATTTGTGCTGAGCAAACATGCACTGACTGTTGGCACGTTTCATCTTTTAATTTTCTTGCCCAGAATAGGCCAATTTGTAATGAAATTTAGGTGAATTTTAAGGTTTGATAGTTTTTTACTCTAAATATCTATAGCACGGGGTGGCAGTGGTAGCACTGCTGCCTTGCAGTTAGGAGACCCGGGTTCACTTCCCAGGTCCTCTCTGCATAAAGTTTGCATGTTCTACCCGTGTCTGCGTGGGTTTCCTCTGGGTGCTCCGGTTTCCTCCCACAGTCCAAAGACATGCAGGTTAGGTGCATTGGCGATTCTGAATTGTCCCTAGTGTTTGCTTGGTGTGTGTGTGTGTGCCCTGTGTTGGGCTGGTGCCCTGCCTGGGGTTTGTTTCCTGCCTTGTGCCCTGTGTTGGCTGGGATTGGCTCCAGCAGACCCCCATGACCCTGTATTTAGGATATAACAGGTTGGATAATGGATGGATGGATATCTACAGCACACAACATATCCTGCTCCAAGACAATGTGCTTACAATTAATGCTTTCAATATTGTATTAAAAATCTTCAATACTGGGCTTTATTGTTTTCTATCAGCCATATTGATCTCTGATTCCATCTCAGGCAGGTAAAATTTATAGACAGAATTTTGGCATCTTCAGACCTGAAAAGATGTCAAAACTCAGTAAACAGATACCACTGTGTTCTGACAGGAGAACAGGGCTCTTGGGCTTGAATTAGTGTGCAGAACCCACCTAGCTGTATTGGGGGAGACAAAGAAAAACAAACCTTTAGTGTCAAGGGTAGAGGCAGTGAGACTTGAATAGCCCATGCATAAGAACAGTAAACCATTAATGAGCAGAGTAAGAGTAGGTAATAGGAGAATGGACAGCAACAAAACGACAGAGACAGCATCTGAGATTAGGAACAATATATACATTTTCTAAACTCATTTATCTAGAGAAGTATCAAGGAAAACCTGGAGGCCATCCCAGCAGCTTTGGATGCAAGACAGGAAAAATGCCTGGTATGCAATATGTATGATATGTCTGATGTTAAGAACAAAAAGAATATGATATTTCAACCATCAGTTTTGAGAGAGAGAGAAAATTAGAAAAAAGGGCGACAAATATTTTAAAAAATAATTCTGCTACCAGATTATTTTCACAATATCAGGTATTTTGAGATGTGAATGTAAACTAAAAAAAGATTATACATATAGAGTAAATATAAAAATACATTAGTGTGTTTAGTTTTTCACCAGTTAGCAGACTTTCTCCACCTACCTACCTGTAGTTCAGTAGAGACATTGCCAACTAAGGAATTTTACAAGGTTTGCATCGCTTCATTTTTAAACAACCTTTTTAAAGCAAAAGTGACTGGGTGATATGTTGATCTTGTATGTTGATCGTCAGTCTCTCAATCAATGGCATTTTATTTTCAAAAAGGATTTCTCCTGTGAAAAGTGGCAGTTGAATTATTGTCAACAAAACGCTGCCACCTGAGAAACGTTATGCACTTGTGATTTTACTGTCCATACAGTAAAGGTTTCGATGACCAGCACATTCTGAATTCAGTTTGAATTATATCTTTATATACAAGAAGCGCAAAGGAATGCGGCAGCTCATCAAAATGAACATCAGACTCATATGCAGCCTGGAATTTGGTTTAGTGTGTGCTGCTATTTAAATCGCTTTCTATTTCATACACTTTATACACCCATATTCAGCTTGCTTTGTTATAGTAAATGCTGTGTGAACACCCACCCTCCTTCACCAGCAGCTGTTCACCGGATAAATATATGCAGGTGGCTCATGATAGAAGACTTTCTGTTTTAAAGTTAAAAGTTACAAGGGTTAAAGCCTAACGGCAAGAATATTTATTCAAAAACGAAAACTAAAAATATTTTTAGTAAATTATTTTATTTCAGTTAGTCTTTCCAGCTACTTTAATAATTTAATTTAGTTTTAGTTTTTCATTTCAGTTTTGTTAATTGTTTTGTTTCAGTTTACGAAAATGTTTTCTTATTAATAGTTTCAGTTTTGATATTAGTTTTCATTAACCATAATAACCTTGAATGGAAGATAGGTTTATCAAGATAGGCATAATTAAATATCATTTTGCATTTGTGCAGGCAAGACTTCTTTTGTAATCAATTTTATTGATGTCAAAACAAATAGTAAGGCAACAAAACAAAAAAGGAAAGACATTTTCATGTACAAATTGAAGAATCACCCCACCTGTACTCACCAAAAACCCTAGTGCTGTTTAAGTAGTGGATATTAAATTAGGACAGAGGCCCACATACCTGTCTGAGGAAAGAAATCTAATAGAAAAGTGTCCAATTGAAACAGTGGTATATTCTCAGAACATGTGGAGAAAAGTGCCCCGTACAGTAAAGGTGCTGATGGCAGAGTGAGTTAGAGGCTAAACCCATCCGGAAACGCTTCCTAGGGTAGTGATAAACTGGACAACTTTATAGTGGATATGTTGATGATTAGAGTTCCTAGAGGAGTTTTTAATATTTTTAAAAGTTGTGTTCCAACACAATGGCATTAATAGGGAAAGATTTTTGATCCATGTTTGAGGGACTGGGATAGGTGTAATTATGAAATCACAAAGATGAGCATACAAAGAGGAAATGTGTTTAGTGGAACATGTCCTGAGAATGGATTTAATCTGTAAATAGAAAAAAGAAGGAATAGAATATTTGTCTTTCAGAAACTGAAAAGAGGTGAGCCCAGTTCTATCAAACAAATCACTGAGTGTGCTGATACCACATGAAGCCCAAAGTGGGAAAAAGATAGGTCACCCACCAATGTTGAAAGAGCTATTCTGAAACAATGCTGTGAGGAAGTACCAGCATGGTGTGCAGCCAAGGTGCTTTTCTATTTTGTGTCAAACATGCAGAATATAATTTATAAGTATAGTATTATATTCATTTGCTCACTTTTTTGTTTTGAATCTGATAAATGGTAGGTGTTGCAGAAAGTGGGGGGAAATTAATTTTGTTTCTATAAGTAGCCAGGATGGGCGGGAAAGTTGGGGGTTCAGCTGTAAGGATAACGGGCAAAGAACATATGCCCAGTGTTACATTTCAAAATCCAGAAGGGAGATAACTCCGCCCATACTGACTCAAATCAAAAATTAGTATTTTACTGGAGGTCTTTTACTGCTCCATAAAAAGGTAAGGGAAGAGGGAACATTGAGCTGACAAAGTTCAAACAATATTCATTTCAATGATTGCCAAACAAATCTAAAAGGAGAGAGAGGGGTTATTCCAGGAGTGCATCAGGCAAGACCTTAATTGTTGTCTTGTTGTGTTTATTTTACAACCTTTTTAACCATCCTTATATTTAGTTTTGAACCACCCTGGCATTAACCCCGAGACTCTCTTAGACTCTGAATTCTATGTAAAAACGGTTAATGCCAAATGTCTCTTGTGATATAGCTGTTATGATCCAGTGTACAGTGTTAAGCCTGAATAACACTCAGGACAGTATTCTGCTGCCATCTAGCAGATAAAATTACGTTATGCTGTAAAAATAAATCATAAATATTTCCATGCGTTTTGCCACTCAAAGGCAGCTAATCAATATTCATGAGTGGGACAAAGCCTTGAATCAAAATGGATTGATGTGTAAATGAGAAGCTGTAAAACCAATTTTAGAACAAACTGAAGCTGAACCATTAGTTAAATCAAGTGATCGTGATGACAGAAACAATTGGACATCAGACTTTGACACAGATAGTGAAACTGATCATTATGACACTGTACAAGCAAACCGCCGTGATATGCCTGGTTAATTGGGTCACCTGAAGGTTCACTGTGGTGCAAGTAGGTGTGAGGCAAAAAGGCAAAATAATTGTGATCAAGTAGAAGGACAAAAAAGTTGTTAATCCCCAAAGCACTGTTAACAATGCAGCAACTGTCAATGTTCGTGTCAGGGGAAGTGTGGAAATCATTAAGCCTTGTGCTTATCTGTATTTAACATTATATTTTGGAGTTTTTTTTTTTTTTGGAAACTTGTTACTGTTGTGAATTATGGAACACATGACCCATATATTTTTTTGCTGTCCTGGTTTTCACCTTTTCTGTCATAGACTACAAATCTGGCATACGTTATTATCTCCTGGTTCTTTCATCTCTCACAATAAACCTAGAGACTTGTTTATCTGTGCATTGGTGACTGTTTCAAAACATATCACATGAAAGACACATACTAAATCTGTATAAGTACCACAGCTGACATTAAGCATACCTCCCCTACTATATTTATGTTTACATTTTGCTATTTACTTATTTTTGTTACACGTAATAATTTTTTTTTCTCTTGTTGAGAAATATTCAAAATTTTCGGCTTGTTTTTACTGGGGTAAACATAACACTAAGGCGGTCACTATATAGTTGTGTGTATGTATTACAGATTTAATATGATTTTGATGTATGTCTTTATCTGCTATCTTTCATCTAGGCTTAGTATTTGTCTGATTTATATTTTGACTTAAGTACCTTGCATACCTGCAGAGCTGGACCCAATTACACAATGCTGATATTTCTGAACTGTGAAGCATAATATCTAGCAAAGCACACAGTCTTAAAACATATGCAACAGTAAAAAAACTTAGTGACAGAAGCTAAGGTCTCCTTTTCAGTAGTGGCAATAGCTGACCTTCATTTCTCCAAGACCACATTGTTCTAATCTCAACTATGTCGTGACTCGTAATGAGTGAACTCCAAGATGTTTGCTTTACTAAAAATTTTGTGAAATTGGGGAAATATTCAGAAACTTTGCCGAACATGGTGATATAAATCAAAGTCAATGGGGAAGAAGGAACTGAACTAGATATGATGGATTATAATATGCAATAATCTTTTAAATGCCCTTGATGGCTTGGGAAGTGTCTGTCAACTATCCTAGACCAATTATTGTGGACATAAATGTCACCTGAGCTATGAGGCAGCAGTTTGACCAGCCATAGTGCTGATCTATCTGTACATATACTTCATACTTTTTCTTTCACCAAGGAGATAGAAATGACTTGTAAATAGTAATAAATCTTTTATTGTTATTATTATTGTTTCATAGGGATAGAGCTGCCAGGTTAGAGGAAAAGAGGACGGCCTAAGAGAAGGTTTATGGATGTGGTGAGAGAGGACATGCAGGTGATGGGTGTAACAGAACAAGATGCAGAGGACAGAAAGATATGGAAGAAGATGATCCGCTGTGGCGACCCCTAACGGGAGCAGCCAAAAGAAGAATTATTATTTCATAGGATGTCGTGTGTTTTCTAACTTGGGGAGCTGGATGGCTCCTTTAAGGTTTGTTTGACTCGCCACATGGCTAATTCACGGCATTCAACCAGAATAAAAAATTAACCTTGCAACATGGCAGAATCTGTGTTATATATTGAGTATTATTATTCTCTTTATGGTCAGTTGATGTACTCCTCAAATGAAAATATGGGTAGTGACATCACACATACACAAAGCAGATTGTGTAGTGGGGCGTGGTATACTTACAATGCACACGTATGAAAGTTCTGCACAAGGCAGCTACAGCTCAGTTACATCACACTATCTTCACAAGCATCATGGGACACTAAGAAAATTATTCTTCTAATTCAGTAACACAGTGAAAATATTCGGTGAACAAAGTCATCAGAAAACATAGCATATTCACTGCAAAAACTCTTTAATGAATTTTGTCAAACAACAGCAGTCATGACTCAGCTGGCACAAAAATAAAAAAATAAATTTGTGGGAAGAACAATATGTACAGCTGGATCTCAATGATTCTAACACTGACATTGAGTCTCAACTTAAAATTAAGCACTGGGTGCTTGATGTTCTAACATGCTTGATGAAGGAGCTCATATACAATGATGTGCTTCTCAAGTCTACTAGGGTCCTCTTTTCTCAGCTGGATCCACATAATCAAATGTGAGTGCCTGCCTAAACCAATTAAACCATACTAAACGGTAAGCTAAACAATGAAACAGTAAAGTTGAAAACTACAAAACTAATATGCATAAAAAGCCCAAAGAATAATGTGGAAAACACTGACAGAAAACATATGATAATTATCATAAACTGAAAACAAAAAAAATTAAATATTATGAACTCCTGATTCAGGAACAGGTTTCCAAAGAAAATGGTGACTTTTTAGAAGAGGGCCAGGAAATAGCATATCAAGAAACAGTGCAAAGGCAAAGCTCAGAAAGCCAAGAGAGCAAATGAAACCAAAAGTCAGAGCCAAAGCAAAAAACTAAGATTTCCTCAGAAGGTCCTTTTAGCTTCCAGTACACCAAAGAGAAATGCTTGCAAAGGGAAGGAAATTATTCCAATACTTGAATACTGAATATTGTGCACATCCATCTTAAAAATAATTAATAATATGAATGGGAATGGATGATGTTGCTATCAACATCATCTGCCTCAATGAAAAAGCAAGCATCAAAATGACAGTGACAATTATTCAAAGTTGGAAAAAAAACAACAGCAAAGAACAACCTAAAGAAAATACACAAAAACAAAGAACAAACATAATCAGCTGTCACACCCAACAATCTTCATTACACTAATCACTAACAACTCTGCTAAATGATTTGCCCAAATTGATCTGTCCAAAATTTAATTTGCTGTTGACTGAGAGGGGTCAAATCTGTAGTACAAAATCAGGTAAGGTTCAAAGTAAGTTCAAAATCTTAATGCATTACCCTGGGAACAAAACAAATCTCAGTGTTATAATATGGATATCAAAAAGTTTTGCAACAGAAGTTTAGCTCTCTAACAGAGATCGGGCAAACTCCAAAAGAAAAGTTGGTCTTTTTTAAAATGGCTGCAGTTGCATCATGCGCTGGCATAGACATGAATTCCCCTTTGACAATAGTATGATAACATTGACAAAGGGTCAATGTCATTATAGAAATGTGATACCTAATGATCAACATGTAAGCAAAAGCTGATAAAAATCTAAATAAATACCAATAATAGCAATAGCAAAAACAATAATAATACCAATACCAACAATGACCGTGTGAAAAACTGCTTCACGCCAATCTGAGTTAAAATGCCAAGGAGAGGGTACAGTCTTCCTCTGTATTCAGATGAGCTCTCATGTACAAGGCAGTACTCTTCTTTTTGGTCCCAGTCACAATCCAGGAGTTAATAGCACATTTCTAACAAAACAGCTCACTACTCTATCTCCCAATTACTTGTTTCCAGTAGAGACTGCAGTCAGGACTGTAATAATTTTCTGCTAGCTAGAAAACTGACAGGTGAGGCCTGCTTGCATTGTTATTGGGCTGCACATATTAATAAAACATATGATTATCCGGCCTACATTTCAGAAATACTTCAATTGGCTATGCAGAAGAAATGTTCTTGTATTTTTAGAACAGCTTAACCCAGAAATTAAAGCTAGATGTTGCAAAGAGATCTTCTGTTAATATCTATTCTCAGTCAAATTTGGCCATCATATTTTTTGTTTGTTTTTTTTTTTTTTTGTTGTTAATGATTCTACTCAAAGCAAAACGTACCAATGTAGCATTTCTAGTGCAAGCACTGCATAAGCAGTCTAAAAATAAAACTCTAAGACATCAGGAGGCACACAGGGAGCCCCTGAACAAGCATAAGAATGCAAGATGAGCCATAGTGTGATTTATTGCTTTGTGCCAATGTTCATTATGAAAGGCGCTACATAGATTAAAGACAGTAAGGTTGTGGTTCATCATGAGAAACCTATGAAAAAGTGTTTAGAGCTGCATAAGAGCATTTGTTCCTTTATTGTCTAATCTTTTCACACCCAAAAATTTTTCATTTTAGGGATCATGATGACTCAACAGTTAGTGTTGAGTTCAGTTTCCTGTTGAGGTGATGTTTTTGCGCAGGATCTATCCTCTTTCTAATTTTATAAGCTTTAATTACCGTTCAAAACCATTCATTTTTGAGGGCATGCAATTCCACATTGACCTGGTGTATTCTGAAGTATGCCATGCATCTTGGATTGGCATCATCCTTGTTTCTTTCAATGCCAGAATGGGGGCTTCTTGCCACAGCTCTTTAATGGAAAAAGTGTGGTTTGAATCTAGGGATCGTATCCCTAGGGTGTTGCTTCAAAGAAAACTGCTAAGTAAAGAGTTCCATGCATTTACAGCTTTTTCTGAAGACAAAATGTTTTGCATTTGTAAGAAATTTCACTTTAGCCAGTTCCCAGTTGTGCACCTGGGATTGAATCACACAACATATTTTAATAGCTGACACCAAATTACTTCATCATAATAAGGAATATGACTTGTATGTCACAGTTTGGTCTATATTTACTCCAACCATTTTTAATTCAAGAAATGAACCTATCATTCTTTATTGCTTATGCATTATTCTTGAGATATAAATGCTGAAAATGTATTTGAAATGTGTTACATTGTGCAGCATAAACCTCTGCAGATTTGTATTTTAAATATGACTCAATGTGAAATATGTTTTATTCACATTTACTTGTTTTGCGGATGCTTTTATCCAAAACAACATTTGAGACACAATTGGTGACATTGTTTTATTGTTTCCAATTGGTGCACAAACAGGTGAAGTGACTTGCTCATTATCACACAGTGTCAGTAGCAGAATTTGAAGTGACACCTCAGGGTTTGAAGGTCAAAGCCTTAACACCCGTGCCACACTAACTGCCAGTTTTATAAGTTTAAGTCTGACTTATTCATTCATTCAAACAATCAGAGTGGCACATATGATATTATTTATTTTGATTTTCAGAAAGCATTTGATAAGGCACCACATGAGAGGTTGGGCATCAAACTAAAAGAAGTGGTAGTTCAGGGTGCTATTTTTAGATGGATGCAAAATTAACTCAAATACACGGAGCGGAGGGTGATGGTGCGAGGAAACATTATGACAACTGGCTGATGTTAAGAGTGATGTTCCACAGGGGTCAGTGCTGGGGCTGTTGCTTTTATATATATATATGTTTTTACTTTCAGTAGACTTAATGTGTAAATATTTGTATGAACACTAAAAGAGTCAACACCATAAGACATAAACTAAAAATGTTTCACAATGTGTCCCTGAATGAAGGGAGGCTCAAAATCAAAAGTACCAGTCAGTATCTGGTGTGGCCACCAGCTGCTTGAAGTACTGCAGTGCATCTCCTCCTCATGGACTGGACCAGATTTGTCAGTTCTTGCTGTGAGATGTTACCCCACTCTTCTACCAAGGCACCTGCAAGTTCCTGGACATTTCTGGGGGGAATGGCCCTAGCCCTCACCCTGCGATCCAACAGGTCCCAGATGTGCTCAATGGGATTGAGATCTGGGCTCTTCGCTGGCCATGGCAGAACACTGACATTGCTGTCATACAGAAACTCATGCACTTTTTGCCACTCCTGTCTGGTCCAGCGAAGGTGGGTTTGTGCCCATAGGCGGCGTTGTTGCTGGTGATGTCTGGTAAGGACCTGCCTTACAACAGGCCTGCAAGCCCTCAGTCCAGCCTCTCTCAGCCTATTGCGGACAGTCTGAGCACTGATGGAGGGATTGTGTGTTCCTGGTGTGACTCGGGCAGTTGTTGTGGCCATCCTGTACCTGTCACGCAGGTGTGATATTCGGATGTACCGATCCTGTGCAGGTGTTGTTACACGTGGTCTTCCACTGCGAGGATGATCAGCTGTCCTTCCTGTCTCCCTGCAGCGCTGTCTTAGGCGTCTCACAGTGTGGACATGGCAATTTGTTGCCCTAGCCACATCAGCAGTCCTCATGCCTCCCTGCAGCATGCCTAATGCACGTTCACGCAGATGAGCAGGGACCCTGGGCATCTTTCTTTGGGTGTTTTTCACAGTCGGTAGACAAGTCTCTTTAGTGTCCTGCGTTTTTAGAACTGTGACCTTAAATGTCTACTTTCTGTAAGCTGTTAAGGTCTTAACGACCATTCCACAGGTGCATGTTAATTAATTGATTATGGTTAATTAAACATGCATGGAAAACATTGTTTAAACAATTTACAATGAAGATCTGTAAAGTTATTTGGATTTTTAAAACATTATTGTTGAAATACACAGTCCTGAAAAAGGGACGTTTCTTTTTTGGCTGAGTATATATATTTATCCATCCATTATCCAATTATTATTATATCCTAACAACAGGATCATGGGCATCTGCTGGAGCCAATCCCAGCCAACACAGGGCGCAAGGCAGGAAATAAACCCCGGACAGCGTGCCAGCCCACCACAGATATATATATGATTTGGATAGGAATATAAGTAATAATACCAAAGTTGATTGGCAGATAATCTGGAATATGTTGAATCATCACAGAAGGACTTGGACAACATACAGGCATATTTGTGGCAGATGAAATTTAATGTCAGTAAATGTAAAGTATTACATGTAGGAAGATTGATGTTAGGTTTGAATATACAATGGGAGGTCTGAAAACCCAATTGTGAGAAGGATTTAGGAGTAGTAGTGGGCTCTATGCTATCAACTGTCAGACAGTGTTCAGAACCAATTACAAAGACTCACAGAATGTTAGGTTATATAGCATGATGTGTGGAGTACAAGTCCAAGGAGGTTATGCTCAACCTTTATAACACACTGGTGTTATAGAAAGATATAGAAGCAAAAGTCAACAGAAGAGAGATTACACTGATTCCAGGGCTACAAGGAATGAATTAAGAGGAAAGATTAAAAGAGCTGAACCTCTTCAGTTTAAGCAAAAGAAAATTAAGAGGAGACATGATTGAAGAGTTTAAAATTTTGAAAGAAATTAGTACAGTGGATTGAGACTGTTACTTTAAAATGAGTTTAACGAGAATATGGGAACACAACTGAAAACTTATTAAGGATAAATACCACGCAAATATTAGGAATGTTTTCCTTCACTCAGAGAACCATATAAGTTACCAAGTAGTATGGTATACAGTAGGACTTTAGGGACCTTCAAAACCTGACTTCATGTTTTTTGGGGGGAATTAAGTGGATAGGACTGGCAAGCTTTGTAGGGCCAAAATAGCCTGCTCTTGTGTAAATCTTTTTAACACTAGAATTACCAGAGCCAATGAAAAAACTCGTAAATCCGGCCCACCTTAAATCCCTTTGCACCTCTCCATCAGCCTCTTTTGTCTTCTAAATGTGTCGATAAGCCCAAGCAGGAAGCAGCCTGCTATACCATCCCCCCCACCGCCTCAGAACGTGCAAGAAGTTCTCCCAGTTCCTGCCTTGATTGATTATCTGGGAGTGAGCATCCCAGAATTGTAAGGGGAAATAATTTGATGTGTGTTTTGTGTCTACAACAATCTGTGTAAACACATCATTAAAATATAAACGTTTTTCATGTTTTAGTAATAAATAACAAAATGTAGACATCAACTGTATAATTTGTGAAGGTTGATTGCCAAATATTAAATAAACACTTTCACAAAAGGTGCAAGTATAATATGCTAGCTTCTGTGGTGTAGCAGTAAGATTCGTTGACTTATAATCCAGAGGTTGTGGTTCGAAACCGGCTCTGACCCACGGTTACTTTTTATCTGAAACTGGGAACAACTGTAGATGTGAGTGGTGTTTTCAGACAATGGAACTGGAAATTCTCTGATCTGGATGGATAAAAGCTGACACGCAAATGCTGGTGAATCTCCCTGCTTTATATCTCACCGTCACTTAAAATGTTTTTTATTCAGTTTTATTGAGTGTTCCTGCTCACGCTCAATTAGTATGCACCTTAGACACCATTAATATATCCAACTACGCCACCCAGTTTTATTAAGAGACTGGGAACTCCTGAAATTTACCAATAATAGCACACAGGTTTCTTTAAATTGGGCGGTGAGTAAACACACAATGAAAGACACAACAGTAATTTCAGGAAAAGCAACAGTAACTTCTATTACACTAGACAATAATAAGTACATGAAAAAGATAAATGAACATAAACAAAATATAACAATATCAAGAACGAATTTCCTTTCTTTAAAAAGGAAAGCACACAGTCCACACTCTAAAAGTCTGTCAAAAACAGAACTGGAGGATACAACCTTTAGTGGTGCAGAGTCCATTTTGCGCACTGTGTTACCCCAACACTTAATCGTTCAACGGTTCATGGATGCACTCTGTTCACTGGACACTCATTTCACAACAGAAGTTTTGTCAAATCGTTGAATACCTGTCGGCGTCTCTTCGTCGTTCCTTTTTTTCCACTCTGGGCTCCTTATGTTGCTGTGATCTAGGCACGCCTCATTTCTCATCTGCCAGCTTTGTTTGGTACTTTCATGCGGCTTCCCTCTCTCACTAGACCCACAACTGGTGTCTCTTTGTGGAGCTGTCTCTTCCTCCCTGGAAGTAAGTGTTGCCATGTTTGTGCCTTACGTCGCGCCAGCCTCGTACCCTTGTCAGCCTGCGAGCCCCTGTGCTCTGTTCGAGTGTCTTGGCAGTGTTCTCAGTGGACTGTCCCTCCTGCCTTCTCCTTCAGTCCCTGCCATTATCAGTTCTGGACAATCAGATTAAACAATGGCACATCTACAAGTACAGAAATGCTGATTAGAAACCAATAGCGTCAGACATGTAATCTTCAAGTCAGGTAAATACACACATCCTCCAAGGAAGGAGCAGATCTGTTATCACAACTTGGTATTGTTTGTATACTCAACCAGCCAGACTTCAAAGCAGTGACTCCTTTGCCAGACAGCAATACCTACATCCTGCAGACAACCCTGATACAATCAGTAACTGGATTATCCAGGAAATCGAAAAACAAGATCCCCTTCTGACAGATCTCCTAGGGCAGGGGTGGCAAACATTTTTTTCTGCTGGCATGCCAAAAATTAAAAAAGTTATATTCCTTAATGTGCTAACGTGCCAGATAGTTTGTTATAGGAAGGGATAAACTTTTAATATATCATTTATTTAAACAGAATTTAATTTTATTTATTAACGAATATATGATAATCATGTTTGAAATATTAAAAAGAAAATAAAAAATAATTCCAATCATTTATTAATGAGATATTTGTTGTTGAATATTCAATGACAAACACTTTATATCTGGTTCATATTTGGAGACTTTTAGCAACACGCATGCTGAACTAGATTCATCCGTCAATCTGTTCCTGAAACTATTTTTTATGATGTTCATTTCCGAAAACAAAGATTCACAAGCATATGTAGAAGAAAAAACTGTCAAAACAGCCAGTGCTAGTTTTCTCAAACAATGGAAGCTTTGCGGTATGGTATTTCAAGTTTTAATGATTTCCGCTTCTGCATGCTTAGTAAATATATTTGACAATTGCTTGCGTTCAATTATTTCCAAATCATTTCGTAAATCCACAGATTTTTGCTTCCATATGGAACTTGACTGAAAATCTGTTAATTGCATTTCAAGTTCGTCCAACTTCAACCAGTCAAAGATTTCTAAATTCAGGTATTCTGCACCCATTGTATCTGGGTGCACAATAAATTTTGCAGTTTATGCAAATTGTCTAAACTGGCCGAATCTTGATGAAAACTCATTGATTATAGAGTTAATAACTTCTGAAAATTCTTTAGTCAGTTTAGCTTCATCTGGTTTTCCGTGAAAGTCCAAATCTTTGAAGAATTTTTTTTAAATTTGGAAAATATTTTAAGCTTTTGGAAGCGATGTCCCAATAAAATATTTGCAATTTTGCTTCAAATGCCTGAATTAGATCAAACATGCCAATGATAGTCTTATTGACACCTTGCAATTTAACATTTAATTTAGTCAAATGTAAGCATAAGTCTGCCAAAAACATTAATTTTGAAGTCCATTTCATGTTCATCAATTCTTGGTATTTCTCAGTTTTATTCTTGTTATGTAGAAAAAGTCTAACTTCATCCAAGCATTCAACAAATCGCTGGAGCACTTTACCTCGACTTAGCCATCAGACATTATTGTACATAATTAAACCATTGTCGACAGAGTTTATCTCACTCAACAGAACGTTGAATTTTCTTTTATTCAACACATTTGCAGATATAAAATTTACTACTTTTGTTACCATGCTCATAATATTTTCCAGAGTTTTGAAACCTGCCTTCGAGCATAAAACTTGCTGATGTATAATGCAGTGAAAACCCAAAAGTGAATGTCCAATATATTTTGTAAACAAATTGACAAAACCAGCTTCTTTGCTGGTCACACTGGGTGCACCATCAGTAGTTACTGATACTACATAGAAGGGATCTATGTTTCTTTCGGACAGCACATTTATAACTGTTTCATAAATATCCACACCTTTTGTTGTTGTTGCTAAAGATTTAATGTCTATTAATTCTTATTTGACATCATTCCCAATGCAATATCAGACAGAAATTGCCAAACGTGCTGAACCAGAAATATCAGTACTCTCATCATGGCAAAATTAGGCCTGAAGAAATTATATCTGTGTTTTGCTGTTGACTTATATTTGCAATTATTTTTAAAATTCGATCTTTTACAGTGTTTCTAGCCAGAGGCATATTTCATATTTTTGGATGATTTTTTTCTTTATTTATGAAGTCATCAAAAAGAAAAGGTGTGTATTTTAACCATGCTTCTTTTAAAAATTCTCCATCGCTAAACGGTTTTTCATGTTTGGCAATTACATTAGAGACAGCAAAACTAGCAGCGGTTGTATTTGATGCACTGGATACGTATTTCATTAAAGATGTTGACTGTGTATTTCTATTTTTAATTTCAAGAAGCGATGCATGATTTGTTTCAAAATGTCTTTTAACTGATGATATCCTGCATACTACTGCCCCGGAACAGAAAACACATATCGCTTTATTTCCTTTATATATCATCCCATACTCTTCAGTACACCAACTTTGAAATTCTCTGCTACTTGAATCTGAAGATAATTTTTGCTTTTTATTTGCACTAGCCATGTTAACGGGACCTGTAAGAAATATCAAATAATAATCAATTTCGAAAATTGGCTTTAAGTATGAATGTAATTACCTATCTAAATAAAATAAACAACCTTCCCTTAATGATTTCAAACACCAAAGAGTACTTGATTGGAACCACAACCACACACCTTACACCACAACAGAATACGAAGAACTGAGAGTAGAATAGAAATGACTCATCTTGTGCTTGCGCTGTATCCCGTCGCAGGTACTAAGGGTCGTGGTGGGATGGAAACATGTAGAAAACTAAAATTGAGCTTGTAAATTATTGCATGTCCTGAAAACACTGACCTTTATGAAAAATGTGAAAAATATAATATTTTAGCTTAACATTCTCCACGTGCCAGCAAAATTGTTTTGCGTGCCATTCCTGGCACACATGCCAGAAGTTTGCCATCTATGTCCTAGGGAACTCACTCTTTGTCAAGAACCTGGTTACCAAGTCCAATGTAAGATCTAGTTCCTGTCACTCAATATATGACCTAAATGTGTTAAAATGGACAAAAAATGGATTTGTAAAGTGTCAACTGGTGATATTTTACAAATTTCTATCTACTTTTCATTTTCTGGTGCTTTCCATTCACTTAGCATATACTTTAGGAAACTTACTGAGCACATGGAGAAGTCTTGTAATTCATAGTATAAATTCTCTCATATGGCCGGCCAAACAGAAAAGTATAATTAATAAAAAAACATAACAAATCATGTATGCATTTTCCTTGTTGGTGAATGCTGGCCTTCTACACCTCCACATACTGTATATGTGTGTGTCTCTGTCTTTATTTAGAAACTTACTAAGTGAAGCAGTGGTAACAGTGGGAGGTGATGCTGCACATGTCTAATATACAGCCACTGAAGATGGAGATGAGACCAGCAAGTGGAACAGTACAAAATATTACTAAGATGGCCACTAACACACACACACTTACACACTCAACTGCTTTATACAAATGCTGGTGAGGAATCAGTTGACTCTGGCATTACTTTATATTTGACTACAGTAACTACCCATTGATTTATTTAAAAAAGAAATCTTGGTTTTAGGGTAACAACTATTGTCATCTACAACTTTTTGGTTAATGTTTTAGGCTTTGGTAGTTTTCTTTGTGGGTTTTTTTGGATTTTGACATATAACATTTTGAGCTATCACTTGCTGATGCAAAAGGAAACAACACATGAGACAAAAAAGGTGGACTATGTCCAGAATTTGTTAATATTCTTTTTTAATATTTTACTATTGTATGGAAGACAATAATGTGTATTTTTATTTGTGTGTTGATGTTTGTATTGATATTTTGATTATTCTAATTCTATGTTAATTTGGGTGTGTATGTTTATATGGGTATTGCCATTTTCTGTTTCTAGAATTCCTGGACGGTGCCATTTTGGGAGTTCGAACAATCTAATCCTGCATGGTATCTTCATATGACATGAGGTAATAATAAATATAATACCTTTTATTTAAAAGTGCCCTTCAAGGTACACAAGGCCACTATATAACAATACATAAAAATAACAAAATTCAATGTACAAACACAATTAATGAGAACAATAAAAAGCAATATAAAAAGGTTAGTTTTTAAGTCTAGATTTAAAAACAGAAAATAAGGTACATGCACAGAACTCCAAAGGCAGAGCATTTGAAAGCCATGGGCAGATACACTAAAAGCCCTGTCTCCCATATTGCGCAGTCTGCCTGGTGGACTGGTTAATAGCAAGGAGTCAGAAGAATGAAGTGTACGTGATGGAGTATAGGGACAAATTAAAGAAGACAAGTAAGGTGGGGCTAGACCATGAAAACTAAAAAACGTTTATATTGAACATAGTAGGGAAATGGTAGCCAATGCAAATAGAAATGTAGGAGTAATATGGTTCCAGGATTTTAAGTGGGTAACCACTCTTTCTGCTGAATTTTGTACATATTGTAAGTTGTTTTTAGATTATAGATTAAATAAAAAATCGGCATAAAGCAGCATTAACATGAATAACTTAATTACCATTTCAAGCAGCCATAACACTCTGCTAATTCAGCACTGTTCTTCCAAGAACTTAAATATGGCCTTATTAAATGTTATAGCATTAACTAACAACACATTTTACTTTAACAATCTTATTAGTGATAGGAAAATCAATTTTCTTACTTTAAGTGAAATGTGAAAAACCTCTGATTGTGTGATTGTTTTAATTGAATCTGCACATCTGAAATACAGCTTATTCAGTTTGCCAAGCTAAAAAAGGTGGCAGCTTAGCAAGTATTTTCTCGAGCTGGTTGAAGTGTAAAGATGTTGGCTTTATTACATTTGTGTCTCTTGAGTATCTTGTCTTGTTATTCAAGGGGTTTCTCAGTCTCTAGTATTGTGTGTTTGTACACCTCCTAAATATAATGCATATTTCACTGAGGAATTCTCAGACTTACTGTGAATTATAACTAACTATGACAGGTTGCTAATTGTTGGCGACTTTAACTTTCATATCTACAGTATAAACAGTGTGACCCAAATGCAAAAGAATTCATGAAACACCTGCACACTTTTGATCTGAGCCAACACATTAGCCAGCCAACACACAAAGGGGACACACGTTGGATTTAGTGATTACTAAAGGATTAACAGTTTATGTGAGGCAGATTGTGGATATCGATATATCACACCATTTTTTTTAAATATTTAATATATAAATACTGATAACTACAACTAACGAGAAGTATATTGTTAAAAAAAATGCTGTTTTGATACATTTGCATCTTTAAACTTTGCTAACAATCTAAACAACCAATCTGTTTGTAGTGCTTACTACAATAGTGAAAATAATGTTAATAGTACAGTGGAAAAGTTTAATGCTAAAGTGAGAGCTTCCTCTGACATAGTCACGCCTGAAAAGATAGTTAAGAAATCCTCCAGAACTAGTATAGCGTGGAAGACCCAAAGAGTGTCTTATTTGAATGAAACATGCCAGAGATCTCAGCGTTAATGGAGAAAAGCTAAATTGATAGTTCACTATGAAATATTGAAAGCTAAAATAATAGAATACAACAACATAGTCTGTCTTGAGATGCAGTGCTGCTTCTCTAAAATGATAAATAATAATGCTGGTAATCCAAGAGTTTTTATTCTCTATTAATCGTTAGCTAAACCCAGGTTACTCAGTGGAATGCCTCTAAAAACTACCAGTGAAAGTTGTGAGGAATTTGCTATATTTTTTAACACAATTAATGATATTAGAAATAATTTCGTACATCCCCCAAAAGCTGATCCTATTAAAACCCGTTATTCCATTTTAAGTGAACTACATTCTTTCACCAGGATAGATTAACCCGATCTATGTCGAGTAATTTCTCAACTGAAACCCTCCACCTGCATCCTTGACCTAATACCAACAAGCTTTTTCAAAGAAGTATCTGATATGCTAATTGATAGCTTGACATAGTAAACTCATCATTACATAATGGGATCTTCCTAGACTGTCTTAAGACTGCTGTTGTTAAACCCCTGGTCAAGAAAAATAATCTTGACTCTTCTCTTTTTGACAAATTTAGACCTATTTCTAACCTGCCTTTCTTAATTACAATTCTAGAAAAGGCAACCAAATGTAGGCGGAGTGGTGGCTCTGAGGCTAGGGATCTGCACTGACAATTGGAAGGCTGCCAGTTTGAATCCCGTAAATGCCAAAAGGGACTCTGCTCTGTTGGGCCCTTGAGCAAGGACCTTAACCTGCAATTGCTGAGTGCTTTGAGTAGTGAGAAAAGCGCTATATAAATGCAAAGAACTAAATGTTCACTTGAATAAATATACTATTCTTCACATGTTTCAGACAGGTTTTAGTACAAATCACAGTACAGAAACTGCACTCGTTAAAGTAGTAAATGACTTGTAGGTTAATGCAGATGTTTATCTGTTCTCATCTCTTAGATCTGAGTGCAGCATTTGATACAATTGATCACAATTTTCTTATTACTCAATATAGTTAGTGGGTTTGCCTCTCTGGCAATGTCTTAAATCGGTCTTGCTTAACAGGTAGAAAATTCTTTGTTATTTATGGTAATTATACTTCAAGGGCACAAGTATCTATCCTGGGTCAACTGCTGTTTTTAATCTACATGATTCCATTAGGTCAGATTATCTCAAGACATAACATGAGCTACAACAGCTGTGCCTGATGACACAAAACTGTATTTATGAATAGTGCCTGATGACCACAACTCTCTTGGTTTACTGACCAATGTCTTCCTTCTGTTTCTGGATGGATGAGTAGTAATTTTCTTAAACAAAATAAAGAGAAAACAGAAATCTTAGTCATTGGCAAAAAGGGATATATTGAATGTACTAGCAAAATACCCGCAGCGGAGAAGTAGCGTTTCAAAGAAGTTATGAAAAAGAAAAGGAAACATTTTAAAAACAACGTAACATGATTGTCAATGTAATTGTTTTGTCACTGTTACGAGTGTTGCTGTCATCAAGGATTTGATTATCATTATTTCTTTCAATAAGGTTCGTATTTGGAGGATGCGTTGTGTTCAAGTTATATTCCGTGTTTGTCAACCGTTGTAAAGATAATAGGTTTCATTCATCGAAGTGTTCACTACCCAAAGCGGTACTCGTGAATGTTTAACAGGCATTCCCGGTATTAAGTTGTGGATTTGCCTGCCAATATTTAGCGGCAGCGTGTCTATGAACTTAATTTAAACTTAAGCTTTACACCTTGCTTTCCTATTGATATGTCTACAAAGGCTTGTTCAGATCCAGAGGGTTGTTCCTTTCTTACTGCATCAATAAACAGCTCGTCTTCCTCTTTATGTGAGACATCACACACTGCATGAACGGGTTTACCTCTCCCAGTCCTGCAAAGTCAGTTCACGTGAGCCGCTTGGAGTACATGCATTGAAGGTTCTCAGCCGTGCTTGTGCTATTTCATGTGATCTTGTGATGTGCACAGCTTTATTTAATGTTAGCTCAGACCTGGCACTTAAAAGTTTCTCTCGCACTTTTGCCGAGTTTGTACCAAACACTATTCTATCCCTGACCATCTCATCTTCGTTTGCATTAACTCAGTCCTTTACCTGCAATTTTAACTCCGTTACAAAGTGATGAAAAGTCTCTTTTATACCCTGCATGCTCTCATTAAACTTGTATCTCGCGAATATCGTATTCGTCTTAGGCATGACAAACGCCAGCGGCAGCGTGTCCATGAACCTAATTTAAAGTTAAGCTTCACACCTTCTCTTCTCATTCGTTTGCATAAGCACAGTCCTTCACCAGCAGTTTTAACTCTGTTACAACAATTTTAACTTCGTTACAAAGTGAGCAAAAGTCTCGGTTATACCCTGCGTCTTCTCATTAAACTTGCATCTTGCGAATATTGTATTCGTCGTAGGAATGACAAACGCCAGCAGCAGCCTGTCTATGAACTTAATTTAAACTTAAGGTTTACACCGTGCTTTGTTTCCGCAGTAGCTGCACTTATGAATATGCTTGTATGCGTCACTCGCTTCATATTCTTTTCCTGCCTTCTCAATTGTGTAATGCGTTTTTTTGAACAGGTTTCATTCATCGAAGTGATCACCACCCAAATCGGTACTCATGAATCTAAGACGTTTAACAGGCATTCCCAGTGTTAAGTTGTGGATTTGCCTGCGAATATTTAGCGGCAGCGTGTCTATGAACGTAATTTAAACTTAAGCTTTACACCTTGCTTTCCTATTGATATGTTTACAAAGGCTTTTTCAGAGTCAGAGGGTCGTTTCTGTCCTACTGCATCAATAAGCAGCTCGTCTTCCTCTTTATCTGAGACATCACACACTGCATGCCCCTTTCCCAGTCCTGCAAAGTCAGTTCATGTGAGCCGCTCGGAGTACATGCATCAAAGGTTCTCAGCTGTGCTTGTGCTATCTCGCACGATCTTGCAATGTCAACGGCTTTATTTAATGTTAGCTCAGACCCGGCACTTAAAAGTTTCTCTCGCACGTTTGCTGAGTTTATGCCAAACACTATTCTATCCCTGACCATCTCATCTTCGTTAGCATAAGCACAGTCCCTCACCAGCAATTTTAACTCCGTTACAGCAATTTTAACTCCGTCACAAAGTGATCAAAAGTCTCGTTTATACCGTGTGTCTTCTCATTAAACTTGTATCTCATGAATATGGTATTCGTTGCAGGCATGACAAACGCCAGCGGCAGCTTGTCTATGAACTTAATTTAACCTTAAGGTTTACACCATGCTTTGTTTTCGCAGTAGCTGCACTTATGAAAATGCTTGTATGCGTCACTCGCTTCATATTCTTTTGCTGCCTTCTCAATTGTGTAATGAATTTCTTGTTCAGCCCTGCTTGGAGCTCTCACTTGTTCTCTGCGTACTGCGTTCACAGTCAGTTCACGTGAGCCGCTCGGAGTACATGCATCGAAGGTTCTCAGCTGTGCCTGTGCTATGTCATGCGATCTTGCGATGTCCACGGCTTTATTTAATGTTAGCTAAGACCCGGCACTTAAAAGTTTCTCTCGCACTTTTGCTGAGTTTGTGCCAAACACCAGTCTATCCCTGACCATCTCATCCTCATTTGCATAAGCACAGTCCTTAACCCGCGAATATTTAGCAGCAGCGTGTCTATTGGATTGCTGCTGATGGACGGCCTTATATGGGCAGGCACTCAATTACGTGGGAGGCATGACGATGAGGGACGCAACTCTGCCTCACACGGCGACCGAGCTGCAGGCTATGGCCGTATATATGTACGAAAGCAGGTTCCAATTATGACCATTACACATAGAATTTCGAAATGAAACCTGCCTAACTTTTGTAAGTAAGCTGTAAGGAATGAGCCTGCCAAATTTCAGCCTTCTACCTACACGGGAAGTTGGAGAATTAGTGATGAGTCAGTCAGTCAGTCAGTGAGGGCTTTGACTTTTATTAGTATAGATTAGAAATAAACTTCCATTAGGCTTAAAAGTCAAGATGGAGGTAAAGAATTTAGGGATAACTGTTGACTCGGACCTAAATTTTAAATCACTTATTACTCATATTACTAGGACAGCATTTTTTCACTTAAGGAATATAGCAAAAGTTAGTCAACTAAATTACTGTAAAGCACTCCTTTCAGGACCTCCCAAAAGTCATCAATAAGTTGCAACTATTGCAGAATGCAGCTGCCAGAATCCTAACTTGGAAAAGAAAATGAGAGCACATTTGTCCAGTTTTTATGTTATTACATTGGTTTCCTGTGCCATTCAGAATTGACATTAAAATAATGCTAATGGTTTACAATGTGTTAAATAATCTCACTCTGTTCTATATTTTGGAATGCCTGTCACTTTACACTCCAAGTTATAACCTTAGGTCTTCGAATAACTGCCTGCTTATAATTCCAAGAGTTAAACTTAAAACTTGCTGTTATGCACCTAAAATCTGGAATAGTTTACCAATAGAAATTCACCAGGCTAATATGGCGGCAAATTAAAAAAAAAAACTGCTAAAAATCAATTATTTTAACATGGCTTTCTTATAGCTACATTTTTATGTATCCCTGTTAAACTATATGTACATTGAATTATCATTTTCATCAAGGCTCCGCAATCTGCATTAATCCCTACTATTCTCTGTTGTTCTTTTTCCTTTTTTTCTCTGGTGGCGAGCACCAATACCGTCTGATCAAGGCATCATGCAGTCCCTACATGGATGGATTGAAGCCAGTACCCCTGATGTCCACATGAACATCATCATTAAATTCTTTCACATAAAGCCTGAAAACCATGAGGACTGATTTAGATCATTTATGTTAGGTAGAATGCCCAGTGTGGGCTGGGCGCTCTCTCAGCCTTTTTTACCCCGGCAGATTTTTTTTTCCAGCCTATGCAATTTTTTGTTTGTTTGTTTTTTTTTCTGTCCTGATCCCTGAAGGACATCCTGAAGCAAGATGGGTCAGACCTAAATCTATTGGCGCAACAAACTGCTGTTGGTCCTTAAGGTACAATTTAAGCCAAGCAAGAGCTTTTCCAGCAATATTTTATTTATTCTCAAATCTAAACAAAGGTATGTCATGATGGACCATATCAAAAGCAGCAATAAGGTCTAAAAAGATCATTAGTGTTAAAAGACCATGATCTGCTACGATTAGGAGATCATTAGTGACCCTGACGAGTGCTGTCTCTGTACTGTGATTGGCTCTAAAACCAGACTGAAATTCCTCAAACAGGTCATTAGAGGCAATATGGTCCTTTAAATGGCCTGCCACAGTGCTTTCTAGGATTTTACTAAGAAAAGGAAGGTTTGAAATAAGTCTATAGCTATTAAAATCCTCAGACTCAAGGCCAGATTTTGAGGACAAGTGCAACAACAGCTGTCTTTAGACTGGAAAAGACCAAGCCAATATAAAGATATTGGTTGATGATACTGGTGATAAAAGTAAAAAGAAAAAGCAAAGCAGCCTTAACCAAAAAAGAAGGCATGGGGTCTAGAATACAGGTAGTTGGCCTGGCGGTCATAACAAGCTTATGGACTGCAGGGTCATTCAACAATGGGAATCTAGCTAAACAGCTGCAAATTAAGATAGAGGATGGACACCGTTTTGACTGAACTGGACCTGTTTGAAATTCTTAATAAATCTGATCAACCTTATTATTAAAAAAGAACAGAGATTTCTCACAAGGGTCAGAAGAGGCACCCAATGGAAAGTTATTTGCAGGTTTTAGTAGCTTATCCAAGGTAGCAAAAAGTGTTTGGGTGTTATACTGACCACATAGAATTCAATTAGTATAGTAAGCAGACTCAGCTCTCTGTAGTGCCTGCTTATAGAGGGCAACATGTTCCTTATAGCCAGTTGCATGGACAACCAAACTTGTTTTTCTACTAAGGCGTTTAAGCCTTCACCCACAAGCATTCATGTGACACGGCTCAGGAGAAAACCAAGAAATAGAGTGCTCAAATGTCACTCTACAAGTTTTAAGTGGAGCAAGATCATCCAAACTATTTGAAAGTATATAGTCATAATGATGAACTAAGGCAGCAGGCGATTAGAAACACCAGCTGGAGGAGGACACTGCTTCATTGTGCCTACAGGAGCAATGGTACTGATATTTTTCCTTTTCCTAAAGTTGATATTACGTGGTGATTGTTGCCCATGGGACTGATCAAGGATAAGCATATCAAACAGCCTTATAGTCAGACATGGAAAAATCAATACCATACAAATAAGCAGGAGTGATATCAAAGGTACACTAAGGTCAAGTGTGTGTCCTCGAGCATGAGTTGGAAAATAGACATGTTGAGTAAAATCAAAGAACTGAAGTACATTAAGAAAATCAGGCACTTGTAGAGAATTTACAGAGTCTGTGTGGAAATTAAAATCACTTAACAATAACACAGCAGGATACAAAGAACACAGAGAAGTGAGCAGCTCAGTGAGTTCTTCCAAGAAGACAGATGACTGTTTTGGAGGACAATAAACAAGTCATATTAACAGAGGCCAGTATTGCCAGATACTCAAATGATGAAAAATCACAAGCAGAAACTGGTTTGATTCTAAACTTAGAAGAATATAAAACAACAACACCACCCCCATGAGCAGTAGTATGTGACTTTTCCAGATAGCAATAGTGTGGTAAGACAGCCATATTTAGTCCAAAATAATAATTAGGTTCTTGCCAGGTTTCCGTCAAGCACAAAATGTCAATATTATACCTCACAACGATGTCCACAATAAAGGCTGATTTGCTATTTAGAGAACAAACGTTGCATAGGGCAGCTTTAGCATTTTGCATATAGCTAGAGAATTATGATATTTGACGCTTTAATAAAATAGACCTCAAGTACTCAAAATTCACACCGGGAAACAGTCCAGTAGTGATAGCGGAACAGTAAAACAGTGTCTAGATAAAGTCAATGTTATTCTTAGAATGATAATAGTTAAATGTGAGCTTCTGTGACAGTACCTGGGCAAGCACAGAATTCCTAAATGCCTAAACAGTAGGAGTAATGTCGGAGTGCATCGCTCAGTATGCTGAAAGACATGAAGTTCAGAAAAAGAGTACCTTATATCCATAATCTAACAGAATCCAACAGAAAAACCACAGGATTCAAAAAATAGACAAGGAGGCAGGCAGCAGACCATACAGGCAATTAGAGATTCAGTTTTTATTCACGGGGCAAAAGAGGCAGACAAAATGCACCAGCGTAATCTCTTGTAACCTGGAAGCCCATTTCGTCTCAGGGAGGTGTGGTATGTAAGATGGCAGTTCTCATTAAGCCGTGTCTGAACTAACCACTGCACCACCATGTTGTCCAGGAGTGTAACCTTCTGTTCATTAATAACTGTGCTGCCTACATGCATTTATTTTTTAATGTCGGCATCTGCTGAATGTGACTTTGTTATGGTGTATAAAATCTGTACATTTTAGTTTAATTTTCCATTATATTTTGCTCGAGACAACAGATGAACTACATTCAAGACAAATCAAAGCAGGTTTTCTTCCCTTACACCTCACTTATAAAAAGCTGTTTCAACATTGAAAGGAAGAAATGCTGGTGGCTCAATTACTTTATAACCTGGGAAAGGAAGACTAAGCCATGCCTAATTATTTTACAGCCTGGGAAAGGAAGATCTACCGACACCTCAGAGAACTTAAAAGGTTTTATTATTTGGGAAAACGGACAGTGAATTAATTCAATCATATTAACAGCTATCCAATCTGGTGCATATGTTGTGAAACCATGGCATGACATTTCATAATAAATATGCCTCATTTTGAAAGCAACGTCAGAAGAAGAAGAACGTGAAGAAGAAGAGGAACGGATGAAGATGGCACTGGTTGTCAGAAAGGCATCATGAACATCAATTGCTAAATCAAGCACCTCCCTGGAACATTCATCCTTGTCATCTCTACCTTTTTCGTAAGCTTTTCCTAAAGACTATATATATATTCAGACTTTCCTATCAGTACCTATTTTCTACTATTCTTTGTTCTAGTGATATTATTATTCTTGTAATACATACCATGCTGCTTTTAACTTTCTATGCTTTGTCTTAATATCTATAGAGTGATTGAAGTAATAAGTTAGATTTCTTTGAGCACCTGGTGCATCCAGATTTTTGCCATTACTTCTGTGGTGCGAGTTTTACTTTGGCTGCGAGTGAGGAGCTCCACTCAATAATTGGAACAGTACGAAAAGAAGGTATTCTTGGCTGATAAATGGCATATAGTCGAGAGTGCTGAGTCTTTGTATGTTTAAATGTATTCTTGTAGACCAAGAGTAATATTTAGGTCTGAGATATCATTAAAACATCGTATGTTGTTCGTGCCGATAATAAGTAAGTCTCTTGAAGTACTGAGTGAGTGACAGGCTGTGTTATATCTAAAGCACTTGTGTGGTTTAAAGTGCTAAGGGTTAATCAGCGTGTGTGTGTCATTCATGGGACACTGTTGTGGTTAGGGTCTGTGAGTATGCGTATAGCTGTGTATGTGTGTGTTCATCTTAAAGAGCAACAGTAGACCAACCCGGTAACAAACTTGATGAGAACACTTACCCTTGAGGAAACAGGTAAAAGGTAAACAGAGGAAAATACTACGATAATACAGACTTCTATGTATTTTTGTTTATATAGAAAGACAGGAATACTATTAATTTTTAGTCTTTTGCTGAGGGTACATTGGGAGCTTCCATTAGTTAAAACTAGAAACAAAAATGTCTGTTTTTCTTCAATTTCTTTGGCAGAGGTTGAGATGCTCATGAGCCTGCACCTTCTGTGTCTGACCCCTTTCTTTTTTGATGTTAAAATTGTGCATACCAGGTATCACTCCAGCTGTAACAGAAAATTTTGCTTTGTTTTAACTAAGAATATCTTGACAAACCATAGATGTTTTAAGCTAGCAGTGCTGAAACCAACAAGCAGAGTTATTGGTGTCCTCAAAGGTCAGAGCATACTCTGAAATATAGTACTGGCCATTACTTTTTTTGTCAATGAGACCTTCAATTTAACACCTTATGGTTAAAATATGAAAAACTAAAGATAACACAAACAATATACTCACTGAGCAAATTATTAGATATGCCTGTATACCTGCTGTCA
Source organism: Polypterus bichir lapradei (assembly GCA_026402145.1). NCBI lineage: Eukaryota > Metazoa > Chordata > Cladistia > Polypteriformes > Polypteridae > Polypterus > Polypterus bichir. The sequence goes on from JANRMT010062793.1 coordinate 5,295,380, forward strand.
CACACGTGCGCATGGGAGGCAGCTAAAGGGCTTGAGTAAGGATAGTTCCGAGACATACCGGGATGTGGCAGAGTGCACTGACTCTTTTTCTCCCTTGCCTGCAGACCATTCATGGGAGATTCCACCTGATTCTCTTGATGTCACCTCTGGGACCGAGCCAATGGAAGGAGACCTTGCTGGCTCCGGCCCCTGTGATGTCATGTCCAATGACGGAAGACCTACATGAGCCCGACCCCTTTGACTTCACTTCCTGTCTTCCCCTTTAAAAGCCTCCACCCTTTCCTTAGTCCCTCAGTTCTGTATTGGACTCAGTTTTGTGCACAGCAGTGCTTTCATTTAAAGACAATTTGCAGCCAGGAAACCAAATTATATGGGTGGCTGCCCCAAACCTTGCTATGTCTCATTGTGGCTTTTGTGACACTGCTTATCAGTGTAATTATCTAATCAGTCAATCAGTGGCACAGCAAAGTGCATAAAATCATACAGGTACAGGTCAGGAGTTCAGTTAATGTTCACATCGAACATCAGAATGGGGAAAAAATGTGATCTCCGTGATATGACTGTGGTATATTTTTGGTGACAGACCATCTAGTTTGAGTTTTCCTGTAACTGCTGATATCCTGGGATTTTCATGCATAACAGTCTGTAGAGTTTTACCAGAATGGTGTGAAAAAAAAAACCAAATAACCGTAAGCGAAGTTCTGTTACTGAGAGAGGTCAGAGGAGATTGGCCAGACCGGTTTAAGCCAACAGAAAGGCTCCAGTAACTCAGATAACCAGTCTGTTCAATTGTGGTGACCAGAAAGCAACTCAGAATTAACATCACATCAGACCTTGAGGTATATGAACTAGAACAGCAGAAGACCACATTGGGTTTAAATCCTGTGGGCCAAGTACAGAAAGCAGAGGCTGCAGTGCGCACAGGCTCACCAAAGCTGGACAGCTGAAGACTGGAAAAGCGTAGCTTAGTGTAGATGGTAGAGTCAGAATTTGGCACCAACAGCATGAATTCATGCACCCAACCTGTCTAGTGTCAATGGTTCAGGCTGCTGGTGGTGTAATAATGTGGGGAATGTTTTCTTAGCACATTTTGAGCCAGTTAATACCAAGTCATTGCTTGAATGCCATGGCCTATTTGAGTATCGTTGCTGACTGTGTGAACCTCTTCATGGCCACAATTTACCCATCTTCTAATGGTTATTTCCTGCATGATAATGCATTATTTCACAGAGCAAAAGTTGTGTCAATCTTGTTTCCTGAACATGGCAAAGTTCAGTGTTCTTCAACAACTCTCCAAGTCACCGGATCTGAAACCGATAGAACACTTTTGGGATGAAGAGAACAAATGAATGTCCTATTGACAAATCTAGAGAAATTGTGTGATGCAATCATGTCAACCTGGACCAGAATCTCAAAGAAATGTTTCCAACATCTTGTGGAATCCATGCCACAAAGAATTTAGGCTGTTTTGAGAACAAAGGGAAGCCCTACTCAGTATTAGTGTAGTGTTCCCAATAATTTGCTGAAACTAAACTGAAATTGATGTGGCACTGATTCTGCTTGGTGAGAGGTTAGAATTTATGCCTGAAGGAATCAGAGCAGATTCATAGAAGGCTCCCTCATTTTTGATTGGCCAATAACATTAACTGCAAGTGGGTACTGTAATAAGAAAACAGAAAACACACCAAAGTGTTTGGGTCCCAGGTGGCAAAAAAGTGTTTAATTACCACTAGCAAAATTCAAAGAATCAATGAATGACAGCAAGTGTATAGACATGACATCAATTCTTCTTTGAGGTGGACAGATAAATGACAACAACTTACTACCTAGGTGCTATCTGTTAGCCAGAAGAGGTGAGTCTTTCTTTGAAGGCAGAAGTGATAATATTAATCTTGCTCCTGAGCTCTTTGAACAGCTTTTTGATCCTTCATGTTACTGAGGGAGGCACCTCATGTCAATGAACTAGATAAACTGCTCAGAAAACGGACGGATGGAAATTTTACACAGATGCATAAGATATAAAACATGTGAATATTTGGTTTATTGGTAAGTGAAAATTGACCTGGTATTAGTGATTGGCAGTAGTATTAGTAAGTGGAATACTTTATGGGAGACTGACAAAGAGAAAGCCAGTGTGAAAAATCACACACATGACAGCTCTGTGATAGTTTAATAGCAGGCACATGGGAGGCTCAGAAGTCAGAAGGAAGAAGGTTCTGTGGTCTGACAAGACCAAATTTGTGCTTTTTTGTCCAGTAGTCTAACATTGCATTTTCTCAAAACCAAACTATCTCCACCCTGGAGCATGGTGGTAGTAGCATCATGATGATGGGTAAGCCTCTCTGCAGCAGACCCTGGAAGACTGGAATGCAGCAAAATATGGAGAACTCCTAGAGGAAAACCTGATGTTGTCTGAAAAATACCTACTCCTTTTGAGATTTGTTTTCTAGCCAGACAACAACTGCAAGCATAAAGCCAAAGCTATAAAGGAATGGATTAAAAACACACAATGTTAATGTCCTGGAGAGGATGAGTTAGTGTCCAGCGCTCAATCCAACTGAGTATTTGTGGCTGGAATTGAAAAAGGCAGTTCACTCACAGTCACTATGCAAACTGACAGAGACTGAGCGAAAAGTCTATATGAAACATTCATCCTCCCAGAATAAATTACCATGAAAAAAAGATTTTTAACCGGAACTTTATATTTTACTACTAGGAGAGTGCACATCATAGCATTTTGTCTTTTTTTTCTTCTTTCTTCTTCTTCCTTCCTCACCCTAAAATCAAATCAAAGTCCTTTGAAGTTTTGCCTTCAGCACGCCAGTTAATTAAAATTCGTAATACGGTGTATTATTAAAAACCCAAAAAAATCATTTTGGTGAATTTTTGAGCTTGTTTCCAGTCAGTGTTGGAGGCTTTCTTTGTATGATACAGCACAGGAAATGCATACCCACAACCAAATCCTCTACATTTCCTCTGCACTCCAAAAGATGTCAAAGTAGATATTACTGTCTTCATGTGCCACTGTTAATGTGTTTAATTTATATTACTTCTTTCTACTTGAGATCAGCAATACAAAAACAGTACATGCTCTCTGGTTTAAAAGAAAGCTAAATGTAAAGAAAGAAAAGCTAAACTGCCAGGATAAGCAGCGAGGATTTTCACTTTTGTGGAATGGTGGAACAGTAATTGGCATGGCTTCCTCACATATCCAGGGAGCTGAGTTTGAAGCATGGCTTCTTGACAGGTTCACCCCTTCTTCCTCTAGCTTTTGCTAGTCACTGTTGTTTCTTACATTATCACAAAGATGTTTATGTATGAATTTAAATAATCAGGTTGCTTCAAATCAAATGTGGGACGCTCCTTGTTGAGGACACAGGCATGGCCTTGGAACCAAGTTACTAATCTTGAGCAAAGACAATAGTAGTAATAAACAACTTTACACTTTATTTGAAAAAAGAAAATTTAGATGTGGCTGTCATAGTTACAGTAGGCATAGAAATCCTAAATACTGTGTAAACAAAATTAATAGTGAATCACACTTGTATAAATTTATAGAAATGAACTAAACATGAACTATAGAATTGTTGAAGTAGCCAAAACTAATTGAGCTTGTCTCCAGTTAATGCTCTCAAATGATAACAAAAGAATGAACAAACAGAGAAATTAACAAACAATTAAGATGCAGTAATCATAACATATTCAAATTCTAAATGTTTTGACAGAACAAATATGCAAAAACTACACCACTTGAGACAACTTTTTTTTAAACAGGCATCAAGTTAGCTCTGCTGCCTCATATCTCCAGAGTTCTCTGTTCTTCGAATGGCCACATTCTGTTCTGAGTTTGAATCTTCTCCGAGCCTCCAAAGGTTTTCCTCTAGATATTCTGGTTTTCCTTACATATCTTGGAAAAGTGCAGTTTCTTAATTGGGAAGCATGAGTCAGGGTGTACTATAATAGCCTGGGGCTCCATCAATAGCTGGTTCAATTCAATTCAGTTTCATTTTGGATAACGTCCTTGAATGAGTACAGAATTACAGCAATTGCATGATATCCCAGCTGCAACAAAAATAATTAAAGCATACTTCATGTACATACAGTATATATTCAAATACTTGAGGTTGAGCATGCAGCAAAATACAAAATTTTCAATCTCACTAACATGAAGTTATTATTATACAAGTCTTTTCAAATTGTATTTTGAGTTATGGCCAGTTGACAATGTAGGAGAAATAAACTCCATTCAATAACACCCCTGAAAAAGATGAACTGCTGTGTTGCTTTAGTTAGCTAGAACTGGCTAAGGTCCCAGTCAAAGTGACGGATCTAATGACCTGGGCCAACTGGCTGAACACCCACCTCTGGGCATTCTTCAAGATTATAAATGTGTGCTGGGAAGCATAATAAGAAGATTACAATCCTTTCATCCAATGCAGAGGTAGGAGTGGGACCTGGTGCAACAACAGATACTGAGAGGAGAAACAGAACAGAGGTGGGGCAGTAATAGTTCATACTTATTACAATTATGTCTTTGTTTTAGTGTTTTTCATTTCATGTAAATCTTGTCATTTTCCCTTGCTTCTATTATGATTGAATCATCTAATTACATTTTTGCATGTTTTTTCACATCATTTTGTGCCCTAGAATTTGATTACATGTTTTTTATTCAGTGCTTACTTTTGTTTGTCTCACATTCATTTCTATTTTGTCTTCCTAAACACTAGTGCAACTCCTGCATTGTCAGAGGCGTGTCCTCAGAAGTCGTGACCTTTGGCTAACGATATAATGTCATCCTTAGAATCACTTTTCTGTCCAAGTTTGTGGATTCAAAACCTCTTGTTGCATTCAAAAGTTTTTCTTACCCTGAAGGTCCTTTTCGGTTTTTGACTTGTACCTGAACTTCTTGACCTCGGTTCAGTCATTTTGGCTTTGATAATAATGTAGTTCATATTGTGGTTTTAGCCTTTATTTCTGATCTCGACTACGCCTTTTCTCCTGGTTACTTCTAAAATCTTTCTTACTAGTTTACTAGTATCACAGCCCCATTATCAATTCTCAATTTTATTGTAATATTTGTAGTTCTCACTCGGAGTCTTTTCCACTAGGTTGCAATTAGGATATTCTGACACAACCTGAAAAGCCCTACATTTAACATCTGTTTTGATTCAGTTCCATACAAAGGCGTTCAGCTCCCTTTGCACTTCTTCATATTCAGTTTTGAGTTTTGCTTTTGGATTTTCAGTCTTTTTGACCCTTGGTTTTGTACTATAATAGTTTTGATATTTTTGTTTTACTTCTGTCTTGATGCTCTTGAATTGCTCTTGTTTTTGAAATATTTACCTTTTTTATACTTTGTGACTTTGCTTGAATTTGTTTAGTACATTTGATGAAACTCTTTTTCATGGTGTTGAGTTTTTTGGGCCAGGGTTTTTTATGGATTCCCTACCTCTTTTAGAGTTGGACCTTTAGGGCCTTCTTTGAGTGAGTAGGACAAAAGGTCTTTTTTGAAGTTTGTAGGCCTATAGCATTTTCTGAAGAATTCAGGCTTTTTTTTTAACTGTTGTGACTAGTAATAACAATAATAGTCACCTTTGTATTTTTCCACAAATGACTAACAGGCAAAAGTGCAATATGCACAACTAATCAACAGCTTTAATCATGGTATGCTAGACTGAATTAGTGGGTTTTAAGGATTTAAAAGCTGACAGTGTTGAAACACCTCTATTGCAAGCAAGACGATTATTCCACTCAAAGCTTTTTTTTATTATAGCAGGAATATTGAACAGACTAGAATATAGAGGTCAGAACACACCTTTTCATATGTACAGATTGATAAGTAACCTGCTATTTATTTTACAGATAAAGCAATTTGGTTAATTGTAAGTTCTCCTTGTATTAGTGATTGGCACTGTGAGCATGTGTGCAACGTCCCATCAAGAATTTATTCTCACCATTAACCCCATGCTGCTAGGAGAAACAAATGGGTTCAGATTTCCACTCTTTCATTCAGAACTGTGATTTTACAGACAACTGAAAATATATTTAAAAAGTGCATTTAAATTAATATCATGCTACTTCAATAAGTTTAATGCTTAAAGTAGAAAAGGTGTTATATACTCTTCTCTCATTTCAAACTGTCATAAAAATAAGGAGAAACGTATCACATTAATTACATTAAAAGATTTTTGAAAAGTTAACATTATTGTCTTTAATCTTTTGAATTTCTGCTATAGGCATTTCAGTGATGTAAACCATTTCACATTATTTATATATATATATATATATATTCTAGTTTGGGAAGAATATGTAGTAATGTGGAATATATGGAAAAAAAAGCTATTTTCCATAATTCATATTACAGGTACAGATATATCCAACAAAACTGGGCTATAAGGTCATTCTGATGGTGAGATTTCTTTTTAACTTTAGGACCTTTTATAACATATACAACTTATACATACTTACTTGAGTTTTGCTATATTCAGGTTGCCATGGCACCTATAATTTCATGCTGGAACATTACAGTTTCAAAGTTCAGGACTGTGTGCATTTAAATGCAGTGTTTATGACTTTGAGCCAGAATGTTTACAGTCTAAAGCAGAAGCGAGAAGGACAAATGGCGCTTATCTCAATCTGACTCACACAGTATGGCTTATTATGGCATGATTACAATCGAGCAGAGTAAGCAAAGTGTGACAGTGTGTTAGTGGAGATGTAGCATGATATAATCAAAATATGAGAAACAGAGTAGAAGTGGACAACTCAAAATAAAGATTTCTTCTTTACAGAAGTATCCACCTTCTGCATCTTCTACTGGATGTGTTAACTCAGCCAACTCAAAACAGGAGGCCACAAGAAACATCTGTATTATCAGATCTAGCTAGACTATTTTCCACTTACTGTATTTAAATAACCCACAAACACACAAAGGAAAGTGAAAAAAGGAAAAAGAGTGAAACACAAGCAACACAATAAATATCCCATTTCTGCAGCGGGCCTACAATCTCATAACCACTCACCTTGGTTTTCCGTGTAAATAAGTGTTACTCTGTCTCTCTTCTTCTGAATCCCTGTCCTGTTTACATCTTGCCTATATGAAGTATGCAAAACATTTCAACATACTGTGGAATTCTAGCAAGCTCTCTTTTCATATCCTTGATGCATCTAAGAGGCAACACAGCATGAGCACTATATATTTCCAAACAGAAAGAGTCCTTAAAAGACCTTGTAATGGAACTTCTGCAGATCCTAATAAACATTGTGGTAAAACGCAGACAGCAGACAGAAAAAGGTTTGGGGATAGCCACCCCATATACTGCAAAAATAAAGAAAACATGTCTTTACAGACGAAGTTCAAAATTGAACTGGGTAACAGGTTGATAACTGAGCTTAAATATAGGGGACAAAAGGAAGAGGTGAAGTCAGGATGACTGGAACAGGAACTGATGTGGCGGTATGATGGATTCTGGGTATGGGAAATGATGTCATCAGTGTTGGCTGGAAGTAACGTCAACAGTGGGTGGACCAGTAGTGATTTCATCAAGGAGCTAGGCCTTTGGGTGAACTGCAGAGGAACAAGAGGAGAGAGAATTAAGTGAGAGTGCCAACTCCCGGTCTAGCTGATGAATCAGTATTCAAACCTGTAAACTGTCCTCCATGCACGCGTGTGTGACAACATATTGCTCTCTACAACCTGATCGCCCTTTATTACTCTAGGGTATGGATAATATGAACATCCCCCAGTCCCAGCAGTGGGCATGTAGGAACTTTGACGATGCAGGTTCTACTCCACTCTACTGTTTGGGAGCCCTTGAACCCAACACCGTCGTTAGATATAACCGAGGTGAGCTAGATAGTGAGGCAATAACATTTGAGCAAGGGGATGATGTAAAAAGGTGCAAAGTGCTTTTATTAAAAATCCAACAAAACAAAAACAAAGTTTCCACACAAAGTGCAGTGCTTTCAATACTGTTCAATAAATAAATAATCCAATAAAAGAAAATGTGGAGGTTAAATAAACAATAGAACAACAATCCTTTAAAACCCGAGGTTAAAACCGTTGCTGGATCTCAAATCAATAGGCCTGGTGCGCTTCTACACTAGCGTCTCACCTGCTTCTCCCGGTTGGGCTTTGCAACAGACGAGACGCTCTCTCCGCAGCTGCCCTTTCTCTCACACACACACACAGGTCTGGAGTCCTCCTGATCCTGGCTTCGGTCTGGCACTCATCCCAGGCCCGAGACTTGGACTCCTTGGTTTCCAGGACGCCCACACCAAGGACTTCACCTCCTAGCCTCCCGACTCCCGCCGCCGCCCCGGCCTTACACGGACAGTCTCTCCTTCTTTGGTCACTCCCGCTACATGATCGCTCAGCGGGAGTGACTTCTATTTCAACTCCCAGGTGTCGGCCTAACACCCAGGCTTCCATGCAGCTGCCCACGAGCGCTCGTTCGCTCGCTCGCTCACACGCACCGTCTCTCTCTCCTGCTTTCTCCAGCCACCTCCTGCTTTCTCTCTCTCTCTTCCTTTTTCCTTTTTTATCCACACCTTTTTTTTTGTTCGTTCATCTCTCCTAACCGACTCACGCTTCTTTATATTGAGAGGGGGGCCATAGCAGCTGCAGCACATTGGCCACAGGAACAATCACGGATGTGGGCAGTCCCTCACCTATGCACTAGATGAGAAACGCCCACACCGCAGATTGCCCTGCGGCTTGCTACGGCCACCACGCCCCCTCACTAAGCCACCGCAAGCGCGGTGATTATTTAAATAAAAACGGCCTTTGCTGAGCGAGCTGTGGACCCATAACACCACAGGAACATACTTATCATTGTAGTAGATTTATAAGAAAGGAAGCAATGAGTGATAACAATGCCAATGTGTATTACTGTCAAGACCTTTGATTATGTGATGTCCACAAACTGAGGCACTATTGATGGCGCAAATGAAAGTAATTTAGGATATGCTGTAAAAAAAATCAAGCAAATAATGTTCACACCAAAATATCATTCGGCAGGACGTTTACAGCATAAAACACGCAAATTCACAGCCTTACAGTAATGTCAGTAAATGTTTGTATATAGTATATGAGACTAAATATCAATATACATTGAGTGTATTGTCGCAAGCAAAGGAAGAAAACACTGTAAAGTTTATTGACTGTTTATTAACATAACAGAGAGTGTATACAGTGTAAGCTTTTCAGTATTTGGTGTATGTACTGTGAAGAATTAATTAAGTCACAAACGGCCTCTTATAGAAAAGAAATAATATTGTGAACTCTTTGTACAGTTTGTGTAGGTGCTATCATTTTTGGTGACTTAGGTGAATTTGTAAATACAGTATTGTGCCCTTATGTAGGAGTTTTGATGGCGATGCTCTGCACATTCAAAACCGGGGGGGCTAGGGCCTGCATATGAAGTTATGGGCATAACAAATCGAAGGGGATGGGTCCCCCTTGGAGTTATGTGTCTGCACTGTAAACAGGGTCCATCCCCTCTCTCTTCTGAGTTGCGCTAATGCCATCATTAGTGCCATATTGTTTTAGGCGTGATGAATCCAACTCCTCCTGTATTTCTCTCTACCTTCCTGGCAACTGGACTCAAGTTACAGAGTGTACCTCGATTGTGTAACCACATCTTGCTTCAACTTTGGTGAATCTTAATTCTTCCTCTTTGGAGCTAACACTACATACCATCATGTCTCTTTTCCCTTTGTCATCAAGATGGGGAATAACACTGCCCAGAAATAAGAAAAGTTGGAATGCCAGTGAGGTTGTTTCATTTAATTTCAACAAAATCAAAACAAAAACAGTGCATGATGGGGTGATGTAAACAGAGAGCTTCAAATGAAAACAGCCTCGACAGGTGAAAGTTAGCCATCCTTGGCACACATCTCTGTCAAGAAAGGTAGTGCTGTGTTGTAGTTAGCTCAGTCTAATATGTTTCTGGGGATCACAAGTTTTATAGTGCTCTAACTGGAAAGGGTGGAGTCAGGCACCCTTTCAGGGTGTTTTCCCGGAGCTGTGGAGCTAGATGTAGATGACATGGTTAGTGACAGTGCCCCCTCTTGTCATGGGCTGGTATGACATACATCTGATGAGCTCAGATGACATCTTATTGCAAAACTTCAAGTGGCAAGTGGTGCTGTTGTGCTGGCAGCATTCAACTGGCAGCCTGTTGGTGCTGAGCAGAAAAAAATGACCAGGAGCCTTTACACAGAGCAGCATTATTGAAAAATAAATTTAAAAAATATTTTTTGACTAAGAATTTTTTCCTATAATGTCACCAAATTTCAATCAAATCAGTTAAAGTGTTACATTTATGGAGTATTTATTTTTTTATTTATATCTTGGGGTGGTTAATCCATAAGTATTTCTATATTGAAATGTTGTCTTTTCCTAGTAGATACCTACTGCCCTAGCTGTACTATCCTGCCAAATTTCAGCTTTTTATCTACTGTAAATGGAATATTATGTTTTTGTTGATGAGTGAGTGAGTGAGTCAGTCAGTCAGTCAGTCATCCATTAACACTAGAATTACCAGAGCCTAAGAAAAAATTCAGAGATCCATCCCACCTTAAATCGCTTTGCACCTCTCCATCAGCGTCTTTTGTCTTGTAAATGTGTTGATAAGCAGCAAGCAGCCTGCTATCACATCCTCCCACTGCCAAAAAATTGTCAGGTGTTTAGAGTTGTATACAGTGAGAAATAAAGCAAAATGACACCTTTTAAAAATACTATATCGTTATTTGGAATACATACATTTCATGTGTGTTCCGTGTGTACAATGATCTATGTAAACACATTGTTAAAACAGAAACGTTTTCATGTTTTAGTAATAACTAGCAGAATACCTGCGCTTCGCAGTGGAGAAGTAGTGTGTTAAAGAAGTTATGAAAAAGAAAAGGAAAAATTTTAAAAATAACGTAACATGATTATTAATGTAATTGTTTTGTCATTGATATGAGTGTTGTTGTCATATCTATATATATATCTCTATCTATCTATCTATATATATATATAGCAAAATACCCGCACTTGGGAAAAGGAAACATTTTAAAAATAACGTAATATGATTGACAATGTAATTGTTTTGTCATTGTCATGAGTGTTGCTGGCATATATATATACTCAGCAAAAAAAGAAACGTCCCCTGACTTTCAACTGTTTTTACTTTCAGTAGACTTAATGTGTAAATATTTGTATGAACACTAAAAGAGTCAACACCATAAGACATAAACTAAAAATGTTTCACAATGTGTCCCTGAATGAAGGGAGGCTCAAAATCAAAAGTACCAGTCAGTATCTGGTGTGGCCACCAGCTGCTTGAAGTACTGCAGTGCATCTCCTCCTCATGGACTGGACCAGATTTGTCAGTTCTTGCTGTGAGATGTTACCCCACTCTTCCACCAAGGCACCTGCAAGTTCCTGGACATTTCTGGGGGGAATGGCCCTAGCCCTCACCCTGCGATCCAACAGGTCCCAGACATGCTCAATGGGATTGAGATCTGGGCTCTTCGCTGGCCATGGCAGAACACTGACATTGCTGTCATGCAGAAACTCACGCACTTTTTGCCACTCCTGTCTGGTCCAGCGAAGGTGGGTTTGTGCCCATAGGCGGCGTTGTTGCTGGTGATGTCTGGTAAGGACCTGCCTTACAACAGGCCTGCAAGCCCTCAGTCCAGCCTCTCTCAGCCTATTGCAGACAGTCTGAGCACTGATGGAGGGATTGTGTGTTCCTGGTGTGACTCGGGCAGTTGTTGTGGCCATCCTGTACCTGTCACGCAGGTGTGATATTCGGATGTACCAATCCTGTGCAGGTGTTGTTACACGTGGTCTTCCACTGCGAGGATGATCAGCTGTCCTTCCTGTCTCCCTGCAGCGCTGTCTTAGGCGTCTCACAGTGTGGACATGGCAATTTATTGCCCTAGCCACATCAGCAGTCCTCATGCCTCCCTGCAGCATGCCTAATGCACGTTCACGCAGATGAGCAGGGACCCTGGGCATCTTTCTTTGGGTGTTTTTCACAGTCGGTAGACAAGTCTCTTTAGTGTCCTGCATTTTTAGAACTGTGACCTTAAATGCTTACTTTCTGTAAGCTGTTAAGGTCTTAACGACCATTCCACAGGTGCATGTTAAATAATTGATTATGGTTAATTGAACATGCAAGGAAAACATTGTTTAAACAATTTACAATGAAGATCTGTAAAGTTATTTGGATTTTTAAAACATTATTGTTGAAATACACAGTCCTGAAAAAGGGACGTTTCTTTTTTTGCTGAGTATATATATATATATATATACACATATATACATACATGTGTACATATATACACACACACATATACTATGGGGTGCCAAACAGGCAAATACATTGATTTTGTGAATATATAAAGTCGGCGTCAGAATATATAAAGTCAAAACTTGAATATATAAAGTCATTCCCGAATATATAAAGTCAAAACTTGAATATATAAAGTCAGCGTCGGTATACATAAAGTCAAAACTTTTTTCTGAATATATAAAGTCAATATTTGAATATATAAAGTCAATATTTGAATATATAAAGTCAGCGCTGGAATATATAAAGTCAAAACTTGAATGTATAAAGTCATTGCTGGAATATATAAAGTGAAAACTTGAATATATAAAGTCAGCGTCAGAATATATAAAGTCAGCGCTGGAATATATAAAGTCAAAACTTGAATATATAAAGTCATTCCCGAATATATACAGTCAAAACTTGAATATATAAAGTCAGCGTCGGTATATATAAAGTCAAACTTGTTTCTGAATATATAAAGTCAAAAGTTGAATATATAAAATCATCGCTGGAATATATAAAGTCAAAACCTGAATATATAAAGTCAGCGTCGGAATATATAAAGTCAGCGGTGGAATATATAAAGTCAAAACCTGAATATATAAAGTCAGCGTTGGAATTTATAAAGTCATTCCTGATTATATAAAGTCAACATCGGAGTATATAAACTCACTACTGAATATGTAAAGTGAAAGTCAAAATCTATTGATTGAAACGACTCTGAAATGAACTAAGTTAACAAAAACGTATTCAGAAAAATAAATTGAAAAAACACTGTTTGGTTAATGTTTTGAAAATGATGCATGTGCCCTGCCCAGGATTGGTTCCTGCCTTGCGCCCAGTGTTGGCTGGGATTGGCTCCAGCAGACCCCCGTGACCCTGTGGTCGGATTCAATGGGTTGGGAAATGGATGGATATTCCAGCGCTGACTTTGTATATTCCAACGCTGACTTTATATATTTAAGTTTTGACTTTATATATTCCAGCGCTTACTTTATATATTCAGAAATATTCCAGCGGCGTCTTTATATACTCAGGTTTTGACTTTATATATTTGGGAATGACTTTATATATGTAAGTTTTGACTTTATATATTCAGAAACAAGTTTGACTTTATATATACCGACGCTGACTTTATATATTCAAGTTTTGACTTTATTTATTCCGACAGTGACTTTATTTAATCAAGTTTTGACTTTATATATTCGGGAATGACTTTATATATAAAAGTTTTGACTTTATATAGTAAAATTTAGTCATCATTGCATAACTTTTTCTTTACCATAGAAATTTAAAGACTAAATTCAACTTCCATTCCTAACAAAGATATTTCTGGCGACTAAATAGAACCCACTTATATCCAAATTCGAGCTATTGAGCTGTTGCCTGCCTGCCTGAATAAGTCACCCTCGCTTCGCTCTTACTTTTTTACCGTTCATTTAATCATGGCTAGTGGCGGAAAAATTATAAAATGGAAGGAGGATTACACTGAGTATGGCTTTACCAAAACAATTATTGATGGCGAATCGATTATTCATAAAGCTTCAATTGGTGATCTGTTTTTCTGTGTTAACCTCATATTTTTTCATACTTCTTCTCAAACCAAGGGGGTGCGAGGGTAAAATGAATCGGGAAGCGCTGATCAATGTAATCGGTGTACCAGGAAATCATGCATTGACAGAAGTTCCCCTTTGCTTGGAACGCACAGTGTGATTAAATGCTTTATTTTTTAACGTGTTATGGAGCACATGCATCGAAGCTTCTCAGCTGTGCTTGTGCTAAGAAAAGGAAACATTTTAAAAATAACGTAACACGATTGTTAATGTAACCTTTTGTAAGTAGTGCCTGGAGGATTCAGAGTGTGGAGAAACTCAAGAGACAGCGTGTGTATTAACTTGTGGATTTTTCTGTGAGTACTTGGTGGCAGCGTCACAAACTTGGTTCCTCAAGACTGCGTTAGGTGCGGAGCTCAGCTCACAGCGAAATGAGGTGAATGGGAGGGCAGATGATGACGTGACTCTCCCACCCGCCTTAACTGTCAATCCCCCCACAAAGACAGTCTGTCAGAATTTGCATAAGCACAGCCCTTCACCAGTAATTTTAACTTAGTTACAAAGTGATCAAAACTCTCGTTTATATCCTGCGTCCTCTCATTAAACTTGTATCCCGCATTAGCCGTGGGCATGACAAACGCCAGCGGCAGCCTGTCTATGAACTTAATTTAAACTTTAGGTTTACACCGTGCTTTGTTTCCGAAGTAGCTGCACTCATGAATATGGTTCTATGTGTGACTCGCTCGCTTCTTATTGTTTCGCTGCCTTCTCAATTGTATAATGCATGTTTTCTTCAGTGCTTTTTAGAGCTCTTCCTTGTTTTCTAGGTACTGCTTGGACAGTCAGTTCACGTGATTACGTGGGAGGCGTGATGATGTCACACGAAACTCCGCCCCCCACGGCCATCAAGCTCAACTCCATTACATTATATGGAGAAAAATAGGTTCCAGTTATGACCGTTACGCGTAGAATTTCGAAATGAAACCTGCCCAACTTTTGTAAGTAAGCTGTAAGGAATGAGCCTGCCAAATTTCAGCCTTCTACCTACACGGGAAGTTGGAGAATTAGTGATGAGTCAGTGAGTGAGTGAGTCAGTGAGGGCTTTGCCTTTTATTAGTATAGACTAGCAGAATACCCGCGCTTCGCAGCGGAGAAGTAGTGTGTTAAAGAAGTTATGAAAAAGAAAAGGAAATATTTTAAAAATAACGTAACATGATTGTTAATGTAATTGTTTTGTCATTGATATGAGTGTTGTTGTCATATCTATCTATCTCTCACTCTCTCTCTCTCTCTCTCTCTCTATATATATATATATATATATATATATATATATATATACATAGCAAAATACCCGCGTTTGGCAGCAGAGAAGTAAAAAGAAAAGGAAACATTTTAATAATAACGTAACATGATTGACAATGTAATTGTTTTGTAATTGTCATGAGTGTTGCTGGCATATATATATACACTCACACACACACACATATATAAACATATATATACACATCATATATATATATATATATACATATATATATATACATATACATATATACACATATATATACACAAACACATATATATACATATATACACATATACATATCTACATATATACTGTATATACACATATATATATATACAAATTTACATATATATCTATATATATATATTAGGGGTGGGACTCGATTAAAAAAATTAATCCAATTAATTAGAGGCTGTGTAATAATTAATCTTGATTAATCGTATGTAATTGCACACGTAAATTTGCCCCAAATCGCAAATGTGTTTTTTTAATTTAAAAGGGTTTTAGTGGGCGACAGAATCAAATAATAGACATGGACATGAATATTGTAAACTCAAGCTCTTTTAATTTCTGAAAAAAAAAATGCTTTTAAACTGCATTTGAATTCAAAACAGAAACAAAAATATCATCCCTGGTTAAAATTGGGCAGACTTAAAAATAAAGTGGTAGTTTAAGTACTTTTAAGTACATTTTCAGAATGGTATTGTCTTTAAATAATAATAACCAAAATTTCAACAGAAAGTGCAGTTTTTCTTCTTAAAAAAATAAGTCAGAAACATAAAAGGTAATTTGACCAACTTAATCTTTAAACTCTGAGTAACCTTAGCCAAAATTATTTTGT
>JANRMT010062793.1:5321405-5373434 GCA_026402145.1 Polypterus bichir lapradei
TATATATATATATATGCCAGCAACACTCATGACAATGACAAAACAATTATATTGTCAATCATGTTACGTTATTATTAAAATGTTTCCTTTTCTTTTTAGTTCTCTGCTGCCAAACGCGGGTATTTTGCTATGTGTATATATATATAGATAGAGAGAGAGAGATGACAACAACACTCATATCAATGACAAAACAATTACATTAACAATCATGTTACGTTATTTTTAAAATATTTCCTTTTCTTTAACTTCTTTAACACACTACTTCTCCGCTGCGAAGCGCGGGTATTCTGCTAGTACTATATATAAAGAAATGTTCCATTTAGGACTGGCATGCAATTCAAGGTCAGCTTCTGGGCTTGCTTTGAATCAAATGTCGGCCAAGGCACACCATAGCTGTCAGTGAGCCTTTAACGGAAAGGGTAGTTTCAGAAAATGGATGCATAGATTATTTCCATTGAACAAAGGGCATGCTGTGAGGTGAATAATTTCATCTGTATGCTTAGATGTTTGTGTGTCTCAAAATGTGCTCACACCCAATTTTGATTCCTGTTTTGCATCCATTAGATGCCCTGTCCTAGGGTCCTATGTCTTTTTCAAATTCTGATGGTGCCTTAATTCCACTAATTAATAGTTGGTTTTTTTTTTTTTTTTTTTTTTTTTTGCATCTTTAAGCATTGCTTTATTCATTGCTGTCCATATTTTCCCTTCTCCTGCACCAATTCCTCAACCTTCATTTACCTTTTTTTTGTCCCTTCATAGGAACACAATCATTATAATACTTAGTGAACTTGTAAAATATGGGCAGTCATTTCACCTTTTTATTTTATGAAATCCTGTCCTGGAGGTTATGGATAATGATGCATATGTGCTTTAAACTGCTGTGAACTCCTCAATAAATCAGTCAGCCTGCGTCAACATCAGACTTTTCGTAAATGTGTAGCTTATAAAAAATGAACGCAGCACGGACTGAATAAAGAAAAAGGGAAGAGGCCACCTCCTGCTGCTCCTGCACTGTGTCTTTCTCACTGCAGGCCATCCAAAGAGTGATACAGCAGCTTGGTTATTAGCCCGGTGGGAGCTTAGATATCAGGATGATTTAGAAATGGATCCGAAAAGTCCCTGAGGAGTGAAAGGCAAACAAAAATAGGAGCCTATTGCTGTTGTATCAGCCCTTCAAGCTGTGCATGCCTTAATTACCAGAGAAAAATACTCAGATGTGATAGTGTAGCATATCTACTCAGAAGTGGCTGCCCAAATGTGTTTCCTGATATACCTATTATGTAACACCACTGGCCTGATGTGCTCAGCATTACTCTCATAACAGCTGGGCTTTTATATTTATTTAGCACTTTTTCTTTCTTCTATATATATATTGCAACCTGAAGTTAGCAAAAGGGCTGACTGCTTATATTCTTACAAAATAAAATAAATTAAATGAACACCCAATTCTATGAGCATGTAGTGGTTATGAAACTTTGTTTTTACAAAGTACACTGTTAAATATAAAGATGCCAGAGTTGTTCTAGAGTGATACCATAGAAGAACCATTTTTCCATAAAGTACTTATATATATTTAGATCTGTAACAGTCTCCCATACAGTAAAAAACATGAATAGATACTAAAAAATTTGTGAAATACCAATGAGTTATGATTTCAAAAGGAATCTTGCTGCATGTGTACAATAAGACAGGCTAAGGCTGGTTTTCCTAATCTGTCATTGTTCTCCTAGGTAGCCTACCATACATTAAATATTTCTGTTTTTTTTACATATTAGGTAGTTCTTCAAAGCACAAAGAACCAACTTCATATGTAGAGAGGCCTTCATGGAACGGAATCGTGCTTTGACAAGCAATAAACACAAGGAACCACACAACCCATTAAAGAACTATAAAATGTCATTAAAGAACAGTTATTTTTTGTACTTTAGAAGACTGAAACTATTATCAAAATCAAATAATTGAACTATACAATATTAGCAGTTGTCACACACGTGTGCATGGGAGGCAGCTTAAAGGGCTAAAAGAAGGTAATTCCATGCCGGCCAGGGGGTGGCGAGGTATGCTAACCTTTTCTTCTGTTATCCCTGCAGACCAAACACGGGAAATTCTGCCTGATTCCGACTAAGAAGACATCTCTTCTGATTCTGGCCACCCTGAAATCAGTTCCGGTCCTGCTACGATGACGTCACTTCCAGTTCCGGCCACCCTGACGTCACTTCTGGGTCCAGCCACGATGACATCACTTCCAGTTCCGGCCACCCTAATGTCACTTCTGGGTCCGACCACGATGACGTCACTTCCAGTTTCGGACATCCTGAGATCATTTCCAGTTCCCTGCCTTAAAACTCAGACCACCTTCCTATGTTTCCTCATTTCAGTGGTGGACCTGAATCTGCACACATCAGTGCAACTAATTTTGCCTTTTGCAGCCAGGGCTCAAGTATAAGGATGGCTGCCCCAGACCTTCTTCTGTGTGTCAAGGCTAATTATTTCACACAGTATATTTAATTCTAACTCCGCATTGCCTGGATATACTCTATTTGTTCCATGGGATAAAGTAGATTATTTTATCATTGCTGACTGAAAGGCAATTGCCCCATTGTACCCCTCTGATAACTAACAATTTCTTTGCTCTCACGAGTCAAGAATTTCCTCTTTTATGGAGATTGGAGACTAAGATGTAGTAACATGTTGATGTCATCCTTAAGTTTGTAGCTAAATAACCATCATTGTAGCGTCAAATAGTTTAAAGTAACTGATTCCTTAGTGGGAAGAAGTTAAGGCATTAAAAGAGTAATTAGATAGAGCACCATATCACAGTTGTACAGTTAAGTGTTAGTACTAGTAGAAAGCAAGGACATATGCGTTCATTCCTTTATGGAGAAAGCATTTATTTTAAGTATAGGCAAGCAACTGACTTCAAAACAGGTAAGAAATGGGCTCTGTGATACGTAATTAAGCATCTAGCAAGGGTGTGCTGATTGAGTGCAAGCAGCAGTAGCAACAGAAAACTGAACAAGTACATAATTAGTGAAGGATATTCAGTAAGCGAGTTTTCTTAAGAAGGAAGTAGTGGTAAAACGTTTTACTTGACAGAACATTTCTTAACAGTTAGGAAAGTTAGTGCTATTAAGATGGTGACAGCATAACAGCTCATTAATAGGAAGAAGTGCAAATGATGTAAACAGAAAGATTCAAAGTGAGGAAGTATTAAGAGGGGTGCAAAGTTAGGAAAACAGACAGAGAAAAGTAAAGTTTAACAACTTCAAAGAAAGACACACAATATGCAGTCAATCGGGAGAATATTACAGGAGCTTAAGGGCCAGAAGCTGTTAAAAGAACTGCAGTAGTTCTTTACTCTATTAATTTCATAATTTTAATAATTTAACTTAAATAATTTCAATATAATAAAAACAATTGTGCAGTTTAGTAATCCAAAGCCTAATTTTTAAAATTAGGCCAGGGCAATGTAAGTCATGTTGGATGTTGAACTTTTAGGGGGGTGATTTGAATTAATCAGCCCTCCTTGATGGTTACATCTGCAGGAGATGCCAGCTGATCCAACACTTAAGCTCAGGGTCGCTGAACTGTAGGCAGAGTTGGCTGGCCTACGTTGTAGTAAAGAACTGGCGGACCTGACCCAGGTGTCCTTTTGAGTGCATCCCTAAGTTGGAGGAGAATCTAGACCAGACAGGTAGTGGTAGATGAGTCACTGTCACAAGGCAAAGGATGCACACTGTCTGGAGGTATCAACCCAGGAACTGGAAATGTCAAACATTTTAAAGTCTTTGCAGAGCTGGACAATATCTTTGAAAACTCTGAAGTTGTATGTAGTAATGAGGAACTCCAATAGGCCACCTCAAAACCAGTACCTATGAAGAGAGGAGTTGTGATAGTGGGGGATTTAGCCATTATGGGGACTGGAGTGCAGTTTATTCCAGAGGCAAAGAGTTTCAGACAGTGTGTTGCCTTCTCGGTGCATAGGTAGGAGACCTCTCTGGAAGGGTGTATAGGATCTCGGCAGGACCACTTGACATACATAAGGGTAGGGTAATTCTGCAATCCAAATTTAAAGAGTTAGGTACCAGGCTGAGGGGCAGAAATAACAAGATTGTCTTCTCTGAAGTTCTGCCTGTGCCACATGCCAGTCCAGGTAAGACTGAGGAAATTAGAAGGCTTACTATATGGCTCAAATCTTGGTGTATGATGGAAAAGTATTGGTTTATGGGGCATTGGGACTCCTTTTGGAACAAATGGGAACTGTTCCATTGTGAGCTGAAGGTGCACCAGTATGTTTCAGAGGGATATCAGTAGATTAATCGAGGATTGTTTAAACTAGATAATAGGGAACAGGGAGTTTAGAACAGGCCAGGGGCCTCATGTATAAACAGTGCATACGCACAAAAATGTTACGTACGAATGTTTCCACGCTCAAATCGCGATGTATAAAACCTAAAATTGCCGTAAAGCCATGCACATTTCCATGGTAGCTCATACCCTGGCGTACACAAGTTCTGCGCTCAGTATTGCAGATTAGCTTCACCCAGCGTCAAAGCAGTACTACTGTTTCTGTGTGGTTACCCTTTCTTTTTTAGATCCACATCCCTGATGTGGCTTTATCATATACACTGAAACTTACTGCATATTGTTTATTAGTTTAAGGCATCTGATTGTAATTAACCTGTAACAATATAATGGTCCACGGAATAGCCAAAGTATTCCAAATACCATAGCTGCTTTAGCGTTGTTACTCTCACTGCACCTTCTTTTTCTTCTTTCAGCTGCTCCCATTAGGGGTTGCCACAGCGGAACATCTCTTGTTACTCTCACTGCACCACTCGGAGTATTTATATCACTATATCTGAGTGGGGAATCACAGCTCAGCAGCTGATTGGAAAGAGAATTTTCGGTATACAGCATCAAGCACACGCTGCCTCAGCCATGCTGCCTATTGAACTGCTCTCATACGGCAAATGCTTCAGAGCCTTTCCTTGCGGTTCAGAAACAGTTTCATCCCATGAACTATAAATGCACTCAATCAATCCACCAAGTGCTCCTTGTAGAATGCTTTGTACTTATAAGTACAATTACCTCACTGTAAACCTGCGATACAGTTATAATATTGCACAACCTGAGCCACTTTATAAAGCACGTATTTACATATGATGACGATATCATTTTTAAGATGAAATGCAGAAAAATGTGTTTATTATATTATACAGATAAAACTTTAACTTCATTTAAATAATCTATATTTTTGTTAATAATTAAACATGTGAGGATACGGTGCCACAACGCTAGCGAGGAGCTAGCGCTCCGTTCACAGATTGTCCCTGCCTTGCTCTGTATTTTTGCTGTGGCTGGCGCAGCATTGGAAGGATAGATGGAAAGAATAATTAAACATGTACTACGAATATATTTCAATGTTCCTTAAACATTTTGCAGAATCGGTGTACTAAGCTTACAGATGGCTTAACGTCTATTACAGAGCTGATTGTGTGGCGATTGGGTATTTGGAGAAAGAAAAGGAAGGACAGGAATTGGAGGTTAGTACGTTTGAAAGAGACAGTATTGCTGCAATAAATTATTTCATCGAAGGTTGCGAACAGCAAAGCAAGCATCTTGCGTGAGGCAGGAACAATCACTGCGCCACCGTGTTCCCATGTTTAATAACATGCTTTAACTCCTATCATCATGAAAATTATATCACATTTACATCTCAGTATTTTAATTATTCAGAGAGCTGTAATATTATGAATGTAATGGATTCTGTATCCTGTCGGAGGATGAGAAAGCCCAGAAGCACGTAGTGATTCACACACATAGAGCACATAGAAGATCAAATAGAAAACAAAGCATTTAACGTGCTACTTTAGTTACGATGGGATTTGAGAAACTAGTAAATTAAATGATTTTAAGATGAAGTTTATGATGTTCTACTTTAATGACAAAATAAACTATGTGATTAAAATGGAAATTTCGAGATTAAAGTTGACATTTCATGCTTTTTTCCTACTGTGTGCCTATTCTTTTTTTCTCTGTACCCTAATAAGCTTTCATATGACACTCAGATGGTGGACTACGACTCGCGACTTTGATAACTGACAATTTCTTTTTTATTTCGGGCACTGTGCGACTTTGAGAACTTGAGCTTTTGAGTTTCTCCGACACTCTATATCACTCGATCATCTTCCTTTAGTTTTTACACCACTGTTTAAACCAACAAATAGTACATTTTTCCTTGCCTCCACTTGGTATTCGCTGAATTTCTTCTATTTTCCCCTCTTGCTTTTGCCATTGTCTTTTCACAGAAGGCTAAGCTTAAGGGCTATTTATATCGATTTGCATATTCAAAGAGGCATAATTCTGGGAGAAGTTGGGGCGGGACAGCAGGCGTGTGCACGTGCGTTACTTTTCACGCTGACTGGGATTTATGGAGCGGAAGAACGTGGAAGTGGGCGTTTGCACAGATTTATGCATCTGGATTTTTATGTGCATATGAACATGTCCGCTTTTGTACTTGCGCCATGTTTTAGTGTGAATTCCACGCACGCCGTTAGGCATGAGGCCCCAGATTTTGAATTGTACATGAGGGGACGAGCAATAGCATTAAAACAAATATCCACAGTAACGTTAATTTTATTCCAAAGTTTAAATGTAAAAGTAAAAAGTAACAAATTATAAATAGCTTGACTTAATGCTAGAAGCATCAAAAATAAAACAAGTGAGCTGAAGTTGTACTGTATGTATGTAGCTGAGCATAATCATGATATTATAGCAAAAACAGAAACGTGGCTAATTTACAAAGATGTGAATGACCATAATATAGATGGGAACACATTTTTTAGGAAGGACAGATAGAACAGAAAAAGAAGGGTAGCAGAATTTACATGCAACTCTTCTTGAGATGGATGATGAGCTGCATCTTAGTGAGGACATCTGGATTTCTCACAAAAGCATTAGGGAAAAGGCTATAGGCACCCCCAAGGTAGACAGTAATTTTAATGCACATCTTTTTAATTATATTAAAAAGGCAAGATAACAAGGGGACATTATTGTCATGAGGGGTTTTAACTTCCTAAATATTACTTGAGCAAACCTTGCCATTAGTGGAGTATAAGTGTAGGGGTTCATAGAAGTAATCATTGACTGTTTTTTAACACAGAATGTTAAAACACAGACACAGGGAGAGGCCTGTCTAGATTTACTCTTTTGTAATAGCTCAGATAGAATTAAGGATATATAGATGATTAAACCACTCTAAGTCTACAAGGAATAAACCGGGATAAGCTTTTAAGTATGGAGACAGTTGAGGAGCAGTGGAACAGATTTGAAAACGTTTCACATAAAATGCAGGATAGGTACATCCCAAAAATTGGAATTAGTCAGAAATTTAAAAACTCAGCAGTGGGTAAGCAAAGAGGTAAAAAAGAAACTGCAAAGGAATAAAAAACAGCTTTATATGGTGTAAGAGACTGATAACTTCAATGCAAATCATAGGGCATATAAGAGCATGAGGTCAACCATTAAGAAGGAATTTAGGGAAGCTAAAAGGCAGTTAGAGAGGAATATTGCAGATAAGGTGAAAGATGACCCAAAGAGATTTTTTCAGTATGTCAGTAGTAAAATAACAGTCAAGGAGAAGGTGAAATGTATCAAGAAAAGTAAAGGGAAATTAAAATATACTGACAGTGAATTAGATCTAAACTCACATTTTTCTGGGGTCTTAACATGTAAGTAGATACCTGCCCTGATTTGGAAATTGTACAGGGAGAAGTACTGATTAGATTAAATAGGATGAAATCAAGCAAATTACTGGGACCAGATAATATGATCTAGGACAACTAAATTATATGATAAATAATAAATAAATAATTAATAATAAATAATATGATATAGGACAACTTAAGATCTCAGCATGTTCCCCTTCTGTGAGGAGTTTATACTTTCCTTCTCCCATTGTTCACATTATACTTTACTTTCCTTTTCTCTTCCCAAAGGTACACGTGAATCTAGCAATTCTAAACTATCTGGCATGGATATGAAGATGTCAGTTTGCCACTGCAATGGATTGTTTATAGTCAATTCTTACTTTGCACACCATACTGCTGCGATGGAATCCTCATGATCCTAAAATGAAAAAGATGAATCAGAAATCAAATCACTGGGTTTATTCTGATGTAAAGGGTTTGTGTAGCTGCACTGGAAGTGTGAGTGGACTCATGATAGGGAAACATCGGGTTTGCTCAAGCAATTACCTTATATTAACTGCTCATACATTTGAATGTGATTTATTTCCTAAACCATGGGAAAAAGATCAGATTAAAAGGTATATATTCATTTGATTCATCAAATGGTAAATTTCCTTCCAGACTTTAAATGAAGGACTGGTTTCTGCAAATCCAAAATTAATTGACTGTGAGTGAATCATTCACCATTCAATTCATTGATAAAATTAGTTAAATTTCAATTTGACAATTAAAATGATTATACAATATTCAAATAATTTTAGAGAAAGGCATATCTATTACTGTTTTTGCAGACATAGTTATTTGTTACATGAGCTGCATATGAAGCTTTTAGTACAATCTGTCTGCAAATGAATTGTTAGACATTCCATTTTCTGTTGTGTCAAATGAGGCCACTTATGGTAAAGCAGAACAGAATAATCAAATAGTGCAACTTTGTTTTTAATATCCCTGATGTAAAATACTTTCAAGTGATTCAAAGTACAGTATATGAGGCCTCTAAATTAACTATTGTTTTACGGGGATTGACAATACTATACCTACATCACTTTCAGACACGTACTTATTACAATTCAGTGACCAGACTGTTCGCCTGCAATTTTGTGGGGCAAGGCATGATTCTCAGAGTACAAAGAGTACACTTGCTAAAAATGTGTAATGAATCTGCAACTGAAAAGGCTACTTCCACAAACTTTCTTTCTAAAAACCCAACCTAACTTTCTCCAGTATGTTCACTTTAAATGGCTAGGGTTACAGTGTCCCATTTCTCCTCATGTATCAGACAAACACATAGAATAACTATGAAACCCAGGGAGAGGAAATACGAAGTGAGCAAAAGGTCTTGACACTCAGACAAAATAGAAGCTAAAGCTGTTGTTATTAAAGAGCTCAGTCACACAAGTTATTTGATTAATTTATATGTTATAATGAGCACAGCAATAGAAGAGTCAGGTATATACACCCTAACACACACACACTGACTACAATGGATATGGAAGACTGAGTCATCAGACAGTCAGGCATATTTATTGTTTAACAGTAAAACACAGAAGAGACAGATCACTAAACCTTAGCATACCTATGCAAACTCTCCTGGTGTTAATGCCATCCAAAACAACAAATATTCTGCTAAACACCAGGACAAGTCACGCCTCAGCTCACCTTGTTCTCAACTGCAAACATATTGAAGATGATTGCCAGGTTGTTCTTTTGTCATGTATCTGCTCATTGTTGCTGTGCATTCGCAATGTCTTTTACCACACATGAACCATCAAGGCTCCCAACAGCTGCCTCATCATCCACCCTGCTGCATGCAGCACTTTAGCTAATTCATCCATCTCCCATCACCCACACAGAGGTTCTCCTCAAGCGGGCTGCACTTCATTGTCACCTTCTGTCATTGGAAACCTTGCAGCACTCTAGTTTAAATAGTCAGTGCTGCTGGATTGTAAAGAGCCTGACGCAAGCTCCCTAGAAAGATTAAGAACCTAAAGGTTCATCTTTTAGGAAGTTCGTTGTCAATCTGGTGGGTCCATATCATCTTTAAGTGCTATTCTCTTGCAGTAACCCAGCAGATTCTTGGCCCCATGCATTTGAGCAGTGCTGTGTCTAAAACAATATCTTAATATTATTTTGACTATTGAATAGTTATAACAACAGAAAACAGTGTGTGGAGAAGCATTGTGGTCTGTATTTATGTTTTATGTTGAAATGTTGTGACTTTATTCTGGTATGGTATGTGTAAATGAGAGACCAAAACAAGATAAATATTTGTGGGGGTCCATCCCATATACTGTAGGTTTCAGGCAAAAATATATTCAAACAAGTAATCATCAAAGACTGAGTCCAAACAGACTGAAGGAGAGGAATTATCGGGTTTTATAGCTGAAAGGCAGGAAGAGATGGGTCTTCAGGCAGAAATGGACTCAATAGGGGGTTGTGAACTGCTTCCGGAAGTGGGAGGAGTTTTAGGTGGGCTTTCCTTTTGGATGTCTATGAAAGAGAAAGAAAAGGCATTAGTACAATCAATCAACCCCAGACTCTGCGTCTTACTACCACCTATTCCATTGGATTGCTTCCCATGTCCACATGTGTGATACATGCTTGTTATGACATTTACAAGTTAGCAGTACTTACTTTAGTTATTCATTTAGACATGCAGTCGGTGCTGTAACTTTTCCTGTGGTCTTTCTGGAGTGGTGCCAGTGTTGTTAGGCACACGTACTGTTTCAGTTGTAATGGGTGTTGAAATCTGCATCTTCTGTGTCTCTTCATTATTAACTCTCTAGTTCTTTTCATCTTCTTTTCATTGGGTGTTTCCTGAAGAGGCATTAGCTCTCTTGGAAATGTGTTCTTTTTAAAATTGTGGCATATTAAATAATTAAACAATATCGTAATATACCAGAAAAGGCGATATCCCTCCCATCGTGATTACGGCGGTGCAAAAATCACATGAGAAAAAATATCTTTTAGCTTATATTTACTGACGGTTAACGTGGTTACAGACGGGGAGGCATATGGATAGACTTTATCCATGTGGGAAATCTGGATCAACACAGCCCTCCATTTCTCTCGTCCCCACGCTGGAAGGTTTTTCGACCTTTGTCGACACAGCCTCAAAGGGTCTGGCTGCTGCCCAAGCCTTTTTATACTGTTCTTCTTCAACTTGTTGGTCCTTTCTGTCTCCAAACAAGGGCTGAATTCCTCCTCCACAAAATACAGAAATATCATAGTGCTTACATGCCGGTTCTCATTCACCCAATAAGGAAAGAAGATTTTGTGCTGACAGAAGACAGAAATACACTATCCTGTGTTTAAGCTGACTATACAAGCCTCCAGTTGTCTTTGGCTATCTAATCCAATGCTTGGCTAGCAATTCTAACTGCTGAGCCCCTGTGTGCCACATTTAACATGCACATGTGAATAAAACTCATAACAGTATTGTCCAGATATAGTGACATAAAGAAATATGTAGTATTACATTGGGTGTGACAGCACATCATTTAGTTTGAATGCACATTTTACAGGTCCTCTTTTTGCAAACGTAACTGCCAATTCAAGCAGCCTTATACTGACTCCTACTTGTACTGTAACTGAGAATGACAAACATCACAATGTATCATTCACCTTTGCCGCTAGCCCAGTGATGTCTTTGTATGGCAAAGCATAATCTAGATTTACGGAAAGTATTTCCATTACAAAAAGTTAGGTCTATTTTTCACATGTGTAATGTGTCCACACACGATACATATTTTTATGTTTAAAAGGGGCCTTTTAAGGAGACTGGTGTATGGTAACCACCAGCTTGCTGTTTATCAGATCAGATTAACAATACCAACATTGCTCTTTGCTGTTTAAATCACTGCCTTCTACTTTAAGATCTTCCTTCATGAGGTGTTGGTTTAGAATGTCACAGACATCCCCACCCACGTTTAAGAAAAAATGACTTCATACTTGTCTTCAGACACATGTATCATATGTCTAGTTCTGAAAGACTGCTATCCCAGAAGCACTGTTATGAAACAGGAATCAACCCAGTACACTGCTAGTTGCACACATACTGTACATGCACACAAACCAGTGTGGGAGCAACTATGAATCATGTGCTGTATGTCTTTGGGGATAAACAGTAAGACGAAAACCAGAGAAGCCAGAATCAAACCCATGGAGATGTGGGAAGAACATGCAAATGGCACAAAAGCTGGGCATGAGATGCAAACCCAGCACATTGGGCCCATGAGGCAAGACCTACACAATAAAAGACATACAGTTCAAGGTATTTACTTTGGCAAAAATGAATAATCCTGCCTCTTGGGTAGCATACAAGTGGAGTATCACAGTTAACTACACACATCCTTGTGTAAAATAACTAAGCAATCTTAAGAAGAACTTGATTTATCACTTAATGATGTTAATGGACAGATGAATATGCAGTATGATTAAATGCAAGGGTAAGCAGACAACCAGGCAGGGTTATTAATGAATGTACATGCATGTTTAGTAAGTGAGAAATCTGATATATAGATATATATATCCATCCATCCATCCCTGAAGTTCAAATAATTCTACTGATACATCTCCTAGATGTTCTTCTCAATTACAATCTATGTCACAATATATAATCTTTTCTACTGCTTTATGTATTCCCAATGGTTGTTTTAGAGAAGAAGCCATATGATTCTTGAAGAATACAGTTATTGAGCAGGTCATGAGCTTTTTACTTGGGGCCAATGGAATCTGCCCCAATCACAAAGTCCACAAAGTTCTTAAAACAACAAACCAACCTAAACAGAAAAATTGTAAAAAGATTGTGTCATGACATGATAGCTGTTTATAGCACCCTGCACCAGCAAGAGACAAACACCAAACCAGATCATGTCAGCTTTAGTGTTCTGAATGTTCTCCCCACACCCTGGCTTCCCTTTTTTGTTCCCAACTGAATCCTGTCCTTTGAAATGTGTTGTGTTGCTCTGTATGGAAAAATACTGGTGGCAAAAAAAAAAAAAAACCTAGGGCAAAATTCTCTCTATTTTGCAGTTTTTGTAGTGTCATTACATAACATGGTTTTATAATAGTGCTTTTAAAGACCAACAAGGCCAATGATATCCCATCTACTACTTTAGAATGACAGCAGAAACGTGTAAGGCAGAATCTCCTATTTGTAAGCTTTTTATACACAGAAGAAACAGCATAGACAAAATTAAAACTGGTGTTTCGAAAATATTTTTTACCTGTTTTGAGAGTATAGTGGTGCTAGAAAGTTTGTGAACCCTTTAGGATTTTCTCTGTTTCTGAATTAAAATGGTCTAAAATGTTATCATATTTTTATGCAAGTCCTTAAACTAGATAAAGAGAACCTAATTAAACAAGTGACATAAAATATTATAATAATTCCTTAAGTATTCAATGTTGCACATTTATTTGTGAAAAAATACACGGACATCTTGGATTATCAACACATTTGATGGGGTAATTCAGGTTTGGTGTTTCAAGCAATGGGATGACAATGTGTGGGAGGTCCTGCCCTATTCAGAGAACATACATCTGGGTCTTTACTATAAAAGTATGATCTTCAGCACACAGGTTTGTGGGAGCTGCTGATGCTTAGCAGGCTGAAAAAGGTTACAAAACCATTTCTAAAGTGTTTGGACACTTAGAGTACAAATGGAGGAAATGCAGCACAATTCTTACCCTCCCTAGGAGTGGCCAACCAACAAAGATCACTCCAAGAGCAAAGTAGGTATAATTCCAGGGGGTCACAAAGAATGCCAGGGTAACATCGAAGGATATAAAGGCCTCTCTTGCATTAGCTAATGTCATTGTTCATGAGTCCATCATTAGGAAGACACTGAACAATAATGATGTGAATGATAGGGTTTACAAGGAGAAACCCAATTCACCCCAAAAAGAACATTGCTGCTCATCTAAAGTCTACTAAAGTCCTCATGAATAAGCCAGAAAACGTTTGGAAGAATGTTCTATGGACAGCTGAGTCCAACATTTTGGCTTGAATGACAATAGTTATGTTTGACAATGCATTCCAGCATAAAGAACCATATTAAATCTTTGAAACATGGTGGTGACACTATTATGGTTTCGGCCAGCCTTGCTGCCTCTGGACCAGGATGACTTACCATCATCAATTTAATTATGAATTTTGAATTGTACCCGCAAATTCTGCAGGGAAATGTCATGGTATCTGTTGTGATAAAGGCGCTATATTGCGCCTGACCCGGCACAGACTGACCCAGAGACACTTGTAAAAATACAACACAGACTTTATTTTCTTCAGCTGGAGGGCATGTCTTCCCCATAGTCCCTCCAGCCACAACACAGTCCCAAAAGCACTTGATTTCAACAATACAACTCTCCACCTTGGCACCACCAAGCTTGATCAGCTGTTGCTAATTGCACATTCAGGCGGGGCTGTAGAGGTGTCCAGGTTGGCTCCAGGATCCATGCAGCACACCCTGGCGGCCACCCCAGATCCCCACAGGGTTGGGGAGAACTCCATCTCCCATGAAACCCTGTGGGAAACTGAGGCACCATCGTCAACCAGAGAGCCTGCCACCAAGCGTCCTGGGGAAGATAATGAGGAACCCATGATTGCTTCCCCGGAACATAAGTAGAAGGGGCGTCCCGGCCGGGCATGGAAACCGGCCGCCCACCACGCCATTCACAAATAGGTACTCAAGAGAAAGTGGGTCATTAATAAAGACAACAACCCCAAACACACAGGTCATTCTACCAAAGAATGATTAAAACAGAAGAAATTGCATGTTCTGGAATGGCCAAGTTATTAAAGCCCTGACCTTAATCCTATAGAGATGTGGTGGAAGAACCTGAAGCAAGCAGTTTACACCCCTAAAACATCCTTAAGATTAAGCAGTTCTACAAGGAAAAATGAGCTAAAGTTCCTGTAAGTGTATGACTGAGCAACAGTTACCTGAAATATGTACTCCGTGTACTGAAAACAAAGATTCTCATACTTTTTCAACTCACAGATACTGTATACAACCATGGGACATTAACCCTAATGAACAAGTATAAAGCTTTTGTGTCATTTGTGTCTAGTTTTAGGACTTATGTAAATGTTTGATCACATTTTAGGTAATTTTTATGCAAAAACAGAGAAAAATTCTAAAAGGTTCACAAAGATTCTAGCACCACAGTTTTGCCTATCAGAGGGCAGTACTTGTAGGGGCTTAAAGAAAGTTTAATTGTATTTGATGATTAAGACAGTATTGATGTTTCATTTTTACATTTTTAAGGGAATTTGTAGAATCTCATAAACATGGAATAATGGGTAGTAATTAGGAAGTCATAATAATGTTACAATCAGAGTAAAGAAGCAAACAAGCTTCCTTTTATATAATGAAAGCACCTTTACATAATGAACATCACTTTAAAAGTACAGACTCACAGTACAAATGTTTGCTCATTTTTTTACAAATACCATTAATGTTTTGAGATGTCAAAGCCTCTGCACTGTAGCGAAATAATAAAGAAACAGAGAAAAATATTTGTTATATTGTATATTGTGCAGGATGAACAGCTATTGTTTATCCAGTTTGAACTGCTACACACTTACTTAAATTTTTCTTATACTTTAATTCCATGAGTAAGCTGAGTACATGTGGTGGTGTTGGCTTAAAGAGTGGATGTTTTTAAACCTTTCAATAGAAATGCCTGATTCATTACTTAGAAAGATGCAAACACAGGCAAGGCCCCAGAAAATATTGCGTAGTATTAATGCTGTCAGTAAACAAAGTGCAGTTGTGAAAATTTAATCCAAGTAAAAAAAAAAATAGTTAAGAATAACAGACAGATAAAAGAACAGAATTGAGTCTTAAAGGCTCAGAGGAGATTATGCCTAGCATGTTTTATTGAAAATCTATCATTGTCAAAGCAAAGGTGGAAAGACACAAAAAGATAAACTTGTTTGACTCTGCTCTAGGGATTCAAGGAGCTTAATAAAAAAAAAAAGAATTTAGCACAAAGTATACAATTTGTCTTTTTTATATTGTTAACAGGTGGAAGAATGCAAATTGAACATTTAGGGTAAGTACATAATGTACAGTACATGTACCAACTCATTTTCTTCAACCAATATCAAAAATGTTACAAAGTCTTTCAAGAAGCAGTGACACAAAAGCTATTAGAACAGCACAATGTCAAACAATCAATCTTTAATTTGCATTACACCAATCAAATGAAGAGAAAAAAATCCAGATAACAATAACCCGAACTCAAGCAGACAGGAGCACATTTCAGAGTCACACCTCCTCATTCCTGGTTATACACCTTGTATCAAAAAAAAACTTTTCATTTGCAAAACACATCTGAGCACCCAGCAGTACAAATGTATTTCTTGTATGTAAAAGGTGTATTATAATACCCAACTGGCAACACACTATCAGTGATTAATTTTACCTTTTGTAACACACTTTAAAAAGCATGTTAACATAAAAATGATTAACATAACATTATAAACTGAATGCAAAAAATCAATGTATTTTCAGAGGCTGCATTTAATTTCCTATTTTTCACAGAGCAATCAATCCTTATTTTTCATAAGATTATTCAAGACCAACACCCTTTCAGAGTACTTTATATGAAAAGTAAGTAAAATATCAGGGGCTACAGCCAAAAGACTAAGAAATTAAACTATTCACCTGCTCTTTTGTTGTAAATCAGTTATTCTATCTTTACCACCACACTTTTCCTTACAACTCGCAATACCAATCTAGCCATCCATCTTCTGAGCCTCTTGATCAGGACTGTGTGGCGTCTCCCAGCAAGATCACATGAAGTAAAGAATGTAACCCTAGACAGAGCACCAGTCTATTGCAGAGCACAGTCACTTGTGAAAGAAGTAGCTAAATAAAGAATATAAAAAGTGGACTACCCCATACATAATGCCTGAAAGGAGAAGCAAAAAAAGACCATCTTATTAAAAATGCGGACAAGTCGAAGTAAAATGAATCAGTGATTGTAAAACTATTCAGAACAACAAACATCAGCCACTAGGGTCCCCCAAGTACTGGAAAGCACTGAGCTAGGAAGTTTGACTAGACTGGAATTCTTGATTTGCTCATTTAGTGATCATTTGGTGTTACAAAGCAATGTCAGGAGTGTCTTCCCAAAATATCAATAATACCATTAGTTTGTCGGTAGGCTGACTGATTAATAAAGTGCTCTCTAGCTCACTTACCAACCTAAAGGAGTGAAGCTTGTTTTGCTCACATATTCACTTGTCTACAAAGAGTTGTCTGGTCAGAACTGTAAACCTAATAAATGAATTAACTGTTTTCTGGATAGGAGATAGATAAATAAAAATGGACCAGGAGATGGATGCAAATCAGACACCCAAAAAACAAGCTAAAGCTCTTAAACCAGGAAGACAGGAGATCTGGCACTAAATCCAAATCACTAAACAACTGTTTCAAAGATCAAAACCCTAATGTATCTTTAAATCATTCAGCAAACTTAAATACTTAACCCTAAATTAAAAATCAAAAAGAACATAGCAGAATATCTAGCTCCAAAAGCTGGTATCTAGACAAAGCACTTGAAAATCATTTTGGTATTTATTCAAAATCTAGGACAAAGAGAGGTCTGTGATGCTGACGTTTACACTGTTGTGGTTGTGATATCATTGGTCACTACCTCTGGAACCATGCTGGGTAGCAATTGGTCACCATATCATGGCAACCAAGCCACAAAGTGGAGGAGCCAGTGAGAAAGAAAAAACATTATTAACTGTAATGATTATAAGTCATCATCAAGTCCTTCCATGAAAACCCTAAATACAAAGAGGACTTTTTGATTTATGTTAGGTAGATTGCCCAGAGGGGACTGGGCGGTCTCATGGTCTGGAATCCCCACAGATTTTATTTTTTTTCTCCAGCCTCTGGAGTTTTTTTTTTTGTTTTCTCTGTCCACCCTGGCCATCGGACCTTACTTATTCTATGTTAATTAATGTTGACTTATGTTTATTTTTTATTGTGTCTTCTATTTTTCTATTCTTCATTTTGTAAAGCACTTTGAGCTACATTTTTTTGTATGAAAACGTGCTATATAAATAAATGTTGTTGTTGTAAGTATTTACCTCACAATACCAGTGACTGTATTTTGTATTAATCATGCTGCAGAGAGCTATTTGATTTACTTCTATGTGATTTGTTCTTTGTTTAGGTAGAAAAGAATTAAGCTTGTGCACAGAATTATTAGATAACTTGCATTCTTTTATGAGAAAATGCTGATCCCTTGATACTAACAGAACACCCTGTGATATTATAAATCAATGTGATAGTTTCTGAATTTTTACTTAAAACTATAAGAAACATGTCCCTTATGAATTAATAAATAAGGATTTATTAATCTGACCAAACAAAATCTAATGAAGATATTAAAGCTATAAGAATGTAATTTATTTATAACTACTGTACTGAACTATAAAAAACTGCTTTAAACTGGTCTTGTGTGTGTGTGCTGATAAAGGTGTATTTTTAGGAATGTGAATGCCCTGATGACTCTTTAAGTTGGTAATAAACTCTGTACACTCTTGCATGTAATAAATTAGGATGTGCTGTAACTGCAATCTACGTATGACCTCAAAATGAACTGCCATGTTTTTTTTCTTTCTTTGGTTAATGAATAAGCTAGGTAATATAAAGAGAGCATTTCTTTCTTTTAAGGCAGGCTGTCTATTCTAACCAGTTAGTGGCACTAAACTGGGTTGGGGGGGGGGGGGGGGAGTGCAGTCTCTTTAACTCACCAAGAATAAAGGAATTTCTTTTTATTTTAAATTGGTGTTTTTCTCTCCCGTTGTTTTCGACTTCAGCATCCACACCAGTGAAAAATAAAATAGTGAATTGGGAACAATAAAAATGTCACCACTTTCAGAACAAAACTGAAAAGAAAACCAAAGTGCATATTTACATTTGGCACATTTTCAAACCCCTGAAAATTTTTGAAAAACTCAACCTGTTATAATTCTGCTGGACACCACTAACATAAGACTCAAGGCTAATCTCAAAACTGCAGTCATCAAGGCTACAGATGAGATCCAGCAATTAGGTATGCCCTACCCCAAAATCTACACTGCACTGGTCCAAGAAAAAGGTGTGAAAGCTCCCATGATCAAAACTCTCAGGAATTAAGAGGGGATCTGCACAAAAACCCTGGCCCTCAATATTTTTTTACAAAAAAGACACTAGAACAAAAGTAAAAATAGATTCAAAACTGTATGTCTCAACTATTAAGGTAGAATTCCTTTTTGAGTTCTTATATGTTTTTCTGTATTGAATCTAGTAATCAGACACTTGTTTTTGGAGTTTCTTTTGATTTTTTGAATTTGACTCTGATATCCATTTGTGACGATTCTTGTCCATTTTGATAGTTAAATAATTGCTTGGACTGTTAATGTTTGCCATTTTGTTTTTCATGCTTGCCTCTATTTTAGATCTGTAACTGTTAGGCCAAATGTGCCTGTTGTTAGGGGCATGTCCTCTGAGGGCATGGCACAACAAAACAAACTTCCCCCTAAATTTCACTTCTTCATCTAAGTTGTGTATTTTTTATTTTATGGTATCGCCGGCGCCACCTTCGAGTGGCAGCCATTCCAGCAGCTCTGTGTATGACTTTATCTTTTTACCTTTTTTCTCTAGTTTCTATATTTCACTGATCACTTCTACCACTTTCTTTTATGTGGAATCGCTCCCTGGACACTTTTTACTATTTTTACTACTTGACATAGATTTTTACACTCCGAGACTCGCCTATTCAAGTAGTCAACTTAAAGCACTGAGAAGAAATGCCCACGCCGGTGTGGTTCCCTAATTACCTGACGAGGTAAGAAGACGATATCGGGGCAGCCGAGACAGCGCTAAAATAAAATATAAGAAAAACGCCAAGCAGTTTGCGAGAAAATGGCGCTATAAACCATCAGTGCCTTCTGTGATCCTTGGAAATGTGAACTCATTACCAAATAAGATCGACGAACTGGCTGGGCTGGTGAAAAATGTCAGAACCTACAGAGAATGCAGCTTTCTGTGTTTTAGTGAAACGTGGCTAACAACTACCATCTCAGATGCTGACGTGGAGCTAACCGGGTTTAGTACAGTTAGAGCGGACAGAGATGCAAATATCTGTGGTAAGAAGAAAAGAGGGGGAGTCGCTCTTTATGTCAATACAAAGTGGTGCAACTCAAGACATGTAAACGTTAAAATCTCCACATGCTGCAGGGATATCGAACTGTTGGCCGTAAGTTTGCGTCCCTATTACCTGCCCAGAGAGTTTGGCCACATGATTGTTGGATTGTTGTTATTGTTTACATCACCCCTCGAGCGAACGCAGAGATAGCGAGTGACGTCATCCATTCCGTAGTTGCTAAGTTATAAACGCAGCACCCTGAGGCACTTATGCTAATCTCTGGAGACTTTAACAATGTAATGTTGGACAAAACATTACCTGCCTTCTCCCAGTATGTGGATTGTAACACCCGGGGAAATAGGACTATTGACCTACTGTATGCAAACTTTAAAGACACATACCGCGCCACCCCGCTGCCTGCACTTGGGAAAGCAGATCATAACCTGGTTCTGCTTCAGCCTCACTACAAACCAAGAGTGAGGGCGCTACCTACAACAACATGCTCATTCAGGAAGTGGTCCCCTGAGGCAGAGCAGGCTCTGAGAGACTGCTTTGGAACTACAGACTGGGATATACTGCAGGGGTCACATAGTGAGAATATTGAAGAGGCTGTTGACTGCACAACTGATTACATCAACTTCTGTATGAACATTGTATTTCCAGTAAGAACAGTACGCTGCTATGCTAACAACAAGCCATGGATTACAAGTGACATCAAGGGCCTTTTGAACCAGAAGAAAAGGGCTTTTAAAGGCGGTGATCAGCATGAGCTCAAGCGCGTGCAGAAGGAACTCCGAGTCCAGCTCAGGGTGGCAAAGGAGCAGTACAGGAGAAAGCTGGAGCAGAAGTTGCAGAATAACAGCATGAAGAAAGTGTGGGATGGGATGAAGATCATCACTGGCTGCAGCTCGAAGCGGGGTGCCACCATCGAGGGAGATGTGGAGAGAGCAAACCAAATGAACAACTTCTTTAACAGGTTTGACCACCCTAACCCACTCTCACTCAGAGTACTGGATCCTCCAACCATCCTTCTGCTGATACCAGCATAGGTGAGACATCCCCACCCACAATTACAGCAGCCCATGTGAGCAGAGAGCTGAGAAGACTTCGTGCCAGCAAAGCAGCGGGTCCAGATGGTGTATCGCCACGACTGCTGAAGGCCTGTGCGTTGGAACTGGGGAGTCCTCTACAGCGCATCTTCAACCTAAGCCTGGAACTGGGAAGAGTCCCGAGGCTTTGGAAAACCTCTTGTATCACCCCAGTCCGAAAGGTATCATGTCCTAGTGAGCTGAATGACTTCCGACCTGTTGCTCTGACGTCACATGTGATGAAGACCATGGAGCGGCTGCAGCTTCACCACCTGAGGCCACAGGTCCGCCACGCCCTCAACCCTCTGCAGTTCGCATACCAGGAGAAGGTGGGGGTGGAGGATGCCATCATCTATATGCTACACTGATCCCTATCCCACCTGGACAGAGGCAGTGGTGCTGTAAGAATTATGTTTTTTTTGACTTCTTTAGCGCCTTCAACACCATCCAACCTCTGCTCCTTAGGAACAAGCTGACTGAGATAGGAGTAGATTCACACCTGGTGGCATGGATCATGGACTATCTTACAGACAAACCTCAGTATGTGTGTCTTGGGAACTGTAGGTCTGACATTGTGGTCAGCAACACAGGAGCGCAGCAGGGGACTGTACTTTCTCTGGTCCTGTTCAGCCTATATACATCAGACTTCTAATACGATTCGGAGTCCTGCCATGTGCAAAAGTTCGCTGATGACACTGCTATTGTGGGCTACATCAGGAGTGGGCAGGAGGAGGAGTACAGGAAGCTAATCAAAGACTTTGTTAAATGGTGCGACTTAAACCACTTACACCTGAACACCAGCAAGACCAAAGAACTGGTGGTGGATTTTAGGAGGCCCAGGCCCCTCATGGACCCCGTGATCATCAGAGGAAACTGTGTGCAGAGGGTACAGACCTATAAATACCTGGGAGTGCAGCTGGATGATAAATTGGACTGGTCTGCCAATACTGATGCTCTGTGTAAGAAAGGTCAGAGCCGACTATACTTCCTTAGAAGGTTGGCGTCCTTCAACATCTGCAATAAGATGCTGCAGATGTTCTACCAGGCGGTTGTGGCGAGTGCCCTCTTCTACGCGGTGGTGTGCTGGGGAGGCAGCATAAAGAAGAAGGACGTCTCACGCCTGGACAAACTTGTTAGGAAGGCAGGCTCTATTGTAGGAATAAAGCTGGACAGTTTAACATCTGTGGCAGAGCGACGGGCACTAAGCAAATTCCTGTCAATCATGAAGAATACACTGAATCCACTAAACAGTGTCATCTTCAGGCAGAGGAGCAGCTTCAGTGACAGACTGCTGTCACTGTCCTGCTCCACTGACAGACTGAGGAGATCGTTCCTCCCACACACTATGCAACTCTTCAGTTCCACCTGGGGGAGTAAATGCTAACATTATTCAAAGTTATTGTCTGCTTTTACATGCATTTTTATTACTCTTTAATTTAATATTTTTTTTTGTATCAGTATACTGCTGTTGGATTATGTGAATTTCCCCTTGGGATTAATAAAGTATCTATCTATCTATCTATCTATCTATCTATCTATCTATCTATCTATCTATCTATCTATCTATCTATCTATCTATTCATAACTATTTTGTAATTGCTCTTTCCAATTCTTTTGCTAACAAAAATTCTTTGTTTTTATTTCATTTTGCTACAATTGTTGTCTTGGCTTTGATGCTTGTTCTATTTGATCTCCTGGCCTTAACCCTTTTTTTAACTTTTGTCAGTTCTCCTGGCTCACTCGCAAACCTAATCTGCTTGCAGAAAATAACTCAGATCTCAAAATGAGTGATCCCAAGATTAGGCAGATTTTTAGTGATATGCAAGAGAGAGATAAATGCTTAAGCTTTTCTAGAAGATCTAGCATTAGACAATTAAATGCCTTGAGTCACCTGCTCCCACTGGTAATGGACAGAAAAAAAGAGCCTTAAAGCTCTTAACTGGCAAGGTACGCTAGGGATCCTAATAAGTGTAATGGTCACCTAAATCTGTGCTGTATTATTTTCAAATA
This sequence comes from Polypterus bichir lapradei, assembly GCA_026402145.1. Lineage (NCBI taxonomy): Eukaryota > Metazoa > Chordata > Cladistia > Polypteriformes > Polypteridae > Polypterus > Polypterus bichir. The sequence goes on from JANRMT010062793.1 coordinate 5,344,408, forward strand.
ATACCACCAGATATTCATATGAATGATAACATGGATAGTGATCATAATGTCATTACTTGCAAAAAAGCCATTACAATGTACTTCTATGATGTCTATTTATGCAAGAGTTTAGAAATTTGTCTGTCCAAGCTGAAGTAGTAGCTAACAGATTGCTGGAATGTTGTCACTGTTCCAAATCAATAAACGAGTACATTGTAAAATTTCGAATGCACACAGCTGAGGTAGGAGGTGATGATGTGTTCCTCATTCCTGTGTTTAGGACAGTGCTTTCAACAGAAATAAAGGGTGAATTAGAATGTAATTGAGGTAACTAAAGTGGACATCAGGTTATCAGAGAGAAAAATAGAATGCATTTGGGAAAGAGGACATTCATTCTAATGAATCGAAAATAATGTCTGAGCCCACAGAATTGGAAAAAACATTGATTGGAGATAAACAGCTTCTGCAAAAAGCAAAACAGTGCCTCTGTATCTGCCTTGGTGAAAGCAGGGCACATGGTGTCAAGCTCCATAAATGGCAGGTAAACTAGTACACCCGGTCTATGTTAGGTTTGGTAGGGTTGTAGTCAAGTAGTTTTGCGATCTTTTAGGCATTTGTGTACTGGTTTACATTGATGATTTTTTTTTCAAAGATATTCAATCTCAGATACTTTATATAAAAGATGTCCACAACAGATGATGTTACAATAACATACATAAAACTGGAGAAGAGCGAATTCCATAAAGATAAAGTAAAGTAAATTAAAGATAAATGTTCCTGGGATATAAAATCATTTGAACATATCTAAAGCTGGATAAGTTTAAAATAGCAACCATCTTAAACTGGACTCGACAAACAAGTATAAAACAAGTTCTTTGATGGAGGTTTTATTAATGAACAAATTTTAATTCAGTCGTTTCTCTGATTGTGTCAGTAACTAAGAAAACTGCTAAGACTTTTTTATAGACCATAAAGGCTAAAGACACTTTTGAACATGTCAAACATTTATGTACAGGGTGGTCCAGATCTAATTATGTAGATCCAGATCGTCTGGATGACTTTGATTTATGCGGGGATGATTCCAGTTCGTCGCAAAGATGATTCTTCATGTCGTCAGTTCGCACACTTCTTGATGGTCTGGGATTTTTTGGGTAATTTTCTATGTAATAAACTTAATAAGTTATAGCGTAATGAAAATTGCATAATTAGATCTGGACCACCCTATATTTACTTACGATTTGAATAAGTACTTTGAACAAGCAGCAAATACTGCAGTTGAGACTAATGAGAGTGACCTCACAGAAGATAGTCAAAAGAAGGCTGTTATGACTGCTTCTAGCAGCTTTAACATCAATGTTCAGTGTGGGGTCGCTGACACAGACATGAGCAGCCAACAACACTGCAGACAAGGAAGCAACTGCAGGAGAAAAGATGGACAAAATAAAGACCAAGCCTGAAAATTAAGGATGTCTTTCCAGTATTTTCATTTGTTTGACTTCAAAACACTCAGGTACATATCACCTTTTTATAACAAAGTGGCATAAGCCTTATAAAAATGTTTGAATGATGTCTCTTAAGTGCAATATCAAAACAAAAGTTGAATTCCAGCAGATGTGAAATTGACGCTTTCAGTTTGTTACATTCCTTGTAATACACATACAAACAAAAAAGGAAAGTGAAATTGATCTGATATAAACTTTGGAACCTTTTTCTACTCTAATTTCTATATCTGAATTATTATTTGCATGTGTGATGTTCATGATTTGTGAGTATATGTGTGTGTCTGGTGGGGGTGTATTCATTGGCAGTAGTGAGGTGGGAATCTTCATCCCTCCTTGATTACAGGATAGTTAAATCCCTATTGCTTGAACAGATGCAGTCAGAACTTACTTTCTTCAAATTTATTAAAACTTTAACCATTCATTCTGATGCCCAAGAATATTAGTTCGGTGAACACACCATGCACACCCAAACAAACATGCATGCCAAGATTTCACATTTTATTCTGACTTTTCCAATTTGCAAACTGTTATGTGTAATATTACACCAATAACAGTAGCTCATCAAATAAAAAAAAAAAAAAAAAAAAAAACAATCGGTGTACTTTAGAAAGTACATGTCAAAAATGGGTTGAAAACAATTGAACACTAGTCTGATTTTCATTTTGCCTGCATTAAATTTGAGAACGTTCAGTGTCCTCAAAAGCATGTTATTGACCCGATTAACTAAATATACACAGAATTAAAAACACCAAGGATTCCTGCATAATATAAAGTATCTAAAACATTAATGGCTTACTAGTTTAACAGTTCATTGACTCAATAGTGTGCATGTTTATTTGCAGTAAAAAACATAAACACAATTTTAGTCAGTTTCTGAAACAAATTAGGTTTCCTCCTACACTGGGCACATACTGTAATATAAATGAATATTTAAAACACATAATGAAAAGGATATAATGCTTAGCAAATTAAAGTTTTGGAAGAATGGTTACCAACTGAAAAACTGAACTGTGTTTGGGTAATAAGTGGAGGGAATGGTGGAGGTGCAGTTACACCCTTCTTTTACACTTTCTTGATGAACATTTTTCATTTAGTAATGGGGTAAAAATAATAGCAAAAAATCAAAAGCACAACACTTTTGAACAGTGAGAGCATAAAATGCATCCCTGTGATCAGACTGCCCTTGGCGCACTCCTTATCCTGACAAGTATCATGACAAGCGGGTAGTTTGAACGTCTTGCTGGCGCACATGTATTTTTTACATTTTTTTGGATGCAGATTCATAATAGAGGGTTTCGATGTGGATAGTGTACTATAAACCTTAGTTATAGATAGTGATTCAGATATACAGTAATAGAATAACTTTCAGAAAGACTGATTACAAACAGCAAAGGATTGATGTATAGTTAAGCAGTAAAAGCCCACAATGCAAAGAAAAATTTGAAAACACAATATGATTAATAGTTTTGCCACAGTAATTCTAGTCCAAGCTCATTAGTGTAAAATCAGCAATACTGATGCTCACATAAACAAGGCAAAACTAAAGGAACATAACCAGCCCATAAATCCAAATTGTGATCCTTAAACATACCAAAGCATAAAAACCAGAGGATCAAAGCAAAGTATTTAGAATTATAGAAAAAAGCAAACGTGCATATGGCATCTGAAAAACATAAGTTGGAAACTAATGCCACAGCAGCTAACTTACTGTATCCTTGGGACTTAAATAGGACTGGGGCAGCTGCAGTATTAGTATACATAAAATTAGACTTACCATAAAGAAGGAAAGGCACCTAAATTTATATAAGTCCAACTCTCCAAACTGATTCTAACTCTCCAAACAAGGCAAGCGGCGCCTTTTTATGCCAGACCCAGTGGTACTTCTGGTGCCGTAGCATTGCACGTTGAAGGCACATCTGTGCCAGGCAGAAGTTCTACAAAACAGGGAGGTCTTCTCTCAGCAGTGGCCCCTGGCAGCACCCAAGAAGACCCCAGAAGGGTTGGCTGTTCTTTTGAACTCCAAGTCCCATGCATCCCAGCAGGTATCCAAACTAAGATCATGCTAGAGGCATGTGGCCAGGCTACACCTCCGTACACTTGATCCATCCATTACAGTCTCCCGGCCAGGCAAAGTAGTACTCTCTATCCCAGTCAGGACCCCAGTCCATCCGTGTCACCATTCACAATGCCCATCATCATCATTAGAAACAAAGATTTATAAGTTGTTTAATGACCATAAATGGAAACAGATATGTTTATTTTCTCAAATTGTGCATTTTGGCAATCACCAGTGATGTCTTTGACCACCTTCTAACACCAGAATTAAAGGAAGATTTCCTCCTGGACCACAGCCCTGTCTCAGTTTACTGTTTTCTTATTTTTACACCAATTAACCTAATGCATTAATTCCGAGTGACCAGTTAACCTAATCTGTACATACTGTACTTGGAATGTGAATGGAAACCTAGAGTACCTGGAACCAGACTCCCACAGATACTAGCAAGATGCGCAAAATCTGGGGCAGCATTTAAACCAGTCTCCTTGAGCTCAGGAACAGAGAAATTCTTGCAAATAATAATAAAAGAGTTAAGACACATTTCAAGAAAATATCCTCTGAGAGTGATGCATTTTTACAGTAAGTGTTATGGTGAAAAAATTACTCTTCAGTTTGAATAACAGTAATTCTATTCGGGATGTGACTTATAGGGATGGAGATCTTGATGACAAGTTGTATGTGATGTGACACTCCACACTGCCAGTTTATCCAACCAGAAGAACAGAATCTACATTTTGGTCATTTGTAAAAAAAAAACAGTACTTGTACATATTTACCAGTGTAAAATAAAACTGTTTTGGAAAACTGGTTCACAATGGGCAGTGCAGTGGTAGCGCTGCTGCATCGCAGTTAGGAGACCCGGGTTCGCTTCCCGGGTCCTCCCTGTGTGGAGTTTGCATGTTCTCCCCATGTCTGCATGGGTTTCCGCCCACAGTCCAAAGACATGCAGGTTAGGTGCTTTGGCAATTCTAAATTGTCCATAGTGTGTGTGTGTGGGCGCCCTCCCCAGGGTTTGTTTCCTGCCTTGCTCCCTGTGTAGGCTGGGATTGGCTCCAGCAAACCCCTGTGACCCTGCAGTTAGGATATAGCGGGCTGGATAATGGATGGTTCACAATGGATGGTGCCCATTTTTGTATCTGTGATATCTATTACCAGTTTTAGTGTCCTTCTCAACTTACTTTTATCTTGGGTTTTGTTTTTACAGTTTCAAATCAGAATTCTTTGAAAAACTCTGCAATTGATTTCACCTTTGCTTTGCTTTGTAAGATCTTTTTGGTATCACAGAAAAAGTGAATAAGATTAGTTCAATTGTTCTTCTCAATTTATGAAATGTACAAGAGCTTTAATTACTGTATCCTTACTGACATAGTCGTATATGACTTTCTCAAGTGCATAGCACTAGTTATTTGTGACATTAAAACATGTATTGGCAAACATCTGATTTTCTTCTCGTCTCTACATTCCATTACTATCGAGGTTAAAAGCGAGCTGGCTGACACCTCTAAAGCTGCCATATGAACTTATGTATGGTTTCTCTCAAACACGTAAACTTTTAAAGTGGTTTTCCCTTCTGTGTCTTTAGGCTATCGCTTCTCTTCTACTGTCCCTATTCTTACAAGTGCTCTATTGTATGCAAGCCATGAGCTAAGCCAGAGTGCACTTTGGTGATTCCTGATTTGTTTGATCCAATGCCACATGCATAGTAACAGGTCAGAGGACCACTAAAAACAAAAGATCAGAGAAACAGATTAGAGAGACAAGCCATTTGATCCTGGATGTGTGATTCTGCAGCTGTCATTTAGGCTGGCAGTAATGCCTGGTTTGATGAAAGTGATAGAAAGAAAAAGGAAAAGGCCTGCCTGTTAACATCCCATCTGGGGACGTCTTGTGTTGTTTTCTTTTTATGTTAGATTGATCATGGTTTACTTGTATCAGTGTTAGCTAGAACAGTCAATATAAATGGTAGTCAATAAAAAAAAAAATGGTTGATTAAAGCATTCTAAAAATGACTTATTATACATTGGTCTGCCAAATGCTAATAGCGTATCATAATACATTAAACTTGTGACACCCTTTGCCTTTTCCGTATTGTGTGTTGCTTGGTTCCTCACAAGGTTAAGCTGGTAAACATTGCTGTGAGCTTCTTATGTTTTTTTCTCATGGGCTGGTTCTACCTCTTGTAATGCTTATGCCCCTAAACATATTGGACCAATAATGTTAAAGCTCCTGTACAGATATACACCACTTAAACAAGAGCACTTTGTTCTTGGTTTGACATACTGCCAACACAAGATTAAACCTTAGCTTCTAAAAATAAATACTTGGATTTCCCAGACGTTATTTTGGGTGACTTTAATAATTCCACCTTGGTATCTAAGGTCCCCATATATTAGCAACTGTTCAAATGTGTTATCAGAGATGGAAAAATACAGAACTACTGCTACAGCGCTATCTGAAACCATAACATTCTATAGGTGTCTTTGGGCAACTCGGACCATGCCATGATATTTCTTGCCTCCTCATACACACAAATAAAAAGAGTAAGTGGACTAGTAAGACTGTAGAGAGGCTACTAGATGGCCTAGAGTTATCCAAGGAAGCTGCTGCTGGATTAGAGGAGGACACAGTTATTTCTGATGGGTTTTTTTTCAGGAAAACTGTATTCCAACAAAAACAGTCATCAAATGACAAACCATGGTTTTTGAAAGAACTGAAAAAGTTATGATCAGCTAAAGAAAATGTTTACAAAGGTGAAGATACAAATGAATGTCAAGTAGTCAAGACAGTTAAAGATGCATCAAGAAGGTATAAGAAGATATAAGGTCAAGCTGGAGCATATTATTTTCAAGCAATAATTGCTTCTTTGTCTGGAATACTTTACTGCCACTCTTCCAAAGACAAATCTCTCCATACCTGATGAACTGAACAATTTTTATTCAGGTTTGAGAAAATCCCACCACAACACAGGACATTGAATCATCTGACTTATTTCTCTAATGGTGGGCATACACTATGCAATTGTTAGAAATTATGTTCAATGGACTACTTACACTGCATGATAGAGTCACCATTTGTATATGCACTTCAATAGCACGACCACGTTTGGTCTGATTGATATGCTGCAATATGGGCACTCAGATTAATATGTACAAGGCACCCATGGACAGTTTCACCCATTGAAATTTTGCAATAAAGCTTTCACCTTTCAAAAAAAAAACAATATGGCCTTAGGTTTCAGGAAATGCCAGTTGTTATACTGTGCTCTTTAAGTAAAAAAAGGAAAAGAAAAAGACAGAACTGGAATTCACAGATGGTTGAGGCACAAACAATACAGTCTGTCTATTTTACAGAGAGAATTAGAGGTACGTAGTCTACGTAAGTTACCATTGGGTTTATTTCAGGTTCTTCGAGTAAACATTTCCATAGATACTTTTATCATTGGCTTCTTTGTTGCATGTGTGTTTCTATATGATAGCTAGCTTTTTGAAATAAAAAAGGTGAAAGTGAACATGACAACAATGACACCCAACGTACAATGCAGCATTCACTGTGGTCAAAGCACAATGAATTTCAGGAAGTTTGTTGGCAACATGAAAAAATCGGCGTATGAAAAGACAGGCACAAGACAACCAACAGAAATTTCTGAAATGCATAGTCATCCGAGGGAATAACAAGCTCAAATGAAAGGTGCCAACCCAGCCATCCCGGTTTACTTATGAGTCCAAACAAAAACAACGCTCAGTGACATAAAAGGAAACAAATATTGCCAAGCAAATAAAGTGGCTGGTATTAGTTAGGCTTTCTTGTGTGCTGTCTGAAAGTTACAGAGCTCTTAGCTCTGGTCACTCTGGATAGAAGTGATTCCTTCTTCCAGACAGTTGTGTTCTTATTGCCCAGGGACCTGAAGGTCTGGAGTCAGTTGCTCTCACTAAGCAGTTTTTCTGCAATGTGGAGGAAGAAAGGGACAAGAAAGGTAATGGCAGCTCCTGCTCTCGGTCTGCAGTAGTATCACATGCCTGGGAAGAACTTGGACAAATGACAGAAATTCTTCCAGTGTAATCAAAAGAAGCAATTAGACATCACCACACCTCTCATACTGTGAAATGATGGACAATAAAGGTGACATGTGGGCCAGTTCAGAAAATCAGTCAGCCACTATAAACTGGGCTTAACATTTTTCTAACAATGGACAGTGTATGTCTTGCATTATGCTTCAACTTCTCCCCTTCACTTCTGAGCATGATGTCTGTTTGTAGTAAAGCTCCTGGTCCAAACAATATCTCCTCTTGCACACTAAGACACTGTACTGACACCTGTATTTACAGACACTTTTACTTAATCTTGGAAAGTCCTTGCTTGTTTCAAAGAATCCATAATTAACTCCTGTACCCAAGAAGAAAAATATTACCTTTTTAAATGATTACAGGCCAGCAGTGCTGACCTCTGTAATAATGAATGAATTTAAAAGTCTAATTCTTCAGCATATTTATTCTATCACAGATTCTCTCTTTGACCTACTACAGCTTGCCATGCCAACAGGTCTGCTGAGGATACACTAAACATGGCTCTCACTACATTTTTCAGAATTTTGACTCTGCAGCAACTTATGCCAGGATCTTATCTGCAGATTTCAGTTCTGTATTTAACACAGTCATTCCAGGGCTTCTCCATAGCAAGTCTCTAAGTGTGTCTGGATTGGTGACTTTCTGAGAAACAAAGGATGAACAGTGAACCTGGGGTAATATCATTCAGAGCCCCTGACCCTGGGCATTGAGTCCCCACAGGGTTTTGCTCCTCTTACCCTACCTTTCTACACCAATGACCCCTCTGTTAAACTGTTGACATTTGCCAATTATCATGCTGTTTGGTCTGATCACAGATGAGGATGAGTTGCCATATTAGTGGGAGGAAGGTTAGCCGGCTAGTTTGTTCACACTCAAAAATCTGAACTTAAATACTGGGAATTGTTTTAGGAGATGCTCCTACCTCCTACCCTCAAGTTATCCACAGGGTCACTATCAACATGGTGGACTCATTTATATTGCTTAGCACCACTGCCACTCACAGTCATAAACAAAAAAATGTTTTTGTCTCCATCAACTTAAAAAGATTAATCTGTCCTAATTAGTAAGGGTACAGTTTTATATCTCTGTTATTGAAAGCATCCTCACTTTAGTCTGATATAACAAGGTTTATGCTTACTTGAAATATCAACTGCAATAGGTCATTTAGTCAGGATAAAGGATTGCAACCCTCAAACTGGACTCTGTTGAGGTCCTGTCATTTCTGTCTCCTCCTGAGCTCCTGTGATGTGTTGTTGACAGACTTGCACAGGAGTGAAGGAGGTGAGTCCAGGTTTCTGACAAAATCAGCTTTATTATTGTCCTAAAGTTATCCAAAAAGGAGCTGTCTCTTCAGTACACACAAAAACCCAGCCCGTAATGATTGATGCTGATATCATCCTGTATTCGCTCCCTTCTCAGATTAAAAGAGTAGACAAACTCTCAACACAAGTGAGAAGACAGACAGTGAGCACACGGCCAAGTCAGTGGCCTGTTTTAAATGTTCCCCACATGAACCATGGGGGCGACAGATGTGTTACACGGCGAGCCTGTGAACCTGCAGTTGTTCCTGCGGTGGACAAACAATCCCTGCCTGCGTTAACAGAGTTTCAGTGCACACCACAGTTTGAGGGTTGTCAGGGTTTCAAAAATCCCACTCCCCCTCCACCCACCTCCCATTTAATTACCAAACAAGCTTTCTCAAATGTTTAGTAATTACGCTCCCTGAGGAGTAATTTCCCATTTAGAAATGTGATGAGATATTCTTCCACATTGAAAAACTGAGAGAGTCCTGCCCCCAAACTGAAAACACTCGCAACTGTCTGTAGAGTGAAATCCTTAGAACAGTCCAGATTCTGCAGAACTGTGAATGAAGACAAATCACGATTAAGTCAGAGAAGGACCTCTCACAATCATCGCTCCAGACAATGCCGGATTTTTTTTGCCCTTTGTCAAGTCAGTGAGAGGGGCAGCTCTATCGGTAAAATTCAGAATGAATCACCTGTAATAACCAGCAGGTCTGAGGAAAGCATGCAAGTTTCTCACTCACCTTGTCCAACTGAGGTTTAGTCAAACTATTCCCCATAAAATACCACAAATAATGTGTTTCCGACATAGCACTTCTTTACACTTCTTAGGGTTAGCAGTCAATCCAGCCAGCCTCAAACTATTGCTTGCATTTGGACAAGGTGCAATCAACAATCATTACTGAAAATGAGATACATCAAGATACACACCAGCATACACGGAATGGGGTCACAGAATCTGATCCATCATTCACTGAAAAGTCAACAGCTCACCATGTAGACCAAATGGGAGTCTGGTGAATTTGTACAACCCATCCAGAGTGGCGAATGGAGTCTTCTTACAACTGGACTCCTGCAGTGACACTTGCCACTACCCCTTTGTGGGATCCCAAGTGGAAATATACAAGGCTTGCCCAAGTTTCTCCAGTAAGTCATCAATACCAGGCATCAAACTTTGAAATCTTAGTCAAGTGCCTAAAATCTATACAAAACTGAACAGAACCATCCAGTTTGAAATCAGAACATCTGGACTGCTCCATTCACTTTTACTCTTGTGAATCACATCCAACTCGAGCATCTATTTCATCTCATCGTGTTTCACAGTCCTTGCAACTTCCAGAATACAGTATGGATGCATCTGTACCATAATACCATGTTCGGTCAAAATTCTCTGCTCAGCAATTTCCATCCAGCCAGGTAAAGTCGAAAAAACACTAGAGTTCCCTCCAATCATGGAGAGCAACTCTGTCTCTGAGTGTCCGCCAAATCATCACCAATAGCAACCTCAGTCTGAGAGACTGTAGCGGAAGTAGCCAACACCTGATTAGGATCACACCACTCCTTCAAAAGATTAACATGTAAAATTTGTGCAGGTTTTTGCTGACCCGAAATCCTCACCTTATAGATGACAGGGCTCATGTGTTCCTCCACTACCTCTGGACCCCGCCATTTCGTCTGAAATTTATGAGGGTCAGAAGGTATCAATACCCGGATCGTTATTTTTGAATTTGTGAAATTTGCTTTTCCTGTAATAATTGCTTTTGTGCCTCCTGTTTGCATTGCTGGTGCTCCACCGTGATAGAGGACAATTTAGAAATTTGTTCTTGGAGCGAAACGACCTGATCGACAAATCTCCCCCTGTGAGTTTCAGTTTGAACCCCTATCCATTTTTCCTGAAAACACATATGGCTGCTTCAAAAGGATTTAAGCTGATAGATGCCTGAGATTCCCGAACAGCAAACAGAAGAAAGGGCAACACGGTGTACCAAGAGGTTGGGTTGTCATGAGTCACCTGCCGAATCATCTGTTTCTGCGGATGATAGACAGTGGTGTTCAATTGTTTAATTGCAAGACTCTCACATTGCTGTTTCATGACACGAGATACTCTGGTCAGTAAAAATCTTGAGTAGAATGCCAGTACAAGTAAACACTTCTGATAGAGCTTTAGCAACAGCTTCCGTGTTAGTCTTCCACAAAACGGTCAGTGGTTCTATGAATAGAAACATTATGACTGTCAAGACAGGACTTAAAAAACTGCTCCACATCTTTACCTATATTTAGCCAATAGAAGCATTTCAAAATGCAAACCCTTGTCTTCTCCATGCCAAGATGAACCTCCCAAGACATTGGTGACCACTCGGGAGCACCAATTGCTCAATTAGCCTGCCCCCAATGCAATCAGAAATCATCAGATACAAGAAGTTAATTTAAAAGTGTAGAGATTTGAACCCAGAGTCATACCTTTCCTCATAGTAAAATCATCTGTGACATGTGCTTTTTCAAATGCAAAATCTAAGCTGTGGTCAGTTCATTGCAAGAGTGCAAACTCAATGTACAAGACCCCTGCTTCCATAACCAACATTGCCCCAGAGCCCAAAGAAATCAAGCAAACCAAGCCATAGCCCCCTCTGAGGAGGCTGAAGATGCAAAAGCCTGTTGAAAAGCCACTTTCAACTGTCCTAGAAAGTCAGGTGAGGAACTATCTCTCACTTTTCAAATCAGGTTTAATCTCCATTCTTGCTTTTTGGCTAATCTTGTCCACGGCAAGCCCCTCTCTTTCTATTAAAGAGAGAGGTACTTTGTAGGCAGCCAAAATCTGTGGGAATACACCATTCCTCTTTCCAACTAAAGGGAAGAGGAATGCTGAGAAAGGTTAGGGTGAAGAGTCTGAATTGCATTCCATACTTTCAAGTTCTGTCCCTTATATTAGTAGTACAGTCTCATACTCCTTAACGTGCCCATGAATGCAGCAAATATTTACACTCTCCATGCTTGCTTAAAGTATCTTGCCAGAGCAGATCACATTGAATGACACAGAGATTACTACCAGAGTCCAGCAGTGCTGGGACATTATGCCTGGCTAAACCAACCGAGACCTATTGTGTTTTTCCAAAAACTTGGCCTGAGAACAGCAGACCTCAGCCATGCCAATCTACAGGGACTGAGCAGGTGTCAGGCAACACTCCCTAGCCAGATATCCAGACTGGTCACAGAAAAGCCAGATATCTAGACTGGTCACAGAAAACGCATCTGCTGCAGCATATCCCTAATGGTGCCTTCTGAGTGGGGTGATGGCCGGAGGGGTGTCCTTAGTGGCATGGGGATGTGCCAGTCATACAGTAGTAGCAGCCAGCCTAGGGTAGCCCATCTAATTCCATGTGGCTTGGGTCCCTTCCAATCAGTAGGTCAACTCCAGCAGTGAGTAGATGTCATTTCGTAGCATCACATCACTGAAGTTGTCACTTATCCCCGACAAGACTATGTCAGTGGCAATTTTTTTTACAATGCACTCAAAGGTGTCTTCACGGAACCAGCTTAGAATAAGGTTCATTAAGTCCTGCACCTGTCCCCATATAGGGCGATCCAGATCGATCTGTCACAGCTGAAACTTACGCCACTTAGCCAAGGGGCTCAAAGCTGTGCGGGGGAGTATTTGTTCTGCTAGGCTTTAGTGACACACCAGGGGCCTCATACATAAACGGTGCGTTCGCACAGAAATGTTGCGTAAGAATGTTTCCACGTTCAAATCGTGATGTATAAAACCTACACTTGGTGTAAAGCCACGCACTTTTCCAGGGTACCTCATACCTTGTTGTACGCAAGTTCTCCGCTCGGTTTTGCAGACTGGCGACACCCAGCGTCAAAGCAGTGCTACTGTTCCAGTGTGGTTACTCTTTATTTTCCTGATGCGGCTTTATAAATACACTGAAACTAACCGCATATTGTTTATTAGTGTAATGCATCTGATTGTAATTACCTTGTAACTATATAATAGTCCAGGGAATAGCCTTAGTATTCCAAATACCATAACTGCTTTAGCATTGTTATTCTCACTGCACCTTCTTCTTTCAGCTGCTTCCGTTAGGAATTGCCACAGCGGATCATCTTTTTCCATATTACTCTCACTGCACCACTTGGAGTATTTATATCACTGTATCTGAGTGGGGAATCACAGCAGCAGCTGATCGGAAAGAGAATTATCGGTATACAGTATCAAGCACACGCTGTCTCAGCCATTGCAAAACGTTTCAAAGCCTTTCCTGTACGGACCTCGCGGTTCAGAAACAGTTTCATCCCAAGAACTTTAAACGCACTTAATCAATTGCTCCTTGTAGAACTGTTTGTACTTATAAGTACAATCACCCCACTGTAAAGTTGCACTACAGTTATAATATTACACAACCTGAGCCACTTTATAAAGCACGTATTTACATATGATGACGATATCATTTTTAAGATGAAGTGCAGCAAAATATGTTTATTATATTATGCAGATAAAACTTTAACTTCATTTAAATAATCTATATTCTTCACTGGGACTGGCATGAATGACAGAATAATTAAACATGTACTACGAAGATATTTCAATGTTCCTTAAACGTTTTGAAGAATCGGCGCTGTAAGCTTACAGATGGCTTAACGTCTATTACAGAGCTGATTGTGTGGCGATCAGTTACTTGGAGAAAGAAAAGCAAGGACTGCAGGGGCGGCCATGCCAATATATATTGAATATAAAACAGAAAGAGAAAATAACGACACAGCTAAAAACGTAGCGGCAAATTTCACAGCTATGCAGTGTCCGCAACGGACGTGGCCATGCACCATGCATAAGATACCATATTGACATTGCTGGGCGAAAGGGCCACCGATTCTTTCTCTGCCCAGGGCTGCCACAAGCCTAGTGCCTCCCATGAATACTGCTGCAATAAATAATTTCATTGAAGGTCGTACACAATCACTGCGCCGTGAAACCCATGTTTAATAATGTACTTTAACTCCTATCATCATGAAAATGATATCACGTATACATCTCAGTATTTTAGGTATTGAGAGAGCTGTAATATCACGAATGTAATGGATTCTGTGTCCAGTCGGAGGAAGAGTGCCGGTTTAAGAAGCAAGTAGTGATTCACACACATAGAGCACATAGAAGATCAAATACAAAACAAAGCATTTAACGCGCTACTTTAATTACGATGTGATTTGAGAAACTGGTTAATTAAACGATTTTAAGATGAAGTTTATGATGTTCCACTTTAATGACAAATAAAGAACATGATTAAAGTGGAAATTTCAAGATTGAAGTTGACATTTCATGCTTTTTCCCCACTATGTGCCTTTTTTTTCTCTGCACCCTAACAAGCTTTCATATGACACTCAGACGGTGGGCTACGACTCGCCTTTTCACGGCGTCTTTGATATCTGACAACTTTTTTTTTTATTTCCGGCACTGTGCGACTTTGTGAACGTGAGCTTTCAAGTTTCTCCAACACGCTATGTCACTCGATCAACTTCTTTTTGTTGATTATACCACGGTTTAAATAAACAAATAGTATGTTTTTCCTTTGCCTCCACTTGGTATTTGCTGAAATTCTTATATTTTCCCCCATGCTTTTCCCATTGTCTTTTCACAGAAGGCTGAGCTTAAGGGTGATTTATATTGATTTGCATATTCAAAGAGGCGTAATTCTGGGAGGAGTTGGGGCGGGACAGAAGGCGCGTGCACGAGCGTTACTTTTCATGCAGACCGGGATTTATGGAGCGGAAGAACATGGAAGTTGGAGTACGCACAGATTCCTGCATCTGGATTTTTCTGTGCGGAAGCACATTTCGGCTTTTGTGCTTATGTCATGTTATGGTGTGAATTCTACGCACGGCGTTATGCATGAGACCCCAGGCCTGTTAAGGCTGCAGATTTAGCATGCATACAGCTGTGCCTTCCCCCACTTACATTCCAGATTTAGTGACGGAACTCCAGCTTGTACCAGAATCTGCCTGTACTTCATCTGATAACAAGGGTGTGAATCAGAGTTGAATTGACATCTTTGCGGTGGCCCTCCTGTGCAGACTTCTTGAGCCAGAGGATGCGAAATGGACTCAAGCAAGAACAAGGAGCTGTATATCAATAAATGACAACTCTGATGTACAGAATAATTCGCCCCTGAGGTGACACTGATTTTGTAACTGGAAGTGACTTTAATCCAAGATTCCCATAAAACTCACGGCACTATTATGAAAAACTTTGCTAAATAACATAAGTGTAAGGAGAATAAATTAAATTCAGACTCTGGTTTTAAGTCTTCCTGGGGCCTCATGTATAAATGGTGCATACACACAAAAATGTTTCGTACTCCCGTTTCCAAACTCAAATCTCAATGTATAAAATCTAAACTTTTCGTGCAGGTTAAATGCTTGGCATACGCAAGTTCTCCGCTTGCTTTTGCAAACTGGCGGCAACCAGCGTCAAAGCAGTGCTACTGTTCAAGTGTGGTTTCCCTTTCTTTCTTAGATCAACATCCCTGACGCAGCTTTATAAATACACTGAAATTAACCACATATTGTTTATTAGTTTAAGGCATCTGATTGTAATTAACCTGTAACAATATAATGGTCCATGGAATGGCCAAACTATTCCAAATACCATAGCTGCTTTAGCATTGTTCCTCTCAATGCACCACTAAGACTATTTATCCTACTGTATCTGAGTGTGCAATCTGATCGGAAAGAGAATTATTGGTATACAACATCAAGCACACGCTGCCTTAGCCATGCTGTCTATTGAACTGCTCTCAAACAGCAAACACTTCAGGGCCTTTCCTGTACTGACCTCGCAGTTCAGAAACAGTTTCATCCCAAGAACTATAAACCCACTTAATCAGTCCATCAAGTGCTGGAGCAGCACTAGCGACGATCTGGTGCCCCGTTTACAGATTGTTTCTGCTTCGCGCTGTATGCTTGCTGGGGCAATGTGATTTGAGAAACTGGTTAATTAAACGATTTTAAGATGAAGTTTATGATGTTCTACCTTAAAGACAAAATAAACTACGTGATTAAAGTGGATATTTATGATGTTCTACTTTAATGACAAAAGAAACTACGTTAAAGTGGAAATTTCGAGATTAAAGTGGACATTTCAATTTTTCTTCTCACTGTGTCCCTATTTTTTTTTTTCTCTGTACCCTAGCAAGCTTTCATATGACACTCAGATGGTGGGCTACAACTCACCTTTTCACGGCGACTTTAATATCTGACAACTTCTTTTTTATTTCGGGCACTGTGCGACTTTGTGAACTTGAGCTTTCGAGTTTCTCCGACACTCTATCACAGTCGATCACTTCCTTTTGTTGTTTATACCACTAATTTAAACCAGCAAATAGTACGTTGTTCCTTGCCTCCACTTGGTATTTGCTGAAATTCTTCTATTTTCCCCTGGGCTTTTGCCATTGCCTTTTCACAGAATGCTGAGCTTAAGGGCTATTTATATTGATTTGCATATTCAAAGAGGCATAATTCTGGGAGGAGACAGGGCAGTACAGCAGGTGAGTGTACGTGCATTACTTTTCACACCGTGGAAGTTGGCTAATGCACAGATTTATGCATCTGGATTTTTTTGTGCGTACGCACATTTATACTTTTGTCCTTATGCCATGTTTTAGTGTGAATTCTACGCACTGCATTATGCATGAGGCCCCTGGTGTTCAGCATTTAGTTTTGCCCTAAGAACTTTGGTTGCTAATTCAACATACTTGTTTACCAACCTCTACTTCATTTGGCAAACACTTGGTTCTCCTTTAAAGAAAAATAAAAATATAGATTTCTGCTACTCACCTTTACAATTGTCCAAGAGGACCTTTATTAAAGTTATCAATGGTCACACCAAGTATTTTAAAGGAGTGGTGTTGTGCAATTGAACATGTGATATTCATGTGCAATAAAAAACTGAATATGGATCTAGAATGGAAGACTGAGAATGAACAGTCAATGGAACTGAAGTGCTATCTGTGTACTGTAAGTATCAGGGATGCTATTTACCTAAGAAGATTTAGTAAATGCAGTAAAAGAGCAATTGATTTATCAGTTTAGAGAAAAAAGGCTTTAATACAATATATGGGTTTAATGAGTAAGAGGATTCAAGTGTAACTTTCTTCACACTCAAAAGAGCCTTGCACTCACTTTCAAGTCACTTGACTAAAACTTTAATTAAATAAAAAAAAAATAAATAAAAGAGTGCTATGGATGATTTAAGAGATGATGTCATATCTACTGGTTACATTTCTTCACATCTTTAAGTGGAAAGTGACTTTTTTTGAAGAAGCAGCCCATGCATATTTCATCATTATGCAACATTAACGATCAAATAACAAACCTAGAGAGTGCATGTTCCGAGAAAGGATGGATGAATTAGCCACAGTCTAAATAATACAAGTGATACAATAGAATATTAAAGAAAAAATCATGTATCTTGGCTGTATTTTAAAAGAAGCAGTTGTTATTATCCACTATTTTAAAATTCCCAAGACACTTAACAGTTCAAAACTAAAACATCAAACCTACTCCACAGCTTCCAACAAATATATATCGTGATGGACGGCCGGGGCCCATGCCCGGCCGGAACGCCCCTTCTGTGTATGTGCCAGGGGAGCAAGCATGGGCTGCACAGTACATCCCCTGGACCACTTGGTGGCAGCCCCCCTGGGTGACCGTGGTGCCTCAGATACCTGCTGGGCTCCATAGGAGATGGAATTCTCCACAACCCTGTTGGGATCCGGGGTGGCCACCAGGAGGTACTGCAGGGGTTCCTGCACCTGTCTGGACCATAGTTCAGGCACACCCGGAGGTGCAATCGGAGGCAGGTGGTCAAGCACCTGAAGCACTTCCGGGTGAACTATAAAAGGGGGCAGCAGCCACCACTCCAGAAGCCTGAGTCAGGAGGAGGAGGACAACGCTTGCCGGGAGGAGTGGTGGTGCGAACAGTAGTGTGTGTTTTGCTTTGGTTGGTGCTTTTGGGACTGTGTACTGCCTGTGGGACACGGGGAAGAAAAATAAAAATATATATAGTTTGCTTTGAGTGACGCAATTCTGATATATAATGATGTTGTGAATTAACATAACATTTTTGAAATACAAATGATGCCACCTTTTATAAACTGTCAAAACAATAGAAATCCTCCAAACACAGTATTTTGGGTAACAAGACATTCCTGGGTTTGTCTAGTATATCTACCCCAATTAAACTGTGATAACGTGTACTTATAAATATTTAATACTCCCATATATAAGCCAAGATTAAATTATCAACTAAGTAAATTATACAGATACTAGCTATGGTAACAGAATAATGTAACACTATTGGAGATCTTTTGTCCTATGCGTACTTTCAGCATTTTTCCTCTGTATTTTCCTGTGTCTGAACATGTTCACCAGTGAACCCTTTCTCGAGGCACTAGGCCTGCTTTTCAGACTCTGTAATTATTTTTGAAGTGCCTGTCTTGCTTCCTGTCTATTTTTTTACTTTCCATCTTTGAGGGAAACTCTCTCAGCATGTACCTTCACTATTCCTCGTGTGTCTCGCACTCGCATTTCCTTTTTCTTTGCATCACCAAAGCCAAACTGACCAATCAGATTGCTCTGATGAACTGGACACACAAACCTTAGTGTTTTATTATATAGTTGATTGTGCTCATAGCTCCTTTTTGTATATGGCCCTGGGTGCTGGTAGGCTTAATCACCAGACACATTATAGCTGTTCATACCTACTAAAAACATTCACTAGCCAGACCACTTGCTTCATACATATAGGCAACCTGTTAAAGATCACTTCAAATGAAAAGATAAGCCGCTAATTTACTTCAGATTTGTCATGGTGGTTTTGCAAAGTAGACATCATCTGGTTGATTCAACATGCAATTGAGATCTTCCTATATGACTGAGGAACAACACAGACTCCCAATATACAATTAAAAGACAATGTTCACTTTCAAACTCCTGATAAGTTGTCAATCTGTGCTTTTTGCTCTCTCCTCAGCATCTGAGGTGCAGAGAATTAGTCACATGACTATTCCTAAGGGTTTGATTTGTTAAAGATTTTATTTATTCTAAGGCACTCAATACTCTGACATAGAAGAATTGTAAGCATGTTTAATATGTCACTGTGCTCTGTGCAAATATATCTTAAAAGACCTGATTTGTATTCACATATCCAGATTAAGTACAGAAGATGACACACAGAACTGCCAAGCAAGCAATATGACAAAAAGACAGACTAGGACAAATAGACACCATGACCAGTGAGACTGTGGGAAGCTGTAAGCATGTACTATTTTTATCTGTTGGAGAGAATGGTTGTCTTGTTTGGAATTGCATGCTCATCTGAAGGGGGCCCTGAACGTGGAGTATAAAGACTTGGAACATTACCAGGCACACCTTTGAAGCCAATGAACAGATGGAATACATCACCACCTGTTCCTGAGAATGCCTTCCACACTTGCGTTGACGACACCGACAGGCTTCACTCCTCAGACCCCCACTCCAGGACTGGATCTTGTCACAGGCTTCATTCGTCTTTGCACTATCTGCAGTGTAAGTCAACATTAAACAAAGTTAAGTTATTTTTCCTACCTGATTTCTTACTGATGTATCACTAGGGAGGGGTATTGTCTTTTATGTTATATCTATATAGATTCAGATTAAGTAACATGCCGCAATCACAAAAGAACCCTGCTGGACACAAGAATGTATGTGCCTGATTTTTTAAATTACATTTCATATTCTACCATTGTGATCTTGAAACTTTGTTCTCTCCTGAATGTTTAATTACTTACAGTGTTGGCATAAGACCAGCTGATTTCTTTAGTTATTTGCTACTTGATGAGTCATTTTATATCCACCAATCGATTTTCTAACCTGCTTACCCAGTTTTGGCTGCACAGAAACAATGTTAATCCCAGCAATAAGGTGTAAAACAATTCTGGCTGGGAGGGAGTCCATTGAAAGGTAGAGATAGCATATCTTTCCAAGATATTCAAGTTCCTTCTTTTGTCTCAGATTATTGTAAGAATAATACATTAGTAAAATAAATTAATGAAAAGCAGCAAAACTATAGAAGCTTATTCTCTTTACTCAAAATAAAGAGTAATATGTTTTTTCACAAAAATATTGCCAACTGCTGCTGTTATCAACATACACATGTTTCAGTCATCTAGTGACAACTATTAATGGAGAGATTAAGCATTCATGTAGTGAATAGTAATCAAATCTAATCAAATGGTAAGAAATGAGCAAAACTCTACACTAGATGTATATTTAATTTTAATCAGTTTAAAATTTAGTATGTTTAGTACAGATTGTGGTGAGTGGCTGGGGGTGGTACCCAGCCGGGATGCCCAGGAGGACCGGAGGAGGACTTGCGCCTCCTCCAGAACACGAGGGGGTGACCGCCCTGGTGGCCTTGGGGACCATGGGAACGAAACTTGGAAGCTCAACCCTATAGGAGTCTGTGGTCACCACCAGGGGGCGCCCAAATGCCTGAGGAGCCTTGGCCCTCAGCACTTCCACCACACCCGGAAGTGCTGGGGGGAAGAAGACCAAGGACACCTGGAGTGCTTCCGGGTGTGCAGCCGGTACTTCCGCCACACTGGGGAGTGCCGGAGGAAGATTATCAGGAGGCACCTGGAGCACATCCGGGTGATTATAAAAGGGGCTGCTTTCCTCCGTTCAGGGGTTTGAGTCGGGAGCGAAGAAGGACGGAGCTCGGGAGAAGTTGAAAGGAGGCAGCCTAAAAAGAGGCAGTTTGAGAAACGACTGGACTTTAGGGGAGTTTTGGGGGGTTGTGTGCTTCACCTTTGTATATACCAATTGTAAATAAATGTGTGTGGGTGATTATACGATGTCTGCCTGTCTATGTCTGGGCCGGCTTCCACAATGGCATCCCAGATGGGACTCTCCGCCTGTTACAAGGCAGACCTATCAGTTGAAATAATTTTTTGGATGGCCCGGCGTAGCAGGGGAGCCCACACATGCGCCACAGGAGCGGCATGCACACAACCCCTTGAGAGAGACTCGCCCCACGGACCACCACCAGTCCACAGAAGGGTCGTTTCCCCCTGGTGCGGGAAGACAAAGGGCATTGCAGGAGTGCAGCGGGCTCCTACAAGCGCGATGCCACTGAAGGCATTGCATCTAGCGAGGCCATGCCGAGGACGTTCACTCGGACAGAAGGGACCCGGGAGGTGAGTTCCCTGCCCACTGGCTGCTGGCCCAGGGAGGCCGGGTATGTTTTGTGTGTTGCAGGCAGGGGCTGCCCGGATCCGCATTGGTGGCAGACGCGTGCCGATCTCTGGGGCTTCGTCGATGTACAGCAGCAGGGAGAGCTGCCAAGGGATGAGACGCTGCAGCTCAAAAAGCCAGAGGTCCAGAGCTGCCCGGAGGCTCGTCACTACACCAGAAGGAGTTGAAGCAAGATGGCCACGGACCAGAAGTCCCTCCCCGAGACAGACAAGGGATTGAACGGTGTTTCTTGTGTGCCCGCTGATGATTGGATAGAGGCGGGACGAAGGAATGTCCATCCCGAGCCGGGGAAGGACCCGATTGGGCCGAGAGAGAGGCCCCACAGGAAGCAGCCGACGTTTGTGATTGATCGACAGGTAAGTCCTCCATTGGCTGACTTTTCTTAGCTTGCCGGCGGCTCTGCACGAGCTGGAGGAGTGCCTTCAGCCCACAGAGTCTCTTTTACAGGTGATACGTGCCCTCCGTGAGGAATTAAAGAAGCTGGTGAGATAGGCAGTTGCATCCGTGATGTTGCTGCGTGAGTGGACATAACGACGCGACGCTGGATCCTTTGGAGCGGTACGGCGGGGCAGGTACGTGAAACCGGCCCCGTAAAGGATAAGGGAGACCCCACTGATGTAAATGTAAAGACCTGATGATCGGAATAAAGTAGGGGGGACTCCGATAGTGGTCGCAATGGTGAGAGCTGAGTGCGTAGTGAGGGTGGAGAGAGCAAAAGGGCAGGCGGGACGTAGGCTGATGTGTGCTACAGGTCCTAGTGCCCTGCGCCCTGAGCCAGCGATGGTCTCACGTCACTCCACAGGGACGCAGACGGGACAGGTTCTATACCTTTCCCATAGGGAGACCCAAACCGTCACAGCGTCCCAGAGAAAGAGGAGGAATAGAAGGAAGAGAGCCAGTTTCTCCGATAAGGGCGGACATGAGGCAGGATGCTCACGTCCCGAGAAGGGCTGCCCTCTGAGGGAAACCCCAAAGCCGGATGAGGTGATGGGGGTGCGAGCGGTCCCGTTGATGTCTCAACTAGGGGGGCACGGAACCTGCGGAGGGGGTGCCGAAGAGGCAAATCCCGGGGTGCCGGTCAGAGGGGGGGAGCGTTGCCTGTGCGAGGCATGAAAGGACGCCAGGTGGTGGTGTCCAGGCAGCGTCTGTTTCTGCTTGTTGTGTTGCAGGACCGGGCCCTGGATACGCAGTAGGACCCGCTTCGTGGGAAATCTGCCCTTTCAGGATGGGCCGCACCGCCCAACGGGTCTTCACTGGCGATGGGGCACTGTGGTGAGTGGCTAGGGGTGGTACCCAGCCGGGACGCAAAGGAGGACCAGAGGAGGGCTTGTGCCTCCTCCAGACCACAAGGGGGCGACCACCCTGGTGGCTTTGGGGACCTTGGGAATGGAGCTTGGAAGCTCAACCCTATAGGGGCATGCGGTCACGCACCCGGAAGTGCTGGGGGGAATTAGAGCAGGAACCCCCGGAGTGCTTCTGGGTGTGCAGCCGGTACTTCCGCCACACTGGGGAGTGCTGGCGGAAGAATATCGGGAGGCACCTGGAGCACATCCAGGTGATTATAAAAGAGGAGCTTGGGAGGAGTGGAAAGGAGGTGGCCTGAAAAGAGGCAGTGTGAGAAAGGCCTGGACTTCAGTGGAGTTTTGTGGGGTTGTGTGCTTCACATTTGTATATAACAATTGTAAATAAACGTGTGTGGGTGATTATACGATGTCTGCCTGACTGTGTCTGGGCCAGCTTCCACAAGATGTTTTAGCATATAGGCAAAGTGGCAGCATACAATTGCCATTCCTGCCTCACAGCGCCAGAGGTTTCATAGTTTTTTGTATGTTCTCCCTGTGCATTTGTTGATTGACTGTTAAAATTGAGTAGGTAACACATTAGGTTAGGTACTGCAAAAATGCATCTATTACTCATTTACCATAATGTAACAAGACCTTAAAAAAGGTTCCTTTTGGTCTTTATCATTGCAGAAATGAATAAAGACTTCACTGATAATTGGCATCTACACCACCAGATTAAAACTGTTTTACAATATCTATTTGCATATAAGTTGATTAAAACTAAACTGATACTTTATGTGTTTCTTTTACTGGGTTGAGTTCAGCACACTCTTTTTTGATTGGCCGTGCAGTAGAGCCCTGCAAAGGACCAGTGCACTGTTCACCTCATTTGTTTATTGCTTACACCAACTGCTGCTGTGATAAACATTGGCTCCCTGTGACCCTAAACTAGGCTTATTAATGTATTAAAGCCAGGATTAAATGTATACTTACAACCTTTATTTACTTCTTTTCACTTGATTTCACACTATGCATGTACTTAACTGCTTCCTCATTAGCTGCCACTTGATGACTGCAGCATGCGCATGCACAATGCCCACCAGGCAAAGACTTTTGTGAAATAATGCAATCATTACTGCAAAATAATGCAATACTTTTTGTGAAATAATGCAATTTTTTTGAGTGGGGGGAATAAGCTTCTATACAAAACAGATCCTAGTCTAAATAATTGTCTGGTAACTGAAATATTTATTTACCAGTAAATTAATATTTGGACAGGCTCTAATTTATTAAGTATTTGAGCCTGACTTTGTTACTAATTATTTTGTATTAGTAAGCTATGAATCAGAGGTATAATACAAAAATGGTTTAAAGCCTTTATTTTGTATATGGGATTTTTGTGGCATGAAACTGTTTTAAAATATATGCATAGTTTAGAAAGCTGATGATTTCTGACAGATACATAAATATACATCTGTAAGGAATAAGTATAAATAATGTTGTGTGTTTTGCTTTGTCCTAGTGATAAATGAGGCTTTAAATCTGAAAGTGGTCAGACGTGTACATTATTCAGTTTATTCACAAATCTTTTTGACCTGTGCTCCATGTAGTGTACATCCTTTATTCTTTTTATTCCCTTGGGTACACCATGTGCTTGAAGATATCAGAGTCCATTAGGAATTGCTAGTCTTACTCATGCTTCATTTTTTCTAACTCCATCTCCCCATTGTTCAATTAAGCTTGATATTATTATTTCTGATTTGTTTACAAACTGTATTAGCCACATACAGTGTCCAAATGAATCTGAATATTGGTCTAGTGTATCTGTATAGATTTCGCCAACTGTAGCCCTCAACAAATCGGACAATTCTGTTTGTAAAAAGGAATTAGTTTTCCTCATTTTTGTCATAGTGGACTAAAAGCCAAGAATGGGACAAAATACATAGCTATTCGACTATGTCATGTAAAAGTAAGACAAAAATAAATTGTTATTGGTTTATAAATTGATGGAAAATTAATAAGAATATGAATTACACATACAGTGCCTATACTTTCAATGTATATATTAATGTGTTATCTTTCTGTTCATCACACAGTATACTTCATATTCTCTGTTATTCTCCTATTATTAGTGTGTTAAAACAACCCTTCACAATAACAATAACAACAGGATGACATTCTGAAATTTCTTCTCTGCTGTTCAGGTGTTTCCTTTTGTGTTTATTCACTTGCTGGTTAGTTCTGCACTTCTCATTTTTTATCTCCTTTCCTATTTAATGTAAATATCTGCATTTTATGATGCATTCCCAGTTTATTTATTTATGACTTCAATCAATATGTTCAAAATGTGCCAAGATGAAGTAAAGGTCTTTTTGCAGAAGAACAAAATGTATAATATCCATTCATCCATCTAACACAGGGACATGGGGGTCTGCTGGAGCCAATCCCAGCCAGCACAGGGAGCAAGACAGGAACAAATCCCAGGCAGGGCGCCAACCCACCACAGAAAATGTATAATATTCTATGGTAAAAGTATTCTAACAATTGAATAATCCATATTAAGAATTCAGTCTTAATGACTGGAGCATTTTAAATGGAAAGAAAGTATTGATACTTTGACAAACTTTATTAATCCATCCATCCATTATCTAACCCGCTATATAACTACAGGGTCATGGGGGTCTGCTGGAGCCAATCCCAGCCAACACAGGGCACAAGGCAGGAAACAAACCCCGGGCAGGGCACCAGCCCACCGCAGGGAACTTTATTAATTATTTCTGCAAATTCATCCTTTTGTGATCCTATGCTTTTTTTGGTTTTCTCAGGTTATAGCTGGATCACTGATGCAGCCGTTATCCATGACAGCCACATTGACCCATGTTTAAAGTTACAAACTTGTTTACCTGTACAACTGTCTACAATGTGTGTCAAAAACACACTCATAAGTGCCATTAAACGCTAACCAAGAGGTTCCTGTAAGGCAGGGTGCCCAATGCGTCGATCGCGATCGACCGGTAGATCGCAAAGGTAGTGTAGGTAGATGGCGTTGCATTCAAAAAAAATTTTTTTAAACGTTACTCCATCATATATCCTCTCTATGGCATTTGCCACTTGATTGACATACAGGGCGGCCAGTCTGAGATCTCTTTACTTCTAACACACTGGTCATCCTGCACGCACGATTAAACATGCGAGCTACTGCAAAACTCCGACTGTGATCCTTCCAATTTATATCGACTAAAGAAGGGATTTAAAAAAAAAATTGTTTGGGGAGAGTATGGGCTGGATGTGGAATTGGAAGAGGATTTTTTCTTTCACAATGTCACAATCGAAGTGCATTTGTCTGATCTGTCAATCTATCATTGCTATTCCAAAGAAGGAAAATGTGGAAAGGCACTTTCAAACTGTTCATAAAAACTACGAAACTGACATCCTTCCAAAATGCGATCTGAGAAAGAGAAAAGAGAAGGAACTAAAATCGCAGTTAATTGGACAGCCGTCATTTTTCACTCGGCAGAATTCAAAAGCTCCTTGACTGAATTATTCGGCTCTACTTATTTATGCGAGTCACCCTTTCCCACATGACGATTATTAAATCCAAATACTGTAGTGACCATAAATGTATTGATTTTTATTGTGCCATAAAGTTTATTCAGTTATGCAAGGTACGTCAACATACATTTTATGTATAAAGTATACTCAGTATATATATATATAGTATTTTCAAAGCCGAAAAAGTGTGGACACCCCTGCTGTAAGGTATGATTCATGCAGCTTCATATTTCAGTTCTCTGCGCCAATTTTACCTGTATATGGTTAGGTGCATTGGCGATTCTAAATTGTCCCTAGTGTTTGCTTGGTGTGTGGGTATATGTATTCACCCTGCAGTGGGCTGGTGCCCTGCCCAAGGTATGTTTCCTGCCTTGCGTCCTGTGTTGGCTGGGATTGGCTCCAGCAGACCCCCATGACCCTGTAGTTAGGATATAGTGGGTTGGATAATGGATGGATGGATGTTGCCTTTTTTTTTTTTAAATATATTTTCCAAACTTACTTTTTACTGCCAAATGGGACAGGAACCTTTAGGTGCTCTGAAGAGAGCAACCTCAAATGGAGCATCAGTCAATCAAAGGGTGCATTGGCATATCCACAGTCACTCACACTATCAATAATCAAAATGTCTTTCAGATACATGGGGGTTAAACCAGAGTGCTTTCAGAAAACTAACACAGACGTGGAGAAAATACAGAACACCGACAGTGACTGGGCTGAGAATCAAACCAAAGACTCCAACGCTGCAAGGCAACAGCACTAGCTGCTCTGCCAATGTGCTGCTACTCACACAAAATATTGTTTTAAGGAAAAGCTGCAAAAAGCTGATATCAGGCATACAGCCATACCTATAAACAGCAACATGTAGAAGAGTATCTGTTCAAGTAAAGAGAACTACATAGCTGGGAAAATTAAATTTTACTTTTGACAATGCCCCTTTTCAAGTAAAGAACCTCATACCTCACTCTAGCCTAATAGCTGTGAAAGACACAGGATAGCTGAGCATCTCTCTCTCTCTTTCTCCGCTCTTTGAATTCTATTCACTGCATATTTTTACATGCTGATGTGAAGCGTGCCCTCCCTGTGCTCTTTCAAGTGAAACACTTTGCATATCTTTGTTACGATTTTCTTGTTCATTGAAACGCTCGAAGGTATTAAATGTTCATCTGTGTTGATTGTTGAGAAATTCAGGCTGTCTACCTTTCTAGCCTTTCAATTTATTTTTTTATTTACTTATTTGTTTTTTTTCCATTTTGCTTTGTAATCAGAATGTCAGCAGAGTTGGCTTTTGATACTGATTGATTAAATTCCCTAAGGAACATATTAAGAGTAATTTAAAAATATTCATTTTTGCAATAAATAAAAACCTTGCAAACTTACAGCTATTTCTATATAAATAAAATGTATTATTACCATTTATTATTATTTCTGTCTTGCATACTGTATTTCCACCTTGAAGCCAGTGTTCCTAAACCTGGCCTCTAGCTTTTTGTATTGGATTCAAAGTTAGCAAAGTTAGTTAAATGAATGAAAGAATACATCCAGAATATGTCTAGACAATTGCAGCCCAATTTTAAGCAACATACTCATGGTTACATAATGATTGTTTTAACCCTTCAACCTTTCACATTTCTACAAAACCACAAAGTCTGACAATATTGGAGGAATACCTGTACACAAACAATAACTTGAACACCAGTAGCAGGAGATGCTGTCTCACTTGCTCAGCCTTCCTCTTAAGAAACACAGCGCACATTATTATCATTCCCAAGTATTGCGTTTATTTAATTTTTCTCGTTCCTTTCACATTATCATTTCTGGTGTCTTGTTAGCTAAAGTAACTGCCACAAAACACTTAAAGCTTTTAAGAGTGAGATTGCCACAATTATCCATCCTGAGATTAGTCTAAAAGCTGCTGTGGGCATCTAGGTGCAATCTTCTGTGTGTCAGAGATAAAGCAATTGTCCAAAATAAGGAGGATAAGCTTAGTTAGTATTAAAATATCAATCATTCTTATGCAAATGAAAGTCAATTTAAAAGCATCATGGAAAATATGCTTCAAATTTATGTTAAACAATATTTGTTTAAAATGCAAAAGAATTCGTGCCATAAATCACACCATGACATTTAGACTCAGCCCGAAAATGAAATTAGAATTAAATTAATCTTGACTTTTAATAGTTATGAGAAAAGCAAGCAAGTCTTTGAATAAACAATTAACAAAGTGAAAAATGTTTATCCTTGCGGTGGGCTGGTGCCCTGCCTGGGGTTTGTTTCCTGCCTTGCGCCCTGTGCTGGCTGGGATTGTCTCCAGCAGACCCCTGTGACCCTGTAGTTAGGATATAGCGGGTTGGATAATGGATGGATGGAAAAATGTTTATTATTTACCTAATATCAAAATAAGAATACACAAAAGTAATGAAGCTAAACATATTAAAAAGAGCTACATTTTACAAATAGTTTTTTTTTTCTTTACAAGTGCCATTCTCCCAGGAAAGAGGCTTAATAACTAATATAGTTATAGTTTCTAGTGTGACAGACATCCTCAGTCATTACCCGGACGGGGGGATGGAATTACCAGGGGAGAAAGCATCTCCGAGGCCCTGCCTCCCCTGGGATGCTAGAGGGCAACCCTCCTGGGTGGCTGTGGCACCACTGATTCTCGTAGGGCATGCCGGGACTTGGAGTTTGGTACAGCAATTTTGGGTTCTATAGAGGCTGCCAGGTATATTAAGTGAGAAAACATTGACAGAGAGGGGTGATCATTTAAATATGACTTTACAATAACTACAAAAGAAGTGATGCCTTCATGCAGTTTTTTTTAAATAATAAAAAGAATATCTTGTCTATCTATCTTAACTTCCTTTGTTCTCTTTACAATCCCAACCCTATTGAAAAATAACTACAACAGGAATGGCAAAATAACAAATATAAATTTATCTAGTCAAAGAACACACCATCTATCTATCTATCTATCTATCTATCTATCTATCTATCTATCTATC
>JANRMT010062793.1:5373444-5420345 GCA_026402145.1 Polypterus bichir lapradei
ATCTATCTATCTATCTATCTATCTATCTATCTATCTATCTATCTATCTATCTATCTATCTATCTCTGTCTGTCATTTTGAGTTGATAAATATGTTGTACTGAATTGAAATCATCAGAAAAAAATTAAATGTAGAGATGTCAGGTAATTGAAAGGAACTACACTGGGCATCTCTCTCCTAGGAGGGTTCGATTTGCTGCTGTGCTCATTTCGCTTGTGTATTAGCTGCGGGAGGAGAAGTAAAAGGGATACCGTTTTGCTGATGTTAGCAGCTAAGCGACTTTGTCTTTCTTCTGAGGTTTCGTTTTGCTGACGTGCTAGCCTCGCTTGTGTTATTAGTGGCTAAGTGAGTTTTCTGTTTCCTCTGAGGTGTAGCCCTTACCTCGACTCCTCCTCTCACTTCTGGGCCAGACAGACAGATACACACACTTCCACGTAGACGTTTATATATAAGATGTATTTATTTGTAGAATTGGCATTTTACTTGTTATAAAGAGCAAGCAAATGGACAAACCAGCCTCCAAAAGTTTGGGAATGCTGTTTTTTATGACTGGATTGCTGGCCACAGGGGACAGAGAGTGAAAGTTTTATTGCTGAGCTATTTCATTGGTGAATGAGCCAGGAAGGTGTGTTTGTCAGAAGCTTCACAAAGACAATAAAGACACAGCCTTGCAAAGGCATATTCTGTCTCTGTCCTGTAGCATCCTGAATAAAGGAGACCTGATAATGACCTAAAAAAGCAGGGTACCAGGGCCTGTGCAGATGATGAGCTGACCAGAAAGAATTATACTATACTATACTACTATAAGTTATTGCGCCACCTGAAATTGCACACGTAGCATTTTCAGGTTGTATGGTCTTGGTTTACAAAGATCCATTTGTATGCGTGGATGTTAGTTATAATAAAATATATTATTTATAATGCATAGTTAAAAGTGTAGGCATTTCTCCTGCTTGTCCTTTCACTCTTGAATGAGCTTATAGATGAAGAAAGGAAGGGGGCAGGAAGTGCTGAAGTGAAGTAGTGCATCTCACCACAGAGTGCCAAGTGTATGGGATTTGAGGCATTTTGGTTAAGTCTACACAACAAAGAATATAAAGGTGGGAAACAGGGTCACCACAGGACCCTGCAAGACGTCTATCTATCTATCTATCTATCTATCTATCTATCTATCTATCTATCTATCTATCTATCTATCTATCTATCTATCTGCATGTCATTATTAATTCATTGATGACAATTCACAAGTCTCAATTTCCTGAATCCACTCAATTTAAGATTGCAGGGAACCAACGCCTATGCATTGCATTGAAAATACACAGTTACCTAAGGTTAATTTAGAAATGATACAGAGCATTGGAATAATAGAAGCTATAAAGATGGAGTAAAGAATATTAATATAATGATATGAAAGCACTTGTGGAGTTAGCTAATCCATTGATGAGTAACCTGTTTCCAGAGTAGGCAAATGCTTTAGATTCAGTTATTCTGTCTAGTTTTATAAATGTTTGTAGTTTTTTAAGTCAAGAGTTCTGCTGAATTTTGGAAATGTTTTCCTCAACCCAATTCCATCCCTGTGCCACCTTTACTGGCTCTAGGCGATTGTGTATAATAATGAGATTTTTAAAGCCAAGTCATTATGTTCTGCCTAAACTCAGCTTTTACTGTGAATGGGAGGAAAAAAAATCACTTTCTGCAAATGACAGTCTCTTGATGAATGAAGAAAGAGGGCAGTTAAGGGACCTGTTTTTAATTAGAAATAAATATGGCCTTTTTATGGAGGGTCAGGCCATTTGCCACTGCCAGTCCATTCATTTTACAGCTCAAAGAAGTGACAACGAATCCCTGCAGTCTATTGTTTTAATGTATTTAATCCCTTTATTTCAATCAAAGCCTGACTTTTACATCACTTTACTGAGGACAAAAGAGGCTACTGTGGACAAAAATATGCTCTTACTTTAATTAAATATAATAAAGAGCACTGGCGTATCTCTGAAAAAATATGAAAGTCTTGTAGATCATTAAAGATTCAGATACCACTTCTTCTGGGGTTCCTTTATTTTGATAGACCTACCTGAATTGCTTCATCAGTGTACAGGGTAAAGCAGTCGATTGATAACCCCAAGAAAACTTCATTTACACCGCATTGTAAATGCTAAAAATTAGATTACATTAATGCAGCAGAAGCTGCAATGAACTATCAATATATATTTATTTTACATAGCTTTATCCTCTTCCAGCTTTATCAAGAATGCCACTTGAGTGCAACACTTTTAGTATAAACTTACTCCAGTTTAAGTAATGCATGTAGATTTCTTAGGGATTTTATTTAACAAGGTTTCAGGACATTGGAGCATACAGTAACTGAACTAGAAACATGAGAAATGAGTTCTTGTGGTAATATGAACTGTGTTTTCTATTAAGTAAAACTGATTTGTGAATTTTAATAATTTTGTGTTTTGTATTATGGCTGGACATGAAAGTGAGGCTATCACTGTACTCTGTGAATGTGACAATACTACTATATATACTCGTTGAGAATATATAAGTTCTCCCTCGGATAAGTCTGGGCTTAATTTTATCATATTTTTTCCGGTATTTTATAATGTCAGTCACATAAGTCGAATGCGTAAAACTCACGCTATTGGACCAAGAGATTATGATATGCTAACGCCCGCCTGAGAGAGTAACCACGGAGCACACTGCCTTTTTTTCTATGTATTGTGTCTACATGACCAAACGGTAATAACCGAACTATTCTGAAGCGACGTTTCCATTGTTTTGTGTTTTTTGTATCTCACACCCTCATGCACCTTTATCATGAGAGCATTCCTTATCTACAATGGAGCATTCGATCAGAAGAAAATATAAAGCTGATTTTAAATTAAAAGTCATTGGTGTGGTGAAAGAAATTGGGAACTGCGCTGCTGCAACAAAATTTGACGTGTCCGACAAACTGATGTGAGATTAGAGGAAGCAAGAAGATGTAAAAGAAAAAAATAACAAGTGTATTTTTGAACGGGCGTATAAGTTGGGGTCTGATTTTATGATCAATTTTTTGGGTTTCAAGACCTGACTTATATGCGACTATATACGGTACTTACTACTACTATTACTATGATTGCTTTGTGTTAAGGTACACTGGGAATCATTTATGAAAACAAATGTGGATATACCGTAAGTGTACTGGAGGAGTAAGGCTACAGTAAATTCATCAACAGCTCTATGACAGAATGATCAAACATACATACAGAAAACGTCTAGCTATAGTTTTCTAATTGCAATGTTAAGGGGCAATTACTGCTTTAACAGTGGGCTTCTACTGTGGCATACATTACTTTAGTAAGTAAAATATTAATATTAGGAATTTCCCATTCATATTATAATATTCTTCAAGTTCACATTTAAGTAATGCTTCTTTAGATCACATCTGAGATCATCCATGTAATAATTACAACGGACGTCCTTTGTTACAGCAGATTTTACGGAGCGTGCATATGAACAGCTCAGTTCATAATAGTAAATGCTGACAAATATTGAATTGCTTGAGCTTATAAAGGGTGATATAATTTTAACAATAGGCCTTTAAAACAATTCATTCTACATAATCAAGATAAAGAAAATAATATAGCCCATCTCACACCCTATGTTTTGTATAGATAGAAAGGCATTTCTCTAGAGAGAAATGAATAGGAACTTCTTATTTATAAATACTACAAATTATATGGCAGATGGCAGATGTGGTGGAAGTGAAGGACACATTAAGCCTTGGTTACACAGAAAAGAACATAGAACATTTCAACACATATCAGGTACGCTCAGACATTTGTCAACATGATGTAATTGTTGAGTAGCCTTATGATGATAGACCCTGCCCCTGAAACAAATGGAGCAAGTGCCAATGGACCATTACTATTCACTATAATGAAGAAGAGAGAAAAGTGACTGTGCAGGTTGGCTGAGATCTTTAATTATACTGTGTGCCTTCCTGGACTATTTATGCTCTTAACACTACTACAAGTGAAGACTCAGAAAACAATTTTTTAAAGACTACTACACTATTTTAAATCAATATAGGCTATAAACAAAATAAAGAGACAGTTATGTATTCATTCTTAGATATGTTTGTTCTATCACAAGGCCACAAGATAGAAACTAAACCAGCATGGGCTAGCAGTCCATTTCAAGGCCCAGTCATTTTTTTCTAAGTTTAGACTTGCCAATCAACATAAATTGCAGATATTTAGAAAAATCTAAAGAAACAGTGGTGGGATGATCAAAAATGGTAATGAGTCTGCCTACAGAGAGGAGATTTGCAGTCAGAATGGTGTTCCAACAACAACGTAACACTTAACACCTCAAAAACCAAAGTGGTGAACATGAAACTTCAGAAGGCAGGGTGATAACCTCATCCCATTATACATCAATGGAGATAAAGTGGAGAGAGGGCCCAGTTTCAAATTCCTGGGCATCCACATTTCAGGACCTCACATGGACAATTAATACTACCTCCCTGGTGAAGACGTTATTGATGTGGCTCTGCTTCTTAAGGATACTGAAGAAGGCCAACTTGACAGAGCAGCTTCTTTCTGCTGCATTGAAAGCATACTCGCCTTTTACATCACAGTGTGGTATGCCAACTTTTCTGTGGTTAACAAGAAGGCTTTTCAAAGAGTCATCAAATCAGCCCAAAAATGATCAATATACATCTGCCTGCATTAGAGAATATTTACTGTACCTAGT
Organism: Polypterus bichir lapradei; assembly: GCA_026402145.1. Taxonomy (NCBI): domain Eukaryota; kingdom Metazoa; phylum Chordata; class Cladistia; order Polypteriformes; family Polypteridae; genus Polypterus; species Polypterus bichir. The sequence continues at coordinate 5,378,187 of JANRMT010062793.1, forward strand.
GTTTCTGCCAGGCCACAATATTACTAATTACCTTTATCACCTTCGTTTTTACCCTGCTGCTTTCTGGAAGGCACTATAAGTCTATTAAGACCTGCACATATAGGCTCTTGAACAGTTTTTACCCTTGTGCAATCAGAGAACTGAACTCTGATCTGCCTCCAACCGCCTAACAATCTTGACACCTTTCAGTAGCATCATTGATTATATGAATTCTGACAATGTGCAATAAAGGCAATGTTATTTAATACTGTATATTGAGAGGTTTCAGGTGTGTATATATGAATATATATGTGAATATGAATTTTGCATGTATAGTGTAATCAGGTAATATGTACACTTTCCTGTTGATTTATACTGTTACTGTTTTATGTTATTCTTCATTCTTTTTAGCAGCTGTTCTATTTGTTAGCATCAGTTAGGAATTGCACCTTCAATATCATTATACTACTGTGTGATGACAATAAAGCTTTCTATTCTAAACTTATGTAGACTCAGGAAGAACAAGTAGACTTGCCCAGGATTTCAACGCAGGGTTCCAGAAGACTGTCATGGCTGTGATAACATCTGGCATTTCACAGCTTTTATTTTTTTTTCTTTCATTATGCAAACCTATGAGTAAATGTAAATTTGCTTTCTTAGAGGGACTGTCATGCTGTTAAATGTGTCTTAATTTAGTAGATCAAAGCCAACACCATTTTCCAACACAAGGACTCAGGGATCCAAATGTGAAGGTGGAGGTTGTTTTTATCTGAGCCTAAACTGGCATTTGAAGTCCTTAATCATTTAAGCATACAGTATAACTATTCAAGGAGGTGATCCTCAATGCATCAGTTGCCATTAGGAACCACTCTCTAGGAAACAGGTGATGATTGCATAAGGTTTTATAAATTTAAAAATAGGATAGAGTGTAGCCAGTTCAATATTGAAATCATTACTTCATTATAAAAAAAAAATAGGTACAAAAATATTATCAGAAATGTAATTGTCTTTTTTTTGGAGTCACTCTGAAAAAATAAAAGATTACTGTCATGTAGAACCACTGAACCGAAGTGTGACTGTGGCATCACAACATGTGTAAGGCTTAATGAAGTTTTGCATCCATCTCTGGAGCTTACATTTAATTAGCCTCTGTCTCTAGCTGATTAATGAAATTGGCTAAACTGGTAGGCAGTTTAGGTCGTTAAAACATTGGCAGCAGCATCCACAAGCATCAACAAGCTTAAAGTTATGAATCCATGTTTGTATGTCTTTTGTTTTTTTATTGTTCTGTTTTTACTTGCTTTGTAATTTGTATTTACCCCTCAACAAGACATTGATTTGATTTAAGTGTCTGTTGCAGTAATATATGAGTAAGCAGTAATAGTGATCACAATGACAGCTGGGGACATTTGCAGAAAGTGTAGCAGTGGTAGTAGTAATATTGTCACATATACAGAGTATGGTGAAATTCTTACTTGTATGTATGACCATGCAACCCGTAGCCACTTTCTGGCAATTTGATACACAACAACGTATTAAAATAAATAATGTTTTAGCTGCCCTGATCCTGTGCACAACACACTTGCTTTTAATGACTTTTTGCTCTCTTTTTGACTACAGCCTTGTCTAGCATTCAGATACTTTTCCTCTTCAACCCAAATATAACATCAGGGATTATTATTTTGATTCAACAAGCTCGATTATCAAAGTGTAAATCATTAACAGAATAAACAATAATCACTCCGAGTTTAGACTTGAGGTTTCTGTTCTTTCAAATTTATATAAATTATTATTATAAAAAGTTGCAAATAAACCTGGGTCAACCTAAATCATTACAGTGTGGGGCTTCATCTGTGATCAGTGATGGAGGTGCTCACTACAGTGGTACGTGAACAACTGCCCCTCAGAGGCATTGTACTGAAGCTTTCACATAAAGCTTAAGTGAAAGTAAGATTGTGACAAAATGTATATGTAAAAGAAAGGTTCAAAGTTGTAAATGCAGGAATGACCAATATGACAGTTGGAAGGGAATGGACTGGAGGTGAGGAAGAGGTTAAAAAAAATTTACACGCAGAATATGTTATAAAAATACTAAAGAAATTCTTCACCATGTGTTGTGCTAAGGGTGGGTTCATAAACAGGGCTGCTTGATTTGATTGGGACTGTCCCGAGTTCAACAGACAAATCCAGAGTCCCGCATTGCCTCCAAAAATCCTGATTGAACAAAAAATGTATGTAGAACAAAAAATCTTAATTCATTTTTTATATTGAAAATCTAGTTAAAGTGGCTTGCAAAATTTTTGTGGACAGCCCGGTGTACCACCTTTCATGAATAAAATTTGTAACTTACAGCTGAATCTGAGTGTATGAATCGTGTGCATTCACATAGGTCATGTGCTTGTGTCGTTGTACGTTTTGCGTGCTCATTATGGCTGCTCATCCTCATGTGTAATTCATTTTGAAGGTGAAGTGATACTGATAAAGACTTTTCAACTAACAAGGTAGGTCATGTCTGCATTCTATTTACATATATCATATCTTATTATATGAAACATAAAACATGTTACAAGTTATATTAAACACACCTGCAGTTCTGTGACTATTTTATATATGTTCTCTTCTATATATGTACTTATTTACATAAAATTATATTATAATTATAATTTAATTACAATGAACTATATTTTTGTCTTCCTTAGTTCCTTAGCATCTTTTTTTGGCCACTCGAAATGGTGGCCATCCTGTTTTGTGAGTTTGGAAATCTGGCAGCCCTGGGGCCTTATGCATAACGCCGTGCGTAGAATTCACACTCTAACATGGCATACGGACAAAAGCGAAGATGTGCTTACACACAAAAAAATCCAGATGCCTAAATCTGTGCAAACGCCAACTTCCAGGTTCTTCCACTACATAAATCCCTGTCAGCGTGAAAAGTAACGCACATGCACTCGCCTGATGTCCCGCCCCGTCTCCTCTCAGAATTACGCCTCTTTGAATATGCAAATCAATATAAATAGCCCTTAACACTAGAATTACCAGAGCCTAAGAAAAAACTCGTCTTAAGTCCATTCGCACCTCTCCGTCATTTCCCCCCCCAGCCACAGAACATACACAAAGTTTTTCCAACTCATGCCTTGGTTGATTATCTGGGAGTGAAGTGCTGGATTTTGAGTGGAAATAATAGATCATTATTTGGAACACATGCATTTCATGTGTGTTTCGTTTCTACAATAATCTGTGTAAACACATTGTTAAAACAGAAACGTTTTTCAAATTTTAGTAGTAAATGACAAAATGTACACACAGGAAATGCACGTGTTCCAAATAACAATCTATTATTTTCACTCTAAAACTTCAACACTTCACTCCCAGATAATCAATCAAGGCATGAGCTGGGAGAACTTTGTGCACGTTCTGCGGCTGTGGTGGGATGGAATAGCAGGCTGCTTGCTGCTTGTCTTTATCGGCACATTTACAGGACAAAAGACGCTGATGGAGAAGTGCAAACAGATTTAAGGTGGGCCGGATCTACGAGTTTTTTCGTAGGCTGTGGTAATTCTAGTGTTAAGCTGAGAGTTCTGTGAAAAGAAGAAGAAAAATAGAAGAATTTCAGCAAATACCAAGTGGAGGCAAGAAAAAACGTACTATTTGTTGGTTTAAACAGTGGTATAAACAACAAAAGGAAATTGATCGAGTGACATAGAGTGTCGGAGAAACTCGAAAGCTCAAGTTCACAAAGTCGCACAGTGCCCCGAAATAAAAAAGAAGTTGTGAGATATCACAGTCGCCGTGAAAAGGCGAGCCGTAGCCCACCGTCTGAGTGTCATATGAAAGCTTATTAGGGTACAGAGAAAAAAAAATAGGCACACAGTGGGAAAAAAGCATGAAATGTCAAGTTTAATCTCTAAATTTCCACTTTAATCACGTAGTTTATTTTGTCATTAAAGTAGAGCATCATAAACTTCATCTTAAAATCATTTAGTTTACTAGTTTCTCAAATCCCATTGTAACTAAAGTAGCACGTTAAATGCTTTGTTTTGTATTTGATCTTCTATGTGCACTATGTGCGTGAATAACTACGTGCTTCTTAAACCGTCTTTCTCTTCCTTGAACAAGACACAGAATCCATTACAATTGTGATATTACAGCTCTCTGAATAATTAAAATACTGAGATGTATACTTGATATTTTCATGATGATAGGAGTTAAAGCATGTTATTAAACATGGGAACATGGTGATGCAGTGATTGTTCATGCCTCACGCAAGATGCTTGCTGTGCCATGTGCTACCTTCGATGAAATAATTTATTGCAGCAGTACTGTCTCTTTCAAACATACTAACCCCCAATTCCTGTCCTTACTTTCCTTTCTCCATCTACCCAATCACCACACAATCAGCTCTGTAATAGACGTTAAGCCATCTGGAAACTTAGAATGCAGATTCTTCAAAACGTTTAAGGAACATTGAAATATCTTCATAGTACATGTTAAATTATTCTATCCATCAAGTGTCGTGCCAGTCCCAGCAAGAATACAGTGTGAGGCATGAACAATCTGTGAACGGAGCGTCAGCTCCTTGCTAGTGCTGCGACACCATGTCCTCACATGTTTATTTATTAACAATATAGATTAGTTAAAGTTTTATTTTGCTGCAATTCATCTTAAAAATGATATCGTGATCATATGTAAATAAGCGCTTTATAAAGTCCCTCAGGTTGTGCAATATTATAACTGTATAGCAAGTTTACAGTGAGGTAACTGTACTTATAAGTACAAACAGTTCTACAAGGAGCACTTGATGGACTGATTGAGTACGTTTATAGCTCTTGGGATAAAACTGTTTCTGAACCGCGAGATCCATACAGGAAAGGCTCTGAAGCGTTTGCCATATGAGCGCAATTCAATAGACAGCATGGCCGAGGCAGCGTGTGCTTGATGCTGTATACCGATAATTCTCTCTCCGATCAGCTGCTGTACAGCTGTGAGGGGTTCCCCACTCAGATACAGTAATATAAATACTCCGAGTGGTGCAGTGAGAGTAATATGGAAAAAGATTCTCCGCTGTGGCAACCAATAACGGGAGCAGCTTAAAGAAGAAGAAGGTGCAGTGAGAGTAACAACGCTAAAGCAGTGGTGGTATTTAGAATAGTTTGACCATTCTGTGGACCATTATATTGTTACAGGTTAATTACAATAAGATGCATTAAACTAATGAATAATATGCATTTAATTTCAGTGTATTTAAAAAAAGAAAGGGAAACAACACTGGAACAGTAGCACTGCTTTGACAGTGGGTGCCGCCAGTCTGCAAAACTGAGCGCAGAAATTGCATACACCAGGATATGAGCTACTGTGGAAATGTGCATGGCTTTAAGCCAAGTTTGGGTTTTATACATCGCGATTTGAGTGTGGAAACATTCGTACATAACATTTTCGTGCGTACGCTCCATTTATACATAAGGCCCCTGGTTCATGAAAGATGGAGTGGTTAGAGGGAGTAACTATTGCAAACACTATGTAGATGACATATTGGACATACAGTGGAGCCTCGGTTTGCGAGCATAATTCATTCCGGAAACGTGCTCGCAATCCAAAGCACTCGTATATCAAACCGAATTTCCATCCATTATCCAACCCGCTATATCCGCTAACTACAGGATCACGGGGGTCAACTGGAGCCAATCCCAGCCAACACAGGGCGCAAGGCAGGAAATAAACCCTGGGCAGGCTGCCAGCCCACCACAGGGCTCAAAGCGAATTTCCCCATAAGAAATAATGGAAACTCAAATGATTCATTCCACAACCTAAAACTATTCAAATAAAAATGATTAATACAAAAAATAAAATAAAAATACATAAAACAAATTAACCTGCACTTTACCTTTGAAAAGAATCATGGCTGGTGTGAGTGAGTTTCTAAACTCTTTTGGGATTCCACCCAATGAGACGTCAGGCGGAAGAGTGTCCCGAAGCAACAGCAGGCTCCAAGCGCTGTAGCAGTTCGCTGTAAAAGCAAATCCAAAAAGTTTGCGGACATGCTATAAGCACCTGCCTTTGATGGGTAATACAGGAACATTATATATGCTCAGGGCACAATATTACTTGGCCCCGACCCTGCCTGACTGCTGTGTCTGTGTATAGTTAGTGGCAGATCTCGCTACAATAAATAACCGTGCTGTTCCTGTTTCAAGCTGAATAAAGCTGGTGTCGCTAAAGTACTGAGACTCAGCTTCGTGTTTTGGGGTGCAAGACAGGGACTCACACGTTACAACACACACACGTGGTCACCATGCTATAGTAAACAGTATACGCTCGTACAGATGTTGACTATATGAGTGAGACACGCTGACTCAGATGGAGAATGGGAGACGATTACCCACAATCCCACAGCGAGAGAGAGAAAAACTATCAGCTAAGTTGTGATCACATGGTGTTTGGCAGGCAAAGCATATATGTACTACTCATATTGCAAGACATCGTTCATTTATCAAGTCAGAATTTATTAATTATTTTAGCTCATCTTGCAAAACACTTGCAAACCAAGTTACTCGCAATACAAGGTTCCACTGTATATGTAATTTGTAGATCTAATATTGTCAGGTTCCTGCTGTCATTTACTTTTGGTAAGAGTCAGAGTTTAATGTTTCTTTATTTTCTTTTGTTTAGCCTGTTTGCTTTCTTTAGCATATTATTTTGTTACCAAATGCATTTATGTCTTCTGTTTTGTGATTTAAAACTCTTGAATTATTTTACATTATTGTATGAAATATACTATCATTTTGTCAATTATGTAGATTTCTATGAAGTGTATACCGTAGTCCAATTTATGTTGAACCTAAGGGAACACCCCCACCAACTCCCTTGGACAGCACATGTGGGCCTTTATAAACCCACAACCACTGCAGTGCAGCACTTCAGCATTGGTAAAATGTCTATTGTCTTTTCAGGAGTTCTTTTGTATTTTATGGTTTTCAACTCTTTTTTGCTTCTGTTTTTGACTTTGCTTGTGGATTGTGGACTGGGTTTTGCTTTGCTTTGTTTTGTGTTCTTTTGAAAGAGCATTGCTTCTCTTATAATGGGCCAGAGGTTTTCATGGTTTCCCTCTCCTATTTCTGAATTGTTTTTTGATATTAAAAGCTTAAGCCTTTTGCTTGGCTTATGCACGCCATATGCCTGCTTCTTATTTTGATTTTGAGGTCTAATTTGAAGCCCAGGGCTAGATTTTGGAGACAAAGGCTCATTAAGAATTGTATAAGCTGGCAGAATCACAAAAAAAAAAAACTTTCTGCCAATCAAATGGAGTTAAGTCAGACACAACTGCACATTAGTCTCAAAGAAAAAAAAATAACAATTCCCTCTCAAAGTGTGAAAAATTTTGTGAAATTTAAAGAAATATATCTGCCTTAATTTAATATTGATAAAGTAAGAAAAAGCATATGGAATTGTGTGCCTTCATGCATATATAATGTTCATGCCTCTAATGAACATCAATATGTATGTAATAAATAAAAGTAGTTTAAGAGGTCACTAATCAGTTAAATATTAATACATAATTTTGTCAGCCGATATACTTCATTATTGGATGATAAAAATGCTTCATAAGCTATCTATTGTATTACTTAAAAATATTTAAAAACACAAGACCTATCATTTAAATTATTATTTATAGACATTTCAAGGTATATGAATTGACATGAACTAATAATCTATTAAGCATTGTTTAATGTTTGTTCATGGCTTAATAAATGAAAGTATTTACATATTTTTGGTCCAGTAATGTAATTAAGTGGGAGATTATACAAAAATAGTAGATTTGTTTTTCATAAAGTCAGCAACATAATAAATGAGGATGAAAGTAAAAACTTAGATCTGGTAGCAAAAGTGAGATGCGTGTTGAATATATTCCCAAAGATATCCTCATTTCTGACTGTAGTGCATCCTCTCTGGCATTGAAGGGACACGAGTAAAAAGCCTGTGAAGAGTCGTACGGTTCACATAGTCAGTGGCGGCAGAACCTGGCATATAGTTGGAAAAAACTGAGGTAAGATCATACAGAAAAATGTGTGAAGTTTAACTGAGGGGAATTTAGATGATGAGAAGCGACTGGTGTGATAAACAATTAGTCAGGTGGAGTGAACAGTTGAGGATGACCAACAGAATTGACGAAGATGATGAAAGGCATGAAGAGAAGTGGAAAGGTGAGGAAGATATAGATGGAAGTAGTGCCTAATAACATGTGACAAACACTTCTAAACCCAAAAAACACAAAAAATGTAGTGTAAGATTTTTTATCCTTAATCCAAAATATTCAAATATATATTTAATTGTTTATTTTTTTATAGTACTCTTCACTGAGTGTAAGCTCAAAACGCTGTGATAAGTTCACAGATAAATGCAATTGTAAAATTTACAAAATGCTAATTATATATTGAGTACACATAAAGATACTGATGTGTTTAAATACATGGGGAAAAAAATTCCAAACTGATTGACCTACAGTTAATGGAAACGAACATTAACATTGTCATTGAATTATACTATTATCACCATTATGCTATATTTTGTTATTAACCCTTTGTGCGCAACAAGTTGATTTTTTTTCACCAATAATATATTTTCAGTAATATATTTTCACATGCGAGCTCATAGGGGACAGTTTAAGGGCTCTGGTGATGGTAATTTCCACTGCTCCAGAGTTTGGATGCTCTGTGGTAACACCTTTTGTTTTTCCTTCCTTTATTGTCCCTTCTTTGTTATTAAACAATGATTTATTTTGTTCTTTAATGAAAGTTATTTTATGATGTATATGATATATAACACTTTATAATAATGGATTTAAATATCTGTATTATTGTTCTCATGCACTTAATCATCTGATTTTATTTTTATAATATACTGGCAGTCCCCTGCGGCTCTGCCTATGTAGTAGTGAAATAGGACAGTGAGGAGGTCCCCGCCCGGCTCTGTACTCCTGACATCATGCTTCCCATTCACCTCAGCCTCTGTCTTGGATTAGTGCGAATATATCGTTACTGCAAACGAACTATGATTCTTAGCGTGATGAGAGAAGTACCAAAATCAACCGGAATGTTCAAGCAAATTATAGAAAAAAAACCAATCTAAATCCCTTAAGTAGTTCTCTTGTTAAAAGCGGGCAGACATACAGACAGACCGACCAAAGTTGCATTTTATATACATAGGGATGAATAATTTTATTTTTTAAACAAGGATTCACGAAGGTCTTGATTTTTGGGGACTAAAAACCAAAAAAGTAAAGCAAAACCTGATTTTTAGCCATGGCAAACTGTGTTTTATGCGATCCTAACTTATAATCAATCAATTATACAGAAATAATTACAAGAGCTAATATGATAAGCACCATCTCCAAACGCTTAAGTTAAGACCATATCCAATCAATCAACTTCTACTTAATACAGTAGGTTCCAGGAAGAACAACTCAGAATGTGCTTCACAAAGCAGTTCTCTTCTTAATCAGAGTATGCCAAAGTGCATTATCTCTCTATTATAAAAAAAAAAATCCTGTGGGAGGGAATGACTAGGAGATGATACATGATCTTCACGTTAAGATCACAGAAGACAAATAAAAGACCCGCGAGACGAAAGATCGTGGGGATATAGAACATGAGATTCTTGCAAGACACGCCCTACTTACAGGCAAAATCAGAGCACGGCCAGCAAAAAAAATCAGTAGTGTAAAGGGAAGCAGCACACACAGATACAGGTGTCTCAGTGCATATAAAGTGTATAAAGAACAATACGTTATAAATGTAATATCAACGATTAAAAAACTTGCATTAGCGCAAACAAAAGGAAATTAATCATCAGGACCAGGTGTAATTGAAAAATTAAATTAGATATAATTTACAAAACCCGAGAAAATTGGGAAATTCAAATGCCTGTGTATAATTAGGCATTCCTTCTTCCACCCATTTCCTGAATGCACTTTTCCAATGTAGTGTCATGGTTTGGCTGAGCCTATTCCAGCAGGTTTGGCCAGGAGACTGGAACAAATCTGGAGTAAGGTTGTAGTCCATGCAAGGTTCACTCCCACGTTGCTGAGGTTCTGCCTAACAAGCGAATATTTGGGATATGGGAGAAAAAAAAGAAAACACGTAGAGAAAAAGCCACAAAAAAGTGAGTAAATGAGCAAACCTGGCATGGTGACTGACTAGGATTCAATAGCTTGGATGCATTAGCACCATCTGCCATACCATCTCCGTAATTAAATACTTTAATTTTATTACGTATAGTGACTTCCCAATGCACATTTCAAAGAATACAGCAGTGTCTTGTGATTCTTGTTTTGGCAATTATCGTCGCAGTAGGTGATTAGATTTGTACAGTGTCACACACTTTCTCAACGTACCTACAGCCTTATGAATTTCTATCAGTGCTTCAACTGATTCATCACTATTTTACATGATTTTCATTCTAAACAAGATAACTGTGACACAAGGAAAATGAGTAAAATAATTGAATCCAGAATGAGCATAAGCGGCTTTGAAACAACTACAATCCACAGAAGCGAGCAGTTAGACTGATCTGTGGGAAAAGCCCTTCTAAGTTTAGCTGCATAAATCCCTGAAAGCATCTTTCAGAAAGTTTTCAACAACTTCAAAATATTTTTTAAAAGCTGACATTATCTAAAAAAAGAAAAAAAAAACTGTTAATAATGGAAATGAGCTGCCAACACCTCTGATTGAGTGTGTGAATTAGTATCCACGCACTTAAGGATGATTAATGAGGTTTTACTTTTGCAGAAAATATGCACGTCACTTTAGTCTGATGATTGATGCATCACTTTTAACAGTGGATATGGAGTTGCCATCAGTGCTCAGTGGAGTGCCTTTTAATGGAGGCAGATTTATTTGTGTTTAAATGATGAATTAATTTGCTCCTCTGCAGACAAGATAAACCAGAAAAGACAGACGCTATTTACATATTTATGTATGTATGTATATCTGTATGTATCATTGTTTTCAGTTCCAATATGGTTAAATAAGGTTACTTTAAAAATTACTTCCTTATAAATTAAGCGGGAGGTTAAAACCAGATGAAGTTCAGAGATTGGAACACACAAGAGCACTGCAAGGAGTTGTCACACACTCACTTAGAGACTACTAGAGCCCAGGCCACTGGCATCACACAGTGAGTACTCAATAGAATTTGCATCTACATTCTTGTGGCTAATTAATTTTCCTATGATGTGCTGAACTGAATGGGATGAAAATTTAATTAAGGGATTGGAATCGGGAGAGAGAAATTGAGAGAGAGAGAGAGAGAGAGAGAGAGAGAGAGAGAGAGGGGTCAGAATAAAAAAGATAAGGCCGCAACCAGAATTCAAAGACTCCAATAAACAAGGCCCAGAAACCCTTCCAAGAGTAACCAAAAGTTCACATTATCAAGATGTAAGTCAAATATCATAGAACAAAAAAAATCATAAATAGAGACTCTTTTATCATACAATAATTTTTCTTTCAACGAAAGTGATGTACCAGCGTCAGCTGATAGGTTGGTCCCTACCTGATTGTTGTGCTGAATGCTTTCTTGTAGCGACCAGCAGCTGCATAAAGCTACTACTGTACGTCATTATACGTCGACACCAGAGTCGAAAGAGTTAAGGTTGAATCCATGAACTTTGACAAATCGGGATGTCCAAGTGTTGTCGCATGAAGTTAGAAGACTGGTGTGAGGCCTCCAAATATAGACACAAAAATAGGCCAAGACCTTTACTGGCCAGCCCAGAAGGGATCAGCCAGGTCCCTAAGTGCTATCTGCAGGCTTATAAATATCCATAAATATCCATAAATGCCCTAAAAGGAAATAAAACTTTAAAAAGTCAAACTTTTAACTTTTAACCAAAAGAGCAATAAAAAATATTTAGAAAAAGAACTTATTTTAACAAAATGAGGAAATGATCATGAACTCCTCAAAAAAGCAGAAAGGATTTGCCTAAAAAGGCAATCCACAGCAACCGTGTCCCAATACACAATCTGACAATCCAGAACAGAGTAAATAATCCAAAAAACAATAAATAAATCAAGAAGCAACTATGCTCCATCACAAACTCAATGAACCACTTCTGTATCCTTTTCTCTGGCCAACTTATAAAGCTAGACAGAGGACAAAGCAGCAGTAACATTAAGGTGGCCCTTTTTCCTATGGCTCTACTCACAAAGTTCAAAGAATCACCATATTTTTAAAAAGACCAATACAGAATTAAAGAATAATAAAGACAATGATCAAAAATGCCAGAAAAACATGAATAATTATTCGATAGTTTGAAAAATATTAGTAAAATGTTAACTAAATACAAAAGAAAAATTGCAACACTGTTGAGGACTTTCAGTGATAGGAAGCCAACTAGGCAGTTTAGGCTTCAGCCACAAAGGTGTTACCTTGCTCATATAGGGCTATTTCACCCAAGACTGTGCTATGTACAGACTCTATTTTGGACATCTCCTCTCACCTCTACTGACCTGGCAATAATAATAAGCTCTTAATTCCCAGGTAGGAAACCACAGACCTAATGACAGTACAGGGGGTCCTCGGGTTACAACGTTTCGACATACAACATTTCGAGTTTACAACACTCACTCCCATAAAAACTTAAAAAAATTGAGACATGAGAAGGAATAAAGGTAAGCATTTTTTTTACACTCATTTTTTCTGTTACTACAGTACAGTGTACAGTACAATATATTTATGTCCTTTTCTTTTTTCTCAGGCTTAGATTTTGTGTTTTTATGTTCTAGATTATGATTTTGCAAATGTGTTAAGATTTAGGCTAGAGTGTGTTTCGACTTACACCAAAATTCGGGTTACATCACTGTTGTAGGAATGGAACTGTGTCGTAACCCGAGGACCCCGTGTATAGGCAAACTGCTCTTCTATTCAGTATAATCTATGTTTACTACCATAATCAGAAGCATAGGTAGAAGTATACAGCTTGAATTCTATATATATAATTAGCTAAGGGCACGCAAGACAGAGAGCCACGCCCGCCAACTCACAGAGCCCCGCCTGCCAACTCTAACAGAGCCCCACCTGCCAACTGTAAGACCATGGGATACGCACAACAGGGCCACGCCCGCCAACTCACAGAGCCCCGCCTGCCAATTCTAAGACCATGGGATACGCTCGACAGAGCCCTGCCCCCCAACTCTAACCATCCTACCACATCATGGGATACACACGACAGAGCCCCGCCCGCCAACTCTAACCTTGCTCCTGCGTCCACCGTCGCTCTTGAGGCATGTGCACTGCCTGCTCATGCGCCTGCACGCAACAACTCACCAAGCACAGCCTGAGTCGCTTTCATCTGTGCTACAGTCCACATGAGAGAGACACACACACAGGCGCGCGCGAGAGAAAGAGACACACACAGGTGCGAGAGAGAGATACACACACACAGGCGTGCAAGATAGAGACAGACACACACACACACGCGAGAGAGAGAGACACACACACAGGCGCTGAGAGAGAGACAGACACACACAGGTGTGTGAGAGAGTGAGACACACACACAGGCGCACGAGAGAGAGAGAGACATACACACAGGCGTGTGAGAGAGAGACACACACACACACACACAAACACACACACAGGCGCGTGACAGAGAGACACACACATACAGGCGCGCGCATGCATTGTTACTTTTCTTGGTTGTTTATTAAATTACAGATTTTTCAAAAGTTCATTTTTTTCCCTGTGCTTAAAACTCATTAAAAAAAGAGTTTTTAGCGAGCGGTTCGTAGCGCTATAGCGCGAACTCTTGCAGTGTTAGTTTTCTCTGTTGTTCAAGGTTTTCTCAGTGTTATTCAATGTTTTTACATTTAGTTTACTATTACACTGTGCATTCTATGGTATAATTAACTATATTTATGATTAAAAACGTAAAAAAATATATATTTACATACATTTCGTACGGTCTGGAACAGATTAATTGTATTTACATACAATCCTATGGGGGAAATTACTTTGGTTCATGACCAAATCGGTTTATGACCACAGTTTTGGAATGTATTGTGGTCGTGAACAGAGGTTCCAATGTATATAATCGACCAAGTCGCCCAATCATGGGGTACGCACGACAGAACCCCGACCGCCCACTCTAACCCTCCTGCCGCATCATGGGGAACGCACGACAGAGCCCCGCCCGCCAACTCTCACCCTCTTCCCGCGTCCACCCTCGCTCTCGAGGCATGCACACTGCTTGCTTATGTGCCCGCCCCCAACACGTCACCAAGCACATCCTCACTCGCTTTGGTCTGTACTACAGTCCACATGCAGCTGTGAGCTACGTTGACTGTTCACGTTGATAATGATGCGGCGGCAATTAGTATGATATAACATAACAACTAATTTACAAATCCAGACATCATTACTATGAACATGGGGAGAAAGCTAATAAGCTTTTAGCTCAACAAATTCACAAGCAAGAAGTGCGCAACGCAATCTCGGTAATTACTAGCACGAACGGAGATAAAATCGCCGAACACAAAAATATAATGCAAACTTTCAGAGACTACTATAAATCCCTATATGCTACTGAGTTTAAAGAAGACAATACACAATCTAATACATTTCTAGATACATTACAGATACCACAAATAGATGCTTTTAGTGCGGAGGAACTTGATAAACCTCTGACGTTATCAGAATTACTAGATGCTATAAAATCTCTCCAAGGTGGGAAAGCAGCAGGCCCTGATGGTTACCCTGCAGAATTTTACAAGAAATTCTCCGCTCAGCTAGCTCCCCTCTTATTAGCAACATTTACAGAAGCCAGAGATAACCAATCTCTTCCACAAACCTTTCGCCAAGCACTAATCACTGTCTTTCCAAAACAAAATAAGGACTTATTACAATGTGCATCATACAGACCAATTTCACTTCTGAATAACGACGTTAAAATACTCTCTAAAATCTTAGCCAGAAGGATGGAGAAAGTGCTCCCCTCGGTAATATCACAAGACCAAACTGGATTTATTAGGGGCCGGCACTTATCTTCCAATCTTCGACGCCTGTTTAATGTAATATACTCACCAACTAAATCAAACACCCCAGAAATATTATTATCACTGGATGCAGAAAAAGCATTCGACATGATTGAATGGAAATACCTTTTTACTATATTGGAGAAGTTTGGGTTTGGCCCAAACATCTGTGCATGGATTAAATTACTGTATACTAACCCAGAAGCTTCAGTTTGCATCAACAACATTTGCTCAGACTACTTTAAACTAGAACGTGGCACTAGACAAGGATGCCCCTTGTCACCGCTGCTGTTTGCGATTGCCATTGAACCACTAGCAATACATTGTCGAAATACTGATCAGATAAAGGGGATTTGCAGAGAAGTACTGGAACAGAAAATTTCATTATATGCAGATGACATGGTACTGTATATATCAGACCCAGAAAATTCCGTGCCTGCAGTCTTAGCAGCACTCACAGAATTTCAAAAGATCTCTGGTCTCAGAATTAATCTGAATAAAAGTGTACTCTTTCCAGTGAACTCTCAAGCATATAATATTAGATTAGATACCCTACCTTTTATCATTGCAGAACAGTTTAAATACCTAGGGGTAAACATCACAAGTAAACATAAAGCTCTATATCAACAAAATTTCGCCGTTTGCATGGAAAAAATTAAACAAGACTTGCATAGATGGTCAACCCTTCATCTCACACTAGCTGGAAGAATTAACACTGTTAAGATGAATATTCTTCCTAAACTCCTTTTTTTATTTCAAAACATCCCAATATACATTAATAAATCATTTTTTAGGCAATTAGATTCGACAATAACCTCATTTATTTGGAATTCAAAACATCCACGCATCAAAAGAGCGACCTTACAAAGACAAAAGGCAGAAGGCGGCATGGCTCTTCCTAACTTCCAGTTTTATTACTGGGCAGCAAATATACAGGCGATAAGAACCTGGACACAAATAGAAGAACATACACAGGCTTGGTCCGCAATAGAAGTAAAATCCTGCAGTACTTCTTTGTATTCCTTGCTCTGTGCTCCAATAAACACACGTTATCGGCAATACACTAATATCCCAATTGTGCTCCACTCACTTAGAATCTGGAACCAATGTAGAAAGCATTTTAAGACGGAGAAGCTTCTATCTGTTGCACCCCTGCAAGAGAACCACCTCTTTCAACCTTCACAAACATATGCAGTTTTTAATATTTGGAAAAAATTTGGAATTAACTCGCTTAGAGATCTTTATATAGACAACGTCTTTGCATCCTATGAACAATTACATTCCAAATTTAACATTCCAGCTACACATTTCTTTCACTATCTTCAAGTCAGAAACTTTGTTAAACAAAACCTTACAGATTTTCCTCATCTTGCACCCTCAACCATGCTGGAAAAAATATTGCTCAATCTCAAGGACTTAGACTCCATCTCTACAATATATAAAATCATTTTACAATCCCTCCCTTTCAAAGATCCGAGAAGACACTGGGAAAAAGATCTTTCAATTAATATATCAGAAAAGGAGTGGAAAGCAGCAATGCAGAGAATTCACTCGAGCTCCATATGCGCAAAACATACAATCATACAACTCAAAATTATATATCGAGCACATCTGTCTCGACTAAAACTTTCCAAAATGTTCCCAGGGCATGATCCAACTTGCGAACGTTGCAACCAAGTCCCAGCCTCACTAGGTCACATGTTCTGGTCCTGCACCAAATTAACATTATTCTGGACAAACATTTTTAATTACCTTTCAGATAGCCTTGGACTCACAATCCCTCCAAACCCATTAACAGCTGTGTTTGGTCTTCTTCCAGATGGGTTTAAAGCGGAGAAAGACAAACAAATTGTGATTGCATTCACTACACTTTTGGCACGTAGACTTATTCTCATAAACTGGAAAAACCCAAACTGTCCTCTTTTAAGTCAGTGGGAAACCGATGTGTTATATTATTTGAAATTGGAAAAAATCAAATACTCAGTTAGAGGATCCGTACAGACTTTTTTCAAAACATGGCAGGATCTAATCAGTAATATTTTAAAATAAGTTCATAAGGCACAGAGAATTTATTAATTTAGGTATGTTTACAAGCCTAAATTTGAATTTAACGCCGTTTGGCTTGCTCTCTCTCTCAGGGGTGGGGATCGATCTGTTCTTAATTTTTTCTCTTTGTAAAAACTTGATTGCTTTGTATGGATTGTAATAAAATTAATAAAAAATAAAAATTTAAAAAAAAGTATGATATAACATAATACAGTTCCCAATTTTAGTGAATTCAAAAATCTTCATCCACAAATCAGCAACTGATATTTTGTATGTTAATTATAGTTGGTTTTTCACTTTCAGTTTGTGTGATACAGATAATGAAATTCGTTTTTTATTTTACCACAGAGGACTGACTGGCATACCAGACATCCCTGTAGACAAGATTAAAGGTGCCATGGGATGGACAAGCAGAAGCCAGAGGCCAGGAGCAGTGCCATCCCTCATATGTTAGGTGGCAGTAGTCTGCCAGTAGGTGTCACAGATTGGACACCCACAGGAGGTCATGGGAACTGGAGTCTGGAAGTGCAACTCAGTCAGGGTCCTTAGGTGCTGCAAGAGGTTGCTGCTGGGGAAGGACTACCCTGGTTCTCAAACAACACAGAAGTGTTTAACATCGATCATGCTGTTCACCGGGAGCTGTTCTGAGTCCAGTATAAAAGGAGCTCAACTGGAGGCAGGAGGAGAGGAAACAGTCATTGTTTTGTATGACTATCGGGTGTATGTTATGGTATTTGTGCTTGGTGAATTAAAAATCCATTATTTGAACCCATGACATTGTTTGGTGGCACCCCCTACTGATTATGTATGTACATATATATATATATATAAATATATATATATATATATATATATATCTGCCGTGGGCTGGCCAGGGTTTGTTTCCTGCCTTGCACCCTGTGTTGGCTGGGATTGGCTCCAGCAGACCCCCATGACACCCTGTAGTTAGGATATAGCGGGATGAATACTGGATGGATGGATATATATATATATATATATATAGTGGTGAGCGGCTGGGGGTGGTACCCAGCCGGGATGCATGGAAGGACCGAAGGAGGGATTATGCCTCCTCCAGACCACAAGGGGGCGACCACCCTGGTGGCTGTGGGGACAACGGGAAAGGAGCATGGAAGCTCAACCCTGTGGGGGCCCTTGGTCACCGCCAGGTGGCGCCCAAATTACCGGAGAGCCCTAGTCCTCAGCACTTCCGCCACATCAACAAGTGATGTGGGGAAGAAGACAAGGGACACCCGGAGTGCTTCAGGGGGCACAGCCCGCACTACCGCCACACTAGGGAGTGCCAGCAGAAGTTCATCGGGAGGCACCTGGAGCACGTCCGGGTGAATATAAAAGGGGCCACCTCCCTCCATTCGAGAGCTGGAGTTAAGTGGAAGAGGACGAAGCCTGGAGGAGAGGAGTGGAGGCGGTGATGGAAAGGCATTTTTAAGGAAGGCCTGGACTTGAAGGGTTATTTGCAGCAGCTGTGGTTGCGTGTAATTGTAAATATGGAAACTGTAAATAAATGTGTTTTGATTGGTGAACCATCGGTGTCAGTCTGTTTGTGTCCGGGCCAGTCTCCACAATATATATATATATATATTAGTGCTGGGCAGCGATTAAAATTTTTAATCGTGATTAGCCTCAGACAATCATAACAATCACATTGTTATGTGCAAAATTCAATAATGAACTCAAAAGTAGTATATTGCGTGTATTTGGTTTGCAAACACTTCAAATAAATAAGGTGCTTTTTAACAGCAGTATTCCCTTAACATAGTAGCATTAAAGTTAACATTTCTAAATCTGTTTTCTTTTTCTATCTGAACAGATTCCAGCAAAAACATTTTCTTTTATATTATATTTTATATTATATCATATATTTTCTTTTATAATATTTTTTCCAAAAAACTCAGTTTTCTGAAAAGCGCACAAAGCAATGGTTTCACACATAAATCAACATAAAACGTCTGTTGCTGCATGTTGTGCTTGCTGTTGGCTCCTATTTGCAGTTTGCAGCTGCAGCAGCTCGACGGCCAGCAGGAATGCACAGTGGGTTGGCTGGATGGCTGTCTTTGTGATGGTTGCAGTTGCAGTGAGACGCAATATGGTTTGTACCTCCTGTAATCGTAAGTCTCTGTCTTCCCAGGTGCCATAGGTGCATCAGCTACACGAACGTGTTTAGCAACACGATCAGCTGGGTACAGAGCAGCTGATGCCAGTACCTCACTTTCATTTTCGATATATATCTCCAGATCATTTGCATCAAAATTGGAGTCCGACAAATCAGCCTGATTCAGCAGTAATACGAAAAAAGTCATCCATGGATTATTTTGCTTTGAGCATTCACTTTGGTGTCTCTTCACGTGCCATTTTAGAAGCTGTTTGCTCTTCACTACTCATGCACATGCAGGGAATCAAGGTCAAATCAACAAAAGCTAACTTTCCTTCTAGCAAAAGCATATCAAAAAGCGTTGTAACAAGAAGATCACTGATCTCTATCGATCGCTAGCGAGACTGAGACTTTCATAAATAATAATAATAACAAAAACTGCATTAATGCGCAATAAAATATATCTCTGCGTTAATTCATTAATGCGGTAATGCAATAATAACGTGTTAACTTGCCCAGCCCTAAGAATGATAGATAGATAAATAGATATAAAACTTATTTTTTGTGTATATTATATTACAAAGCACCATGATGGTGCAGACTGTTTAATTCATTGTACAAGCTGCTAATACCCCAGATCAATAGTCTAGTAATCCGGGCAACACTTGATGGATAAATCTGAAAACCTGGGGCTTTCTAGACTTTACTTTCTAGAGTCTACTTTAATTATATAGGAAGTCATCTTCAGCTTTCAACTTGAAGATTATAGTTGAGGGGGCTACGTTCTGAAGTAGGAATGTTTGAAAGGGCACATGTGATATAATGGAATATGTTGGCAGTAGAATATTAAGGTATTGGAAAGTAGCACCAGTACTTACTATACTGGGCCCATGAGTGATCACTTCACACATTAAATCAAACTGTGACAGATCATGTCCCTTGTGATTAGTAAAGTACCTCTGCTAGGAAGGAGATAGCTTTAAAAATTAAAATGTGCCACTTTAAATTTATTTTTTTATGAAAAATTGTGATGGTTAAAAAGCAGAAAATACTGTCCTGAAAAGTAAGCAGGCTCAAAGAAAGTAACTCAGTTTGAAGGAATCCCTGTTCTGTGCTGCCTTCATATTGTATATTCTATACAAAGTCTGATGTAAATAAGAGCTTTGACATAAGATGTTCCTTCTACATTCAGCTCTGTAAATCCACAGTATGGAGATAGCTCAGCAATTCAATCACAATAAAAACTGTGTGTGCTCTGCTTATGTTGTTTGTGATATATTGGCACTCGCAAAGACCAAAAAGTATGTTTATATGTTGACAAAATAAAATGGAGAAAAAATCCTGAAAACATAAAACCACAACTAACTGCATGTAAACACTTTAAAATTCCAAAAGCCACCACTATCTCTGAAATGCAAACATTCATCTTTGATTCTCTGAAACTGATAGTACTAAGATTGTGTCTATCCCTGTAGCATCTAGGGGAAGGCAAAAATCAACCTTGGACAAGACACCCATTTATTGCAGTGCTGAAGGTGATTCCCATTGGCAACTAATAAGCAGTGAACAGAAGTTCAAGTAGGACTAAAGCATACCTTTGTACATTTGTTAGTACTGCACATATTCTTAGATTTTTGTCAAGGTTCAGCAAAGAGTAGCCTCTACTGAGCAGCACAGTGTACAGCAGTTGGTATGACAAAGAAGAACAAGGCAGTTGCAGAAGCATCAGAGAGTCGGAGAGAAAAGGCAGCCTCTGTACAGCCCGGGCTTTTATGTTTGTCAGTTTTCAAATATTCTTTATTGGAAATCAATAGAGAATGTTATGTGTATGTGTGTTGATCACAGAGGTGCAAAGATATTTGGAGTACAGTCAATTGTCATGGCCCAGGATTATTTTTTCATCCCACTTTAGCTCTGGTCATAGGTATGCGAGAATACAAGTGGAAGTGTGTGGAACATGCTTCATTCACATGGAAAAGTACATTTAACCATTGTTCCAAAATCCAACATCTGCCGTTTTGCTGTTTTCTACTTTTCATGTAAGTCTGGACAGAATGCACTTTCGAAAGGAATTAAACAAATGTATGTGTTAAATTGTTTAAATCATTGTTTGGCACATTTTTGTAAATTATTTAAAACAAAGAAATATAAGTAATTATTAAATAGATTGCAATCACTTTCTTTTTTTGGGGGGACAACACAGCAAAACAAGATGAATCTCTTCATAAATTCTGTACATGAAAGAAGATGAACCTTACTGCTGCGGAATAATAATTACAGTTACATGAACCTCTGTTGAAGGTCCAGCTTCTTAATTCAAAGTGAATTGAGTTACTAAAGCTCTTTTATTTAATTTACCCTAACATGTATTGAATGCAAAAGGAAATTCAGTTACTTGCAATGAAGTTTTGATTGCTTCCCATATAGCACATGCGTTAAAGATTGAATTTCTGCTAATGGAGATACATCCTTCTAGTTCATATATAAAAAGATTGAAGGCTGGCTTTCTTTTCAGTAGAGCCATACTGAAAGCGTCCATTTTTCTCCTTATGATATAAACAGATAAAGATTTAGATTACTTACGTGACATTTCTTACTTGAAATTGCTATTGAGAATCAGCAATACAGTTAAATAGTTTGAGATGAATAAATCCTTCAGACATGTTTGTGATTTATAGTGGTGGTGAAAAAGTAAGAGTTTTGTAGGAGGATTATTAGTAATGGGCAAATCAATCCATTTGAAGTTTAAGTAACACCTCCTTAGCAGTGAAGCAGAAAAAGGTGACGAGTCTGGGGAGCAAAGCATTTAAAAGGTTCATTAACACTGAAACTCAATGAGACTGAGTTCCATCCACAACTCAGAGCTGAATAAGGTACAACATGTCTTATACCAGCTTTTATTCTAACTGCCACAGAGCTACAACACAAAAACAAATGAGGTCAGAATCTGAATTCTGAAACCAGAATGTCAAGTGGATGTCCTCTTAATTTTATTTATTTAGCTTATTAGAAAGTTCATGGACTTCTTGTTTCTTACTTTGTCACTTGTATGTTTATGGTTCCCAGTAATAACTAATGATATCACCTCAATTTAGACACCAGTGCTGTACACTAAAATGATATAATCAGAACTGAAAAAAACAATATTTAAAACACAAACAACATATTCAAATCAGCTTCATGTGATCCATCCACTGGAGTGACAAGAGAAAGCATGACACCAGATCTTATAACAAATAGTAAGACCCATATTGTAAAATTGCAATACACAGACACATGCGCAGGTGAAAAGAAAGAAAGTGGATGGAATAAATAATTCAGAATTGTTCTCAATACACAGAGATAGAGTGCAGGGAGGAGTGGATGAAGTAAAACATGAGATTCTAGTTAAGTAGACCGTGGCCAGGTGTGGTAATGACAATCTGGACAGACAAGAAAATTTGGGACACCAACCATGTCTTCCCTTTTATTCGTCCCAAGACTGGGAAAAATAAAACTTAACTTAAATGCTCATGATGATGCTTGTCTCTTCAGCGGGGCTTTGAAATGTAATTTAGGGGGCTGGCTATAACAGAGCTCCATCCTGCGGCTTGCTTGAGCCAAAAGTGATGACTCCTTCTGAGATGCTTGGGTTGTATGTCGGGGGGACTGGAAGAGGTGGAGCTAATTGCCTTCACTGGGCAGCATCTTGGCAGTGAAGGAGAAGAAAGAGAAGAAGTTAGAGGCAGTGCTCCTTCTCACTCTGGCGGATTATTACATACCTCAATAGTGCTTGCAAGTGAGTCCTCCAAAGATCATGCATTGCAAGACATCGTTACATCATTTTCCCACATTTGTGTGATAGTGTAGATGTTTCTCATACCACAAGCTATCTGACTATATTTGTACGGAGAATGTTGAAATTACAGTAACATTTGATAGTAAAACTGTATACTGTATAGTCCTTTTGTTAAAGTACATGTACTGTATGTAAAGGGAGAGAAAAGTAAATATTAGCAGACAGGAGTTAGGTAACAATCAACTGAGAATGAAATGTTAGGAGGTAACAATCAACTGAGAATGAAGTGGTAGGAATGTAACAGGTATATTAATAGTGAAGAACACTAAAAGACAAAATCTAATTTACAAATGATTTATGATTTTTTTTTTCTGATTATAAACTTTTTTTACAAATTCAATAATTACATGTATATACAGCTTTAACAACCTGCTTTCTGTTTTTTGTAATTTTTCATATGTTTAAAAATGCTGCAAATAACTTGCTCTACAAAACCACATTTCCCAATAATAATAATTGTAATATTAAAAAAATAACATCAATAATAATATTGAGGCAACCTAACTGAACAAGCTTTACATGATCAGTCTTTTAGGTAACTCAAAGGTTTTAAATTTTTAATTCTCTGATGCCACAATATAAACGATGATCTTCTGCCATTAACGGGGCACCCTTCAAAATGATGGAAGAAGTCCATCTTCAACCAGCCTGTCCTTCATTTATTTTTCTGGCTTTGTCCTATAGCTGTCTTTAAAACACTCATTTTCTCTTTTGCTGTGAAACCACTTTCTTCTTTTTTGACTAATGCACAAGTGTTTATCCTCAAAATGTGCTTTAGCTGTCTATGGAGTATGGAAAATAAGAAATTAGTATATTCATGTATTAGCATAAATAGATATGAAAACTTACAAGAATTAACCCTAGTGCAAATATTAGTACAAGTGAGGCATACCAAGCAAATGGTTAAATAAAGGTGCATGCCATATTTCTTTTTTTAATTAAAGCGTAGCTGTAGCCATCAATATCTTATCAACTTTAAGGACAGAGAAGGGGGAGAATGATAGATAGAGACAGCCCAAGAATGGAACAGGGGGAACAGCTGCAAGCTCAAGGCCAACCTAAAAATAAGCAAAGCAAAGGGTAAAGGTGAATAGCAAAATATGACAGATATTGGTGGTTCCCATGAAAACTTGGGAAGTCAGCTGCAGAAGGGGATCAGAAGGAGCAGTCTTGAGTGAGGTCAGCATAATAAGAAATGATTATATAAACTATGATTTGGCCTAATTGGGTTGAGTCTGCGCTATTGTTTTATTGCAATAAAACTAATTACTCTGTTTGCCTATCCTCTGACTCCTAGAGCCTTCTTTCCAGGTAAGAATCTCTGGTGCATCTTCTGCATAGACAGGAGGTGCCCAATGCCCTTATAAAAAGTGTTTTCTTCCTGGGCATCACCCCAGGCCTGCCTCCAATTCTCTATAACTCTTCGAGCAGAAGACACTATGGATTGGCTAAAGTTTCTTCTTTATGTAATTTTATTATTCTCCTTTTTATGCATTTTAACAAATTTAAATTGCTTTAGTATCACTTTTGTTGTGAGTCTAATTCCTTGCAATTGAAAGATGTGTCATTCTGTGATGGTTCATACTTGCGCATGTTGCTCTAGGCACAGACTGAAGCTTGCCATGACTCTAATGAGATAAAAAGTGAAATAACAAAAACAAACCAGCAAATTTAATGGTCTGACTCTTTACCGCCACGCAAAAGCTCATTGTGCTTGAATGTTTCATTAAACAAAATTTTACTTTAAGTCATAAATCAATTTCCCATTAACACACTAATTGTAATTTAAACCTGTAGCTGCTTTGCAAGAAAGGAAACATCAATATACCTTCAATGTCCAAACATTTTTCTCCCATTTTTAATTATTTTTAGCATTTTATTTTATTCATTTCATTTTATTTACAAAATGTAAAGGGCTGATAACCAATAAAAAATGCATGTGTGAAGTTTGCAGTTTTTCTCCTGATACTCAGTTTCTTCCCACATCCCAAAATTGTTAATACCAGTTTAGCTGAGGATCTGAAGAATGTGTACAAATGAGTCTGTATGGGAATTCTTTGTAATAACAAACACATAAATGTTTTACAATAGTATACACTTTTGCATGCGGCTGGGGGTGGAGCCCAGTCAGGACGGCCAGGAGGACCGGAGGAGGGCTTGTGCCTCCTCCAGACCACGAGGGGGCGACCGCCCAGGTTGTGTTGGGGGCCACGGGTAGAGGGCTTGGAAGCCCAACCCTGTAGGGGCCCGTGGCCACCGCCAGGCGGCGCTCCGGTGCCTGAAGAATCCTGGACCTCAGCACTTCTGTCACACCAGGAAGTGCTGGGGGGAAGAAGACTGGAGACACCCGGAGGGCTTCCGGATGCGCAGCTGGCACTTCTGCCACACGGGGGTGTGTCCGCGGGGGATTGCTGGGAAAGCAGCTGGAGCCGATCCGGGTTGCTATTTAAGGGGCCGCCTCCCTTCCGTCAGCAGCAAGAGTCGGGTGGAAGAGGACGGAGCTCGAGAGAGGAGTGGAGGCGGCCAGAAAGGAAGGCACGGAAGACTGTGAGGCCTGGACTTTGGGGGATCGGTGCTAGAGGCACTGGGTGTGCACTGAAATATTTGTAAATAGTGTATATAATAAATGAGTGTGTTGGGTGCAAAACCGTTGTCCGGCTGTCTGTGTCCGGGTCCAGTTCCACAACCCGCATAAGAAAATTCTTTTTTTATTCTAAATCCAGGGACAAACAGGCATTGTGCCTAAATGGCAGACGTGTTTTTACAGTATTGAGCAACTTGAGTCCACCTTTTATACTATCTGAAATCTCATTAAAGGGGTTACTAGAAATGACATTCAAATGACAGTCTTAGACAACCCTTAAGAAAAGTCATGACAATTAGTACAAAAGGCTGTTCTAGTATTTTCTCCTACTATGAAAGCCTTTTAGCAGAACACAGAAAATGTCTTACACCCACAGTATGTATTGATCTTCCATGCCTAGTTCACTTTCTTGGGATAGATTATGAAAATATAAATCTATATTAGCCACCCACCCATGATAAACCATTGATTACACTGTGAAAGAGTGTCATCTAGTATTACTTGATGAGTGTGGTGTCCTGTATAAGATGTCTCAAGGGATTTGCTTTAGTTTATTGGCAGGATATTTTGTAGGTGATAAAATAATATAAAATGACAGCTAAAATGTAATGTGCTTTGTTAAAAAAAGCATTTAAATATTTCATTTATTTTAGAGCTTGGCTTTATGTTTAAAACGGCAGAAAGCATATGAGACCATTTGCTATATACAGTAGACACTTGTGGTATGAGTGATTGTACTGTGGCTCTGACAGGGACCAAGATTCAGGAAACAGGGAGGAAAGATTTGTCAGGGTCCTGTTTGTCCTTTTTTACTGCAGCTAGCAGTTTGCCAGCACAGATGGAGGACAATGATCCCAACTTCTCTCTGTCTACCTTAGAAGAAGTCAGCCTCCCCTAACATCATGGCAGCCGTTGGCTATATTTTTTTTCTCATTTTTGTTTTCAATCACTTTCATATTGCAATAAATGTTTTTTTTATGTAGAAGTCTCAACACTTCTCATGTCTTTGGTGTAACCAGCAGAATGTCTTCCAATCAAGGGGGTCAGTGCACCATTCAGGAAGCATTACATATACTGGAGGAGCAAATACTACAATTCACCCACAAACTGCAAATCAATAAATTATGTTGGAGAAGTGGTGCTTAAGAGAGCAAATGAGGATAAGGAGGCCTGTATAAGTCTATATTCAGCACTACTACTAGTGCTACACTCTTTTGACAGGAAGCACTTCCAGGTCACATTTACACTCTCAGAGACTCCTGCAATGACTACAATTCCCAGTAGCCTCTAAGTTAACCTTGGTCCCAGTAGAATGTGTAAGGAAAATAAACCAACAGAGATAAAGAGTTGGGGCACCATATAATTGACAAATATTTGACAAATTCAAAACACAACAAAAGATTATGAGAATTGTCAGCCAGGCTACAATGTGTCATTTTCTCAGATGCGAGTCTTTAGGATGACTTCTTCTGACTTCTCATTTTTAAGTTAATCCAGGAGTAACAAGAGGGTTCAAGGATGGAAGCGGAAGTGATGTCAAAGCTCCTTGTGCTATAAAGGAGAAAAGCAGTGAGCGACAGCATCTACAGTCAGTTCAGAGTGGATTTGCCAAAAGTGAATAAGCCCTGAACTTTTCCTCAACACTCAGTTGTGTGATAAAGGGTACAGCTGCTGCAAAATAGTGGCCTGGCCTTAAAGTGCTTTTATAATGTATTGCCAGCTGAAGATCTAAAATGTTGGTGCCATTACAGATGATAAATAAAATACCAGTTAAAAATCTGGACATACCTAGCAATTTTCAGAAAATTGATCTTTTTTATTAAAACACCATTAAATTGATTTAAAAATACAACCAAGACATTACTAGTGCTGCTAATGGCTATTACTACTTGAAATAACCAGTTTTTAATTTTTTTATTCACACAGGGCTAGAAGGTCTCATTTTCAGCAACCAGTCCTGCAGTGTCCTAATGGTCCCCTGACTTAAGTTATTCTTAATTAGTCCTGTTTATATGCTAATAGGTCATTAGAGAAACCTTTCCAATTGCATTAGCACCATTGAAACCTGTTATTCTGTTCACTTGGGTTGCATTCCTAAAGTTTAGTTCTGAGCCAAAATGAAACAGTCTTTCAAGAAACATGTCAGTCTATTGTTTTGCATAATGAAGGTTATTCCATGCAACAGATTGCCAAGAAACTGAAGTTGTCTTACTGTCTTGAGTGAAGTGTATTTAAAAAGGATAGAAAAAGGATGGGAAGGCCAAGATGGGCAACTACATAAGAGCATCCCAGACTCATATTTTCTCTGTTGCAGATGACACTTGTATTTAGTGTGTAGTTAATTAAGAAGCTAACCTTTA
Source organism: Polypterus bichir lapradei (assembly GCA_026402145.1). NCBI lineage: Eukaryota > Metazoa > Chordata > Cladistia > Polypteriformes > Polypteridae > Polypterus > Polypterus bichir. Next base: position 5,406,124 of record JANRMT010062793.1, read on the forward strand.
AGCCATTTGTTTTTCAAACTACAAACTCCAATGTTCTTATACTATTATGCAGTTGTGCATCTGGTTCTTCTCCTGTTTTTTCTATCATAGTTAGATCCACTTTGTCCACTAAATGAATGACTGCTGAAAATGGGGCTTTGCAGTGACATGTGAAAAATAAATTAAAAGTCAGTTATTTCAAGTAGTGATCATCATTAGCAACACTATTAATGTCTTGACTGTATTTATTTATCAATATAATGGTATGTTGATAAAAACAAAAAAAAAAATTGTGGGTGTGTGCAGACTGGAGTGAAAGAGAGAGAGTAGAAATCAGATATTTAAATACTGCCACACTGACACTTTCACAAGGCTCTTCTTTTGGTATTTAGCTGCATCAGTGAAGCATGTTAATCCACATGGTCTATTTATTCTATCTATTATTCTCTCCTTCTCTCTATCTGTCTTTCTCTCTCTCTCTCTCTCTTATTCATCCAGGTCTGTCAATTGGATTGACGTCCAGGTCAGGAATATACCAGGATCTCCTTAAAGTGTTCTGCTAGGGTTGTTGCTAGGTGTGTTAGAAGTGCTCCTTCATTGAGGAAAGACATTCATGTACTGTGGATACATCCTCTGTTGAGTCATCCTTAAACATTTTCCTTTGAAAACGTCTCTGTTAGAACTCCTGTGCCATATAGCACAACATTCTAAAACCATTGTGATCCAATTCAAGTCTCAGAGGGATGGAGCCTTTCCCAGCAGCACTGGGCAAAAAACAGAAAACAACCTCAGACAGGGCAACAGTGCACTGCATTGCCCAGTCAATTACACACCTACATAGGACTAATTTGAAATAGACTATAAATTGGCATGAAGAATTATCAGAGAACAGACACAGGTTACTTTTTACAGTGGACATACTTTTCCTTAACTTATTTTTTTTATCAGTTGTCACATTTATTACATTGCAGATCGACATAGCTTGCCCAAGGAAAACAAACATGCCTACAGGAATGCCATAGACTGAATACTCATCGGCTAACTGCTGTAAAAGCTTTCAGGCATTAAGCTAACAATGCTATATGAGAAAGTACAGTGAATATGCAACAGAGTGCACTTGATATTATAAATACAAGTGGAAAGTTGTCAGTAATATTTCCTGCTCATGGGAAAATAATAAAAACCGAAGAGTAGTACCGCTTTTATCAAAAAATGCTGCTTTATACCCGTTCTCTCCATAGAACAAGAATAGTTAAGAATTGTCCATAAAATTGTGCAAAGGTTTTTAAAATGTTCCCTTACAAATGTAATATTTATACCAATATATAGACAGTATACAGAAAATCCCATTTTTTTGTATTCTTACTATATATATGACATTTTGAAATTTGATTCACGTTTAATCAGGGATACTTATATGGATCAAATTAGTGTGCTGGTCAGACATTCAAAAAATGAGCTTTTCTGTATATATTAGGTCTTTTAATGCAATTTATTAAATATTTCTCCAAAATATTTAGGGACTCAAAATCGTAATTAACAGTTATTTATATATCTTATTTTCATACAAATATGTGTAGCAGAAAATGTTTTACAAAAAAAAAAAGTCATGAAAGATTTAAAGTTCCATAGATAATATATAAATAAATGAATGAATAAATAAATAAATATTGTGACCCTAACAGAATTAAGCACTCACTACTTTAAGTACTATCAAGTATACACATTTTTAAGTCTCTAATAACTATAAAGTCAGAAATCACTGCACAAAGAAGCCAACAGGACCACATCATGTCCAAAAAGCAGCAATACAATTCTAAGGCCAATAAAACTAGACCCCCAGCCCTCTCCACAATATTGACTTAACCTTCTTCTCTTTAAACCATTATATCAACATTATAAATATGTTGTACGTGTAATACGTGTGTATTTGCATGCTGCACATTTTTATACACATGGTGGAGGATTGTCTAATTTTGTGCTGTTCAATTGTGGACACTTTTCCTTTACTCATTTAGGATATTGTGATTGTTGGAGTGGATGGATTGGCATCTTGAGATGGATCAAGATTAATTCCCTACCTGACCGGGAAGCCGTAATGGAAGAATATGTATGGACATAAATCCTAGCCAGGTTGGTTGCTGGTACCTGTTCCGGTTGGAAGGCCATAATGAAAGGATAGAGAGTTGCTGCTTCCTGGGGCAATATATTCCCTCTGTCCACAGAGTGGCAGCATCCCTCTGACAGAACTTCCATTTGTAACCCTGCAGAGCATATTGGGAACTGCAGTCCTGAGAGGCAGGTCTGTTGGGGTATTTGGGTACCCGTAAGGGGAGCTGCAGAGGAACACTGTCCCTACTTTTAGGGATGTCCGCCTGGCCTGGAAGTGCTTCTGAGGTGCAATGCCTTGACCCTGGAAGTACATCAATGTTTGCAACAGGAAGTCAGGATCAGGAGGAGGTAGACAGCATTTGTGGAGAAGTGGTAGAAGGACTTGGAAGGTTACCAATTGTGCGTGTTATGATTGTGGTGGACTTATTTAACCTTGCAAGATATTTATTGTATATTAAACAAACTTTAATCTTACCTGAAATTGTGTTTGGCTGAATTGTATCCAGTGTTCGGGGCTCTGGGGTGCCACCTGGTGGCCACAATATTAATTGTGATACTGTAAATCTTCTCTAAATCTCCCATAATTATATACTTATTTTCATTTTTGCTTATGTATTTTTGTCTTAAACACAGCATTAGTTTTTTTATAGACTTTTTCCCTTTATTATTATTTATTTAAATAGCTTGTGCCTAGTCTCATAACAATAAGACTGATACAATGCTTGTTGGAACTTGCACAATAAGCATGCCTTACCAATAAAAGATAAATGACTTACTGCAAATTTTCAACATATACAATAATCAATAAAGCAACCACTAAAGTTATTAAAAATGCAACTTCATAATTGACTTCTTTGTTTCAAGCCAGTCTTTTATGTAGAGATATTTGGCATTCCTACCACAGAGAGGTGAGAGCTGGCCATTGATAATAAGGATTTACGTTATGAAACCAAACCAAATGCTGTTGAAACAATGCCTATCTTAATGATACGTGCCAGTAGCATATGAAGAAGAACTAGCCATATTTTGGATTCACTACAGCAATTGATACCTGCTGCTTAACCTTTCTGAAATTAGATGCTAGAGATAATGATTAAGACAATGTGTTTTCAAAAGCCATTTGCAAATGGCATGCCATTCTTTTAGTCTCTAGTTGCACTTTTTGTAGCTTTTCATTTTTCTTGTGATTTACTTTGCCATTATAAAGTCAGCTTTAGATATTTTGGATGCAGGTTTATTTATAATTGGTTTGGAAATCATTTCTCACCCAAGAGTTTGAGCTGAATATCGATTCCATTAAAATAAAGACCTTCATTATAAAAATCTAATCCCTGGATTTGCTTTCCAAATTTAAAAGCATTCCTAAAGCAAACTGTTTAAAACTGAGGCAATCCCAGAAGACTGGAGGATGTAAAATCCACCGGGTCTTGTAACATCCTTTGGTGTTAGATAGTTTTATATAATTGTTAATTTATTGTCTGTTTTTACAGAAACTCATTTGTTGAACTGGTAACATTAAAGTCTGTCAGCCTGCTAAATCTGTCTGTTAAGAGCTTAATGGTGGATAGAAGTCTACAATATTGGGGATTAGAACCTGAGATTTCTGCATGCATATAGGCAATAATAATAATAATGATTATCATCTTCTTTATTATTATTATAATAATTAGGAAAAATAAAGTCCAAGTGCATATTTTGTTTTTATTTTTGGTAAGAGTGAAGTGTATTGAAACTATAGCAAATAATTTTAGCAGACTCCCGAAGTAAAACTGGTGTGCACTGTAAATGGAGAATTCCCACAAGTCTTCTGCCGTCCTTAACCTCTGATTCTTTTCCTTAACGCTGGCCTTAGAAGCAGAGTTTCAAAGAAAAATCCATATCTGAAATTGGCAAATAAAAAGAAAAGGTTAAAATGGGTAAAAGAACACAGACATTAAACAGAAGATGACTGAAAAAGTGTATTATGGCCAGTACCCTGGAATCATCTTTTCTCTGTTTCAGATGACACAGGTATTTGGTGTGTATTTAAAGAAGAAGCCAACTGAGGACCTGTAAGGCATTTGTCTCTTAAACTACACACTCTGGTGTCCTTATCCTCTTAAGCAGTTGTGCATCTGAGCATTCTCCTTCTTTTTCTGTCCTGGTTAGATCCAGTTTGGCCTTTTTCTCAAGACACCATTGAATGAAATCTTCAGTTCCTTGGCAACCTATTACATGGGATATCCTTCATTCTACCAAAACAAAACAATACATTGACATGTTTCTTGAGATTTTTAATTTTTGAACCCAGAAATGAACTTTTGAAATGACAGTACCTTGCAGCCCAAGTGAACAGAATAACAAACTTAAGTGGTGCTAAAGCAATTGCCAAGGTTTCTCTAATAACCAATTAGCATTTGAAATGACTAATTAAGGACAAGCAAAGGGAGTTGACAATAAGAACACTGAATGAATGGCTTATTAAAATGAGGCTTTGCTGTCATATGTGAACAATAAATTAAATATAAGTAATTTCAGGCAGTAATTGGCATTAGAGCAATCAGTGTAACACCTTAGCTATATTTTAAAATCACTCTAATGGGTATTTTGATAAGAAAAGGTATAGATTTCTATCAAAAACATTACAATTTCGGGGTTCGTCCAGTTTTTGACTATATCCAAGCATGGCAATATGCATAGCACAAGATCATCTTTCTTTATTTATCTCCAATTCTCAAGATAATTGCTACAACGATAAATAATACTGGAGTTTGTTATTTCATCACTTGCTTCCTCAAGACCCACCTTGATTGATAAAAACCTAACTAGGAAAAGAAAATCCGAGCACATCACTCCAGTTTTGATGACACTACACTGATTACCTGTGTCATTCAGGATTGACTTTAAAATTCTGCTTATGGTTTATAAAGCCTTAAATAATCTTATATATCAGAATGTCTGACACCCTATATTCCAAATCGTAACCTTAGATCCTCAAATGAGTGTCTCCTTAGAATTCCAAGAACAAAACTTAAAAGAAGTGGTGAGGCGGCCTTCTGCTGTTATGCACCTAAAATCTGGAATAGCCTGCCAATAGGAATTCGCCAGGCTAATAACGGTGGAGCACTTTAAAACACTGCTGAAAACACATTACTATAACATGGCTTTCTCCTAACTTCACTTTAAATTAATACCGATACTCTGTATGTTCAATTCATCATAATAACTATTCATAGTGACTCTAAAATCCGTACTGACCCCAACTCTCTCTTCTGTTTCTTTTTCCGGTTTCTTTGTGGTGGCGGTCTGCACCACCACCACCTACTCAAAGCATCATGATGCTCCAACATTGATGGACTGAAAGCTAGAAGTCTACGTGACCATCATCATCAAGTCCTTCCATGAGAACCCTAAATACAAACAGGACTGTTTCATTTATGTGAGGTAGATTGCCCAGAGGGGACTGGGCGGTCTCTTGGTCTGGAATCCCTGCAGATTTTTTTTTTTTTTTCCTCCAGCCGTGTGGAGTTTTTTTTTTTTTGTTTTTTCTGTCTACCCTGGCCATCGGACCTCACTTATTCTATGTTAATGAATGTTGACTTATTTTTATTTTGTCTTCTATTTTTCTATTTCTTCATTTTGTAAAGCACTTTGAGCTACATTTTTTTTTGTATGAAAATGTGCTATATAAATAAATGTTGTTGTTGTTGTTGTTGTTGTATATTTTAGGAGAATAAGCTAGGAAACATTTATGAATGGATCTCTATCAACCTGTTCTTCTTTTCTGACTTACTGAAGAGCTAAAAATCACAGATAAGTGTTAGTTCTCATCTATAATACAAAGATGTTCTATCTGATGCTGGCATGGGAGTTTTAAAGAGCCACTCAAGGATGTTTGCTTGCTCATTCACTTCAGTGCAATTGTGTTTTTCTGCTGAATATTGATGGTCTGTATCTGACTAAAGGAGCTTTGGGGCAATTGGTAAAAATAAAATTACACTGACATAGGGATTAGCAGCTTCTGTCAGCTTTAAGGAATAACCTTTTGGTTTCAATTATTCAACTACATGTATATTTCTTTCCTACTTCCTTAATGCATAACTACATTTACACCAATCATCCTAATACTCAAATACTGACTTTTTATGTGATCACAAGCAGAATGTATGTCCTTATATGTACAAAGCACCGAACCTGCTTAATAGTTTTGAGGTAGCTTTTGATTATTTTAATAGCATAACATCTGTATATACTGTATATCAGTCTGCGTGATGAATCCATTACAACTTTTAAGTTTTCACTCAATACAAGATTAGTCTCACACTGCCAGAGTTGGTTTCAATGCTGAAAGCTTTTTCTTTATTATTTAGTCTGCTGGTTAGTTTTGATTTTGTATCATGTTAACTGGTAATTCTAAACAGATCCACTTTTTTTGTGTCAGTTTGTGTGTGAGTGTATGCCCTGTGATGGGTTGGTACTCATTAACGGTAGACCCATTATTTTAGCATCACGTTTCTTGTTACTGCTGAAGTTGTTGCATATTGCTCTTTTATACTGCCTTTTAAATATATCGTAGTAATTGTTTTCCATTTTCTTTCTTTTCTTGGCCTTCAAGGTGGCACTTAGGCTGCTATGTGGAGGATGCATTGTTCCATATGAAGGACCTGTCTTCAGACCTCATCTCCCCAATTAAATTCTCATTATTTGCACACAGAATAATTAACTGCAGATATTTAAAAAATGGAAAGGTAAAATTTGGACTTCAAAACACTATATATATGTACAGTAGGATTCTCTTCTTATGCGGCACAGTGGCGCAGTGGTAGCGCTGCTGCCTCGCAGTAAGGAGACCTGGGTTTGCTTTCCAGGTCCTCCCTGTGTAGAGTTTGCATGTTCTCCCCGTGTCTGCATGGGGTTCTTCCAGGTGTTCCAGTTTCCTCCCACAGTCCAAAGACATGCAGGTTAGTTGCATTGGCGATCCTAAATTGTCCTTAGTTTGTGCTTTGTGTGTGTTTGTGTGCCCTGTGGTGGGCTGGCGTCCTGCCCGGGGTTTGTTTCCTGCCTTGTGGCCTGTGTTGGCTGGGATTGGCTCCAGCAGACCCATGTGACCCTGTAATTAGGATATTACAGGTTTGATAATGGATGGATTCTCTTCTTATGCTTTTTATGTGTGATTATTTTAACTATTGTATATCACACTGAACTCTTAATTAGATGTCAAATTTTGCCCTTTGCTACTGGCATTGATTCTGTTCACCATGCCCTAAAAAACTGAATTATGTGCATTTATTGAAAGGAATGGCTCAATGAACTGAGACCAAGTTCTGCTAACATTTTTAATGGATGTGTGGAAAAGTAATTTTCTTCCTCATACTATCTTTGTCTTGTGCTTGTCCAATGCAGGTGGAACACTGAAGAGTGGGTCTGTATTGCAATCTGTCCCTAAGACATGACCCTGCTGCATCAGAATATGGATAAATGTGTGGATGACTTCTCCACTATTCATTGTCCTTTCATCATACATGACTAGAATTGTTAAGTTTCTTGCCACTTATTTCTTATGTAAGAGTCATGCTTTTCCCATTGTAACTTTACGTTCTGAAAAAAAAAAAAAAATACAAAGTAGAAAGACCTATGGTGGGTGGAATTAGTTGGTTGTACAGCTCATATTTTTGTATTATGAGCCACATTTTTTAATTCAAACTAGACAAAATGCAAAACAAAAAATAATACAAATGTAAATGGTAAGTATACATTTAAAGTATAATAGTTGTCTACTGAGAAAACCAGTCAAAGAGTAGTGACACTCCAGCTCAGTCTCTACCCTCTAATTTCAAGATTCAGTTTTTGTTGGGGCAACATTGAATTTCCATTTTTCATTACCAAATTGTCTATGCTTCTACATTTTAATTAACTGTTAGTCACCAAAACAATGCTATTGTTTCAAATTATATGTCTGATTAAGCTGCAGTTACAGCTATTTATTAAAAAATGAAAAATGTTCTAAAAACAAAAATTTATCACTAAATTCTCAACAGTTTTGCTAATTTTATTTTATGCTAGATGTAATCTTGATAAACAAAAAGGGAATCATTACAATGACATCTTTGACTAATAAATATTACTTCAAAGAGAATGTTGGGATCTAGTGTTAGGGGGCAATCAAGAGTCAAAACTAGTAATACATAAAACTCAAGGAAAAGCGTAATCCTAAGACCTTACCAGGTCAGAATCAGAGGAACCTTTATTAAATCAAACATTCAGAATGAAATTAGATTCAACTATACACACAGAATGAAAATAAGTAAAACTTTCAAACACAAAAAGGCAATACAAATCATTTAAAAACTGAAATAGAAATCCAAAACACTTTCATACCTTTTACAAAGGCATATCATGCAATGTTAGGCAGAGACTTAAAGGTTTATTTTCCTTTTATTACCTTGCGTCTTCAACCAAGCCATAGGGTAATATATAATATTGCCTAACTACATATAAAATAAGTAGTTCTAAAAGTACTCAGCATGTGAAAGAAAGGCCAAGGTCAGAGCCATGACAATTCCTGATAACATTGCCTTTTGTAATGGATACTGATAGACTGAGCCCACCACAAAAGCAAAAACATTTATTTAGGGAGCTTTGGACTACCTTTGGGCAACATTTTTTTCTCTGACTTTCAACAGAAGTCTTAGGACTCTGTGACTGTCATTTAAGATTTTGCCTTTCTGTTATGGACACTTGATTTGATCTATTTTTCTTATTTTTATTTAGACTTTTTGGTTATGACTGCACCATTTTAAATAAATGTGTTGGTTTTTTGGGCAAAACCATATTATTAAAGACAGTGAACTCTGTTGGCTATCATGATATTTGTGACTGACAACATTATCTTACTGCTGTTATAAGAGGTTGTGCCTATTGCTTCTGTTTGAAGTTTTGGATTCCCTACCAAATAACAATGACATTAGGAATAGTTAGGATTGTTTAAAATAAGATTATATACAATTAGACAAGTGGAATTACCTTTTTCTAAAAATAAGTTTTGACTTCTTCTTCTTTCTGCTGCTCCTGTTAGGGGTTGCCACAGTGGATCATCTTTTTCCATACCTTCCTGTCCTCTGCATCTTGCTCTGTTACACCCATCACCTGCATGTCCTCTCTCACCAACATCCATAAACCTTCTCTTAGGCCTTCTTTTCCTCTTCCCTGGTAGCTCTATCTTTAACATCCTTTTTCCAATATACTCAGCATCTCTCCTCTGTACATGTCCAAACCAACGCAGTCTCGCCTCTCCCAACAGTCCAACCTGAGTTGACCCTCTAATGTACTCATTTCTAATTCTGTTCATCCTCATCACACCCAATGCAAATCTTAGCATCTTTAACTCTGCTACCTCCAGCTCTGTCTCCTGTCTTCTGGTCAGTGCCACCGTCTCCAACCCATATACAATAGCTGATCTCACTACCGTCCTGTAGATCTTCCCTTTCATTCTTGCTGATAATCGTCTGTCACAAATTACTCCTGACATTCTTCTCCACCCATTCCATCCTGCCTGCACTGTCTTTTTCACCTCTCTTCCACAATCCTCATTACTCTGTACTGTTGATCCCAAGTATTTAAACTCATCCCCCTTCACCAACACTACTCCCTGCATCCTCACCATTCCACTGACCTTCCTCTCATTCACACACACTTATTCTGTCTTGTTCCTACTGACATTCATTCCTCTCCAGGGTCTCCTCAACCTGCTCCCTACTCTCGCTACAGATAACAATGTCATCAGCAAACATCATAGTCCACAGGGACTCCTGTCTAATCTTGCTTATCAACCTGTCCATCACTATTGCAAATAAGAAAGGGCTCAGAGCTGATCCATGATGTAATTCCACCTCCACCTTGAATGCATCCGTCATTCCTACTGCAGACCTCATCACTGTCACACTTCCCTCATACATATCCTGTACAACTCTTACATACTTCTCTGCCACTCCTGACTTCCTCATACAATACCACAACTCCTCTCAAGGCACCCTGTCATATACTTTGTGAAGGTCCAAAAAGACACAATGCAACTCCTTCTGGCCTTCTCTATACTTCTCCATCAACACCTTCAGAGCAAACACTGCATCTGCTGTGCTCTTTCTTAGCATGAAACCATACTGCTGCTCACTAATCATCACCTCCCTTCTTAACCTAGCTTCCACTACTCTTTCCCATAACTTCATGCTGTGGCTCATCAATTGTATCCCCCTGTAGTTACTACAGCTCTGCACATCCCCCTTATTCTTATAAATCGGTACCAGTGCACTTCTTCTCCAATCCTCAGGCATCCTCTCATTTTCCAAGATTCCATTAAACAATCTGGTTAAAAACTCCACTGCCATCTCTCCTAAACACCTTCATGCTTCCACAGGTATGTCATCTGGACCAATGGCCTTTCCATTCGTCATCCTCTTCATAGCTGTCCTTACTTCTTCCTTGCTAATCCATTGCACTTCCTGATTCATTATCTCCACATCATCCAACCTTCTCTCTCCCTCAATCTCTTCATTCATCAGCCTATGAAAGTACTCTTTCCATCTTCTCAACACACCCTCCTTGCTTGTGAGTATGTTTTTGACTATGATTTCAAATGTTTACATTTCTGGTTTCGATCATTGTTTTCTAACTATCTTACAGATGTTATTGACTGTTGTTAGTTTCTTTACTAAAAACCTGGTTGTGCCTTTAAACTATTCAATTTCCTGGCCACATTTGTTATAATATTACCTTTCTGGCCCATAATCTGTCTCACTGTGGCCATAACGAGAAGAAGGAGGAGGAGGAGATACTGGCAGCATATCTCTGAACTCCACATGAAATGTATCCAAATAATTTCTGCTTGTATGCATTTGACTTTGTACTGTTAGGCAGAGGTGGTGGATACATATGACAGTCAACCCACAGAGGTAGAGAGGTTGGGAGCATGCACTGATACAGTGTGTTGCTGCCCCACCACACAACGAACTACCTGAGGATCCCAAATTAGGACCCAAGTACAGTCATGCAACACATGACACCTCAGCACCACACTAGGTTGAATAGAATGGAACAATGTGAGGTTTTTTACAATGGCTGGACTGCCAATCCTGCCACCAAACCCCAAGTTTAACTGGGTGCAGGTTAACATCATACCCAGGATGGAGCAATTGCAGGTTAAGGGCCTTGCTCAAGGGCCCAATCAAGTGGAATTGGTTCTGGCATTTATGGGATTCGAACCCGCAACCTTCCAATTGCCAGCACAGTTCCCTAGCCTTATAGCCTGCCGAGGTAGAAGGGGTAAGAATACTTCAAGAGAAGCCTCAGAAGTGAAAAGTACATGAGACTCGGGGAAAAACTGAGAATCTATCCCACCTATTTGATTTCATGAAGTTGGTTTCCGTTCACTGTTAGCTCATCTGCATTAATTTTCATTAAGAGATCATGGCTCAAGTACAGTATGTTCTTTGTTAATTTAATCTTTTTTTAATTATTTTGTAGACTACTCTATATTACTAATTCTGTTCCTGATTTTCCTTACTCTGTACTTTATTTATTAAATGATGTGTTTATTAATTATTTATTAATTCTTTTCCAGTATGGTGCTGAGGTGTCACCCATTGCACGGCTGCACTCAGGTCCCAAACCAGGTGGTTCGTCATGTGGTGGGTATAGCAACGCGATGTATCAGCGCATTCTCCCAACCCCCTTCTCTCTCTATCTATGTTAAGAATATATATATTATAATTAGCTCATTGTTCTGTCTCCTGTATGTAGAACCAAAGGAGGCAGGACCATCTAATTATGCATCTCAGGTACATAGCGCCAGAAGTACAAAGCCAAAGTTGGATATGATTTTGCAACATCAGCACTGAGTCTTTGGTTTTCATTTTTGCTTTTTATATTTGTATATACTTCTTTTGATATTTGGATTTACTGCTTTGAGATTTATGGTACTATTTATTGGTACTTTGTTTTCCCTGTGTTGATTTTTTTTGTTCTGTTCTCTTTTTGGAACTCTTTAATAAGTTCTTTAGATATAACAGAATTTATATATATATAACAGAAGGGCTTTTCTTTGCCCTTGGTAAAGGAAGTTCTTAAAATGGCTTTTCCCTATCATCTTTTCTGGACATTTTGAATTTTTGCTATTTGAAAGTCTGGGCCCCATTTTTGGGCCTGTGCCTGCCATTTGAGTTTGGGGATAGGCTGCTAGGGACGAGGCCTATTTAATGCACCTAGACCTGTAAGGAGCTTTGTCACATTGTCACATTCTAATTTTTTTATTTCTTAATTTTATTCAAACATTTTATTGAATTTATTAAAACCAAGTAACATTCCACACAAGCAAGTCAAACTTGACAAAACTAGATTCAAATCAACCCCCACCAATGAGAAAGAGAGCTAGGCCAACAGACAGAGTAAAACTTTAAAAGTAGAAAAAAAAAATGAAGAAAAACCTTTTTCCCAATTTAAATGCTTATTCTAAAATGTTATTGATTAGATCCTGCCATGTTTTAAAAAAAGTTTTGCACAGATCTTCTAAGTGATAATTAGATTTTTTCTATTTTCAAATAATATATAACATCAGTTACCCACTGACTTCAAATAGGTGGGTTAGGATTCTTCCAGTTGAACAAGACAAGTCTACATGCTAGTAGTGAAGTAAAGGCAATTACAGTTTGTTTCTCCTTCTCCATTTTAAGCCCATCTGGAAGTACACCAAACACAGCTGTTAATGGGTTAGGAGTGAGACACCAAGGCTGTCTGTAAGTCATTTAAAGTGTTTGGTCCAGAATGATGTTAATTTGGTGCAGGCCCAAAACACATGGCCCAGTGAGGCTGGTGTTTGATTGCAATGTTTGCAGGTTGGATCTTGCCCTGGAAACATTTTGGACAATTTTGAATGAGACAGATGTGGTTGATAAAAGATTGTAAGTTGAATAATTGTATGCTTTTGTGCATATGGAGCTAGAGTGAATTCTGTGCATTCCTTTTCTGAAATATTGTGTAAGAGATCCTTTTCCCACAGTTCTTTGGGATCTTTGAAAGGAAGGGACTTTAAAATGGATTTTATATATTATGGAAATGCTGTCTGAGTCCTTATTGAGTCCTTATAGTCCTTATTCTTCTGAAATAAAAGTAGGTGGGAGGTGAGCATAATTGAGCAGATTTTGTTTAGCAAAGTTTTTAATTTGGAGGTAATGAAAGAATTGTGCTGATGGAAAGTTAAATTTGGAGTGTAAGTGTTCATAGGATGCAAAGATGTTATCAATGTACAAATCTCTAAGTTATTTAATCCCAAATATTTTCCAAACATTAAAAACGTTGTAAAAATGGGGTTATTGTGCAGAAGTGCCATAGATAAAAGCTTCTCTATCTTGAAGCACTACCTACATTGGTTCCATATTCTGAGTGAATGAAGCACAATTAGGTTGTTAGTCTATTGGCAATAACTTGTATTTATTGGGGTACAAAGCAGGGGTATAAAGAAGTACTGCAAGATTTTATATCTATTGTGCACAAAGCCTGTGTATGTTCATCTATTTGTGTCAGTGTCGAGGTTTTTATGCTTGTATATTTGCCGCCCAGTAATAAAATTGAAAGTTAGGTAGAGCAATGCCACCTTCTGCCTTAGGTCTTTGTGGGGTCACCCTTTGGATACATGGATGTTTTGAATTCCAAATAAATGAGATTTTGATTGAATCTAACTTCTTAAAAATGATTTGTTAATGTATATTAGCATGCTCTGAAATAGAAAAAGAAGTTTTGGAAGGATATTAAACTTGACAATGTAAACTATTCCAGCTAAAGGGAGATAAAAGATAGACCATCTATGCAAGTCGTGCTTAAGGTTTTCCATTCAGACAGCAAAATTTTGTTGATAAAGAGCTTTATGTTTACTTGTGATGTTTACCCCTAGATATTTAAACTGATCTGCATTGATAAAAGAGAAGGTGTCCAACCTAATATTGTGTGCTAGAGAGTTTACTGGAAGGAGCACACTTTTATTCAAATTAATTTTGAGTCCAGATATGTTTTGAAATTCTGCTAGTGCTCTTAGGACTGCAGGCACTGAATTTTGTATATATATATATATATACAAAATATATATGTATTTATATATATATATA
>JANRMT010062793.1:5425345-5491806 GCA_026402145.1 Polypterus bichir lapradei
ATTTTCTGTTAAAGTCCTTCTCTGATGATCCCCTTTATCTCATAAGCATTTCGAAAGAGAACTGCAAGTGGCTCAATGGCAATTGCAAATAGCAGTGGTGACTCTAATTTTATTTTTTTTTTATTGAGCAAAACATCAGTTCAAGACAACACAGTTATACAGAAAAATGTGAAAAAAGATATCCTTTGAAATCATCTAAGTTTAGGCTGTGACAGTGAAAAAAGAAAATACCACATGGTGCAAACATTGCCCAGAAGACCTTTGTGTCACTGAAGGAAAGAATTTCTGGACAAAAGCATTATGTTATGATTGGCACAATTGATTAATTGTTTGTGCCTTGTAATCTTGGGTGATGCATCTAAACTGGGGCTTTTAAACCCAAGGAATTTGGGTTTAATAGTTCTTTCTCTTTCTGATATCCTTTAAAATGTAAAAACTAAAAGTTCTGGTTCATCTGATTCTTGTTTATCCATGTTTTGGACAAAAACACTTAACCTATAATTTTATTTCTTATTCTAGTATTCTGACCTTCTTTTTCTTTTCATTATTAACCATTGCTCATTTTTTGATGTTTCATCTCTTGATCCTTTATTAAAATGTTTTTCACTGTTTCTTGCTGAGACAGAACACATTATTATCTAAGTGTTTGTAACATCTAGATGGCCTTTTGTAGCCACAAGTGACACGTGAAATCACCAGAACTCTGGCCACAAGCATAATGGAAATTATATAAAAATTAGGACTTTTTACAGGACAGGTGCTAGGACCTTAGTCTATAGTAGGTTTTCATCTGAGCCAATCACAAATACTGCAGGATTATTCTTTTATGAGCTGTCTATCATATAGCCCTTTATGCTCATACAACCATTTGAAGATGTGCAAAGACCATAAGTCCATCAATTGCATGCTCAATTTAAATGACTAGTAATGGCAGGAAAATTTACTGGCTTTTATTTTCTTTGACAGGTGATTCTGAAATAAAAATAAAATAAAACAGCAGGAAGAAAAACATTTTGGCAATTCTGACACACTGCTCTGAAGTTCATGCATACAGAGTTTTCAAAGAGGGCTGTAAGATTAAAATGCTTACAAAGGGCAATGTCTAGCAAGATAGATCCATTGAATATTTATGCACAAAACGTGAACACTAAACAAAGGTTGGCAGGTTCAAGGCTGTGAGTTTAGTAGACTCTGATCAGTAGGAGAAATCACCTCCAAGCAGTCAGAACCATTTGCACCATTAGGTACAGCCTTAATGTAATGAATGGACCCCTTAATTGAGGGTGACAGATTTCCTTTAGTGATTAGTGACAAAGAGCAAGACAATATTAATGTTGTAACTGGAAAGGATGGTGTTTATTGACTGTGTCCAGCCTGAAAATGTCTGATCTGAATTTTTCCATCAGGCCCAGACTTCAACAGGATTTTCTGGTTAAGCTCATCCAGATGTGCAATGGCTTAAACATCATTAGCATTTAATAATTTAGTCATCTACAGAGTAAGGAAGTGGATTTCAAATTCCACAAAGATTGCAATTAGTTTTGTCAAGATGTATAGATGCATTCTCCAGTTGAGAAAAACTGGACAAGCAACAATTGAAAAATAACCAGAATTAATTTTTCAAATAACTATCTTCCATGTTTTTCTACATGTTTTCTTACAATAACTTACAATAAATACAGCTCAATATCTCCATGTGTGCTTTATTGAGCTGGGTTTGTAATTTTAGGGCCACAGATTGATTTCATGGATCAACATTGTAGTGCGCAGATATTAATTTTTCCAGTTGTAGCACAAATCATTTTCATATGATTATTTTAGTTGATGACTTTGAGGTACCATTTATGTTAGGAACAGTTTCTGCCATTTTGTGCTTGATTTCCATGGCCACAGCCATATTGTTTATACTTATGATGCTAGCTGGTAGTTACATTTCTACATCACAGTATTTTAAGATAGCAACACAGTATCTTAATTGCCCAAGCGTTGCTAAACATCCTCTCAAAAAACTGTAAGTCTGAGCTTAGAGATTTCATTAAAAAGATGTATTTTGATTTGGACCTTTTTGCAAAAATACTTGAATGTCTGGCTTTTAACTGTCATTTCATGTTTTTATCTCCTTTACTCTGGCCTTTGCTTCCCCTTGGTTATACTGCAGTTTGCACCCTGTCATAGTTCATCTCCTGTTCTTGTAATTTTTTTCCAACTTGCTTTCTGCCTTCAACCAGTTCCAGCTGGAATATTAGAATTCATATCTTCAGACCATATTGCCCTTTTTGAAGCTTTCAGGAGAGACATTCTAGAATGTTTATTTTAACTGCACCTATTCATTTGAGTTCTTGCTCAACATGAAAAGCATAAAATAAAATACAAATAAATTAAATGACTGCTGAATGGTCACCGATTAGAATTCATTAATCATGTATTTCGCCAGCTACCCTCTTCTGCACATACACAAGGCATCCCTTTGGCTCCTCAATGCTGGCAGGATTCATTTATTAACACTGAATGACATACTAGATAGAAATTATGTAATTAAATTGAAAAAAAGTGATCTCAGTGATCTGCGGTGGGCTGGCACCCTGCCCGGGGTTTGTTTCCTGCCTTGCATCCTGTTTTGGCTGGGATTGGCTACAGCAGACCCCCGTGACCCTGTAGTTAGGATATAGCGGGTTGGATAATGGATGGATGGATGGCTGATCTCAGTGATTTCAACCGTAGCATGACTAATAGTGCCAGACGGGCTGGTTTGAGTATTTCTGTAATTGATGATGTCCTGTAATGTTCACTTACAACAGTCTCCAGAGTTTACTCAGAATAGTGCGAAAATCTAAAAACCTCTGAGTAGCATTTCTGCGGACTGAAGTACTTTGTTAATGTGCCAGAGAGGAATGACCAAACTGTTTCAAGCTGACAGAAAGGCTGCGGCAACTCAGATAACCACTGTTCACAACTGTGGTTAGCAGGAAAACATGTACAACATGTCAAACCTTAAGGTGGATGACCTCCAACAACAGAAGACACTGTCAGATTCCACTCCTGTCAGCCAAGAACAGAAAGTAAAGAGTGCAGTGGGCTAACCAAAACTGTACAGTTGAAGGCTGGAGAAATGTAGCCTGGACAGATGAATCTCAATTTCTGCTAAATCAAACAGATGGTAGGGTCATACTTTGGCACAAAGAACATTAATCCATGCACCCCACCTGTTTTGTGTCAACTGTCACATGTGGTACAGTATATTGATGGAGAGAATGTTTTCTTTGCAAAATTTGAGCTCATTAAAACCAATCAGTCATTGCTTTAATGCCTATTTGAATATTGCTGCTGAACATGTGCATCCCTTCATGGTTATAATTTTACCCATCTTCTAATGGCTACTTCTAGCATGATAAAGCACTATATCATAAGGCAAAAGTCATTCTATGAAAATGACAATGAGTTCAGTGGTCTTCAATGTCCTTTCGAGTCACTGGATCTGAATCCAATAGATGACCTTTGGGATGTGGTAGAAAGGAGATTCTCAGCATTAATGTGCAGAAATTTTGTGATGCAATCATGTCAATATGGACCAGAAATATTAAAGGAATGCTTCCAAAATCTTGTGGAATTCATTCCAAGAAGAACGGAGGCTGTCCTGAGAACAAAAGGACATCCTACCCAGTATTAGTATAGCATTCGTAAGAATGTACTCAGTGAGCGTATAATGGGTTAGTAAGACTGCATCTGGAGTATTGTGTGTTGTTACTATATATTCACTATATTACAAAGCAAAAACAAAAACAGCAATTCTGGAAGGTATGCAGAGTAGATTAACCAAGTACATCCCTGGATTAAACAGTACATTCAGCTATGACTGATTTATTAAATTAGACCTCTTTAATTTCAACCAGAGAAAGCTTTGTAGGGAACTAATCCAGGTCTTCAAAATTCTCCAAAATAATCTAGATACATTTTTTCAGTTATTTTGTTGATCATATATTTAAGAACACCAGTAGAGGTTCAGAAGAAGTATATTTAATGCAAGAAGCACTTGTTCACAAAATGGATCTTGGGATTTTAGATTAAAGTACCAAGTCATATAGTTGAAACAGAAAGCTAGACAATTTCTTAAAGTTTCTGGATAAGATATTGGGACAGTGCACTGGCATTTCTCACTGCAATAAACTATGAAAGGAAGATTAAGAGTATGAAACAGCCACTAACCCAGTTTCTGTTTCCTTAAGAATGAAAGAGAATATCCCAGAAGACGTCGGGCAAAGCTTCCAGTCTTGACTTCTCTAGCTCTGCCTCTTCTGGTTCATCGACTACATAAGCCACAGCCTCTTCAGAATTCTTTGGCCATTTGGAATTATTTCTGGAAGAGGATAAACCTTGGCCTTCTCTGATGTTTCTCACAGTTCAGGAGAGCTGCCGGCAGCATTTATTTTTCTTTTTTTTCATAACTGCTAATGAACATTAAATTGGGTGTCCCCAGGAGCCCCAGTTCTTTTATGTGTTTTATTTACATTTTTTCATAGTACCAACTAGCCAACCCAGCATTTCCCATCCTTTGTGGCATCATGGCCCAGCTTTTGACGTGGTAGCATGTTCACAATCCACTGGGGGTTGGGGGGACCTCCCCTGTAAATTTCGCTGGATTGTCAAAGCTAGGTAGGGAGTCACAATGTTACAAGAATCAAGTACAATCATCAATGCTTTTCCTCCCTGGTGAATGAAGCATGATAGTCAGAGCAGGGATTGGGGAGGTGGTCCATGTTCAGTCAATCGGCAGATGCTGTGAATTGAGTGTGATTGATAGAGCGGTGGTGGTTAGGGGGATTTTCATCAGTGGTTGGCCGCAGCTGCAGTGCCACCAAGACCCACAGGTTGGGGAACTATGCTAACCAAATTAACTTCCTGAAGTGAATAATGTTCTTTTATTTGTGAAACTTATGTTCTTATTTTCTGCTCTCCTATGACATTGGGTGCAAAGCAAAAAATTACTTTTAAGTGAATAATTGGGTGCAGTCACACATGTACAAACTAGATCAGTGTATATTTGCTAATCAACCGTGCGCTTATATTTTTAGAGTACATAAGGAAATGCAAATACATCCTTACAGACCTGGGGCCTCATGTATAAACAGTGCGTAAGCACAAAAATGTTGCATAAGCCTGTTTCCACGCTCAAATCGCGATGTATAAAACCTAAACTTGACGTAAAGCCATGCATATTTCCACGGTACCTCATACCTTTGTTTATGCAAGTTCTGCATTCGGTTTTGCAGACTGGCGGCACCCAGCGTCAAAGCAGTGCTACTGTTCCAGTGTGGTTTCCCTTTCTTTTTTATATCCACCTCCCTGACGCGGCTTTATAAATACACTGAAATTAACTGCATATTGCTTATTAGTGTAATGCATCTGATTGTAATTAACCTGAAGCAATATAATGGTCCACGGAATGGCCAAACTATTCCAGATACCATAGCTGCTTTAGCGTTGTTACTTTCACTGCACCTTCTTTTTCTTCTTTCAGCTGCTCCTGTTAGGAGTTGCCACAGCGGATCATCTTTTTCCATATTACCCTCAATGCACCACTCGAAGCAGCTGATCGGAAAGAGAATTATCAGTATACAGCATCAAGCACACGCTGCCTCAGCCATGCTTCCTATTTCAACTGCTTCTCACACGGCAAACGCTTCAAAACCTTTCCTGTACGGACCTTGTGGTTCAGAAACAGTTTCATCCCAAGAACTATAAACACACTCAATCAGTCCATCAAGTGCTCCTTGTAGAACTGCTGGTACTTATTAGTACAATCACCTCACTGTAAACTTGCACTACAGTTATAATATTGCACAACATGAGGCACTTTTTAAAGTGTGTATTTCCATATGATGATGATATGATTTTTAAGATGAAACGCAGCAAAATATTTATTATATTAGCTCTGTTCACGGATTGCTCGTGCCTCGCGCTGTATGCTTGCAGGGACTGGCGTGACACTGGAAGGATAGAATGTACTCTACTACGAAGATATTTCAATGTTCCTTAAAAGTTTTGAAGAATCAGCGTTCTAAGCTTACAGATGGCTTAACGTCTATTACAGAGCTGATTGTGTGGCAATTGGGTATTTGGAGAAAGAAAAGTAAGGACAGGAATTGGGGGTTAGTACGTTTGAAAGAGACAGTACTGCTGCAATAGATTATTTCATTGAAGGTCATGCACAATCACTGTGCCACCGTGTTCCCATGTTTAATAACATACTTTAACTCATATCGTCATTAAAATATCAAGTATACATCTCAGTATTTTAATTATTCAGAGAGCTGTAATATCATGAATGCATGAATGTAATGGATTCTGTGTCCTGTCAGAGTAAGAGAAAGCCCGTTTAAGAAGCACCTAGTGATTCACACACACGCACATAGAAGACCAAATACAATACAAAGCATTTAACGTGCTACTTTAGTTACGATGGGATTTGAGAAACTAATAAATTAAACGATTTTAAGATGAAGTTTATGTTCTACTTTAATGACAAAATAAACTACATGATTAAAGTGTAAATTTCGAGATTAAAGTTGACATTTCATGGTTTTTTTTCCCATTATGTGCCTATTTTTTTTCACTGTACCCTAATAAGTTTTCATATGAAACTCAGACGGTAATCTATGACTTGCCTTTTCATGGCGACTTTGATATCTGACAACTTCTTTTTTATTTCGGGCAATGTGCGACTTTGTGGACTTGAGCTTTTGAGTTTCTCCGACACTCTATGTCACTCGATCAACTTCCTTTTGTTGTTTATACCACTGTTTAAACCAACAAATAGTGCATTTTTCCTTGCCTCCACTTGGTATTCGGTGAACTTCTTCTATTTCAAGCCGTGCTTTTGCCATTGCTTTTTCACTGAACGCTGAGTTTAAGGGCTATTTCTATTGATTTGCATATTCAAAGAGGCGTAATTCTGGGAAGAGCTGGGGCAGGACAACAGGCGCGTGCATGTGCATTACTTTTCACACTGACCTGGATTTATGTAGTGGAAGAACATGGAAGTTGCCGTTCACACAGATTTATGCAACTGGATTTTTTTGTGCGTAAGCACATTTCCGCTTTTGTGCTTACGCCATGTTATAGTGTGAATTCTACGCACGCCGTTATGCATGAGGTCCCTGAAGGGGACTAAGAATCAAATTCAGGATCCTATAGCTATCTTAACATGTAACTATTTTGTTCTCTCTTCAATGCTTTAATTGTTTAATGTATTTTAATAAATGTTCCTTGTCTATTAAATAAAAAAAATATTTATTTAATGAATTACAGCTTTTTCAGTGATGCGTGAGCTCACTATATGTCTGCAGTTTTTCATATTTTGTTAAGCTTCTCCAAATAACCAAGTTTCTTATTTTATATCCCAAAATGAGCAAGGGTAAATATGTGTGTCAGTGGGCCCTGAAATGGCTTGTTATCTCTTCTAGGCCTGACTCTTTTCTTACATGTAAAGATTTTCAAATGGAGAAATGAATGTATGACTTTATACAAACAATAAGAAGAACTGAGTCACTTCATCTTTGTCAAACTTCCTTATTCCATTTGAGGGCTATGTGGACCAGAGCCTATGCCAGCAGTATTGGGCGGAAGGCAAGAACCAGCTCTGCGTGGATTGCCAGCTTGCTTCCGATCAAAGTTGAAAATCAGACAGTAAATGCTAGCACCTAGCAAAACTCTTAATGTGGCTGTACATGCCTGAATAGATGATTTTATCAAACTTCACACCTCTTATAAATCAGCACTCTCAGTAATTTTATTTCGTCCCAGTTGGTGCAGTACATCCTGCAACTAAATGAGTTGGATTTTTATGTGTGAAAAGCCCAAAGCTCTTGGGAAAGAAAAAAGTCCACTTTTGCGAAAGATATTTTAACCTTTGAAGTTGTGCTTGTTATTTTTCTTCACTATATATTGAACTGCACAAATTAAATACTTAACCCATAAACTCATCCATCTGGTTGTTCAATTCCATTTACACTGACAATAAAATATCTTGTCCTTTACATCAATTATTTAAAAGGCATGCTTAAAATAATCAATGGTCTGCTATTGATGTGGCTTAAAATGAAGGTTGTTGTTCTCCATTACTCTGGTTAGCTGTACAGGAATACTTAAGGTATAAATTAGCCTAAGCACAAAACATAATTTAGCTTGAATTATAAAATAGAAACATATAGTAGTGCATATGAAGGTTACTAGAGTTTCTTGCTGCCCTTATAATGTATATTTGAGCTTGGCAACTATGGTGTTGGATTTATGTATTTGAGATAGACCTATTTACTATTGCCTGTAATTAAACTGAACTGACATGAATAATATTCTCACAATATTATATTATAACTGATACAAAAAGTTTTTTCCTAGAAAATATCAGAAATTTCCTTGTGGAAACTCTGAAACACAAGGCTTCTTGGATTTGACTTACTGGTCCATTTTTCAGGATTCTTCTGAGAATCAGGACGAATACTCTAACACAGTGACGGGTTGCTCTTACACTGTATGTAATAATAAAGATCTACCCTAATCTAATCTAATCTAATCTAATCTAATCTGTGTCTTTGTGCTATTTTTGCAGACAAACACACACACACACACATATGTGCAAACACACAAAGTTTTTGGGACAAACCAGACTAGCAAGTTGGCAAGTTTCACCTAATAAATAACAGAGTGGCTACAACATAATTCAAGAAAGCAGCAAACAGAATCTGTTCTTCTCTAAAGAGCATGCCAGTGCATCCATAATTTAGTGCTCCTCAAACCATTAAAACAAATACACATAAAGATCTGGATACCAAACAATGGAAATAATTATTTCTTTTATAAGTATATCATTTAACTAAATAATACATTTTCACATAGATGTAAAGACATAACAGGTTGATTATTAAATGATATACATAAGATTAAGAATCAGTAATTAACTTTACTGATGGCCACGTGGCTTCCAGGTACATTTAGATCTGAGGTGTCACTGAAAATCAGTGCTGTGCATGCAAAGAGGGTTAGCAGCAGGCACATAATGGTTGAAACACCAGTTTTGAACATAATCATATTCAGAAGTGAAAGTAACAATAAAAATGTACAAAAATATTCACCTTTCAAACTTTACAAGCCCTTTTTAAAAGTCTATTTTGGTTGTTTTGTTAATAACACCCGATTATTGTTAAAATGACCATATTTTCATAGAAACCTCTTGTCACATCATCACTTTGCAGCCCAAGTGGTAAAAGGGTGAGAAATCTCATGCAGTACTTAGCAGATTTCCAGTGCATACCCAAATGTTGAAAACTGAAATGGTTTTTACTGGAAAGCTCGCGTTTACCCCTCCATCTACCAGATTATTTTGCAAATACTGCAATTCAGTCAAACTGCACAGATTTAGAAAAAAATGTTCTTGCTTGTTGAAATTTGCACATTTAAATTAGCCAGTTTTGAAAATAAAAAGCTGTTTTATTTGACTATAAGATATGGAAAATCTCTAGGTACCAAAGATAGCTTTAGGTAATGTTTTTGTTTGTATATTCATTTCAAAATGCAAATCAAATGGACCAACATCAAGTACTCACATCTGGCCTTCTGTTTGAAATCAAATAACCTTTGATAAAATAATACACTTTAAAAATCCCTCAAAGTAACTGTTTGGATGCACACAAAAATTACAGTCTATCAAGAGTTTTCATAAATATTTATAGAAATGGAAATTAATATTTAAACTTAAATGTTGTGATGGATGTCCGGCAAGAGTTGCCGGCCCTCACCCCCAGGCCGCCAGGAGGAGCTCTCCCAACAGCATGGACGTGCCCCGAGTTCCAGCAGGGCCTCATGGACTTTGTAGTTTTTATACACAGCCCTGCTGGATACCTTGGGGACCACAAGGAGTCGCTATAGCGAGGCTCGTAGACTCTTATGTGCCCTATAACCTGGAAGTGCGTCCTGGTCACGTGAACGGGAGGAATGACGTACTTCCAGGTTGAAGAAAAGAGAAGTTTTACCTGACCCTGAATTGATAGAAAGTCACGTGGACTGAGGGACAAACACTTCCGGGTCAAGAAGTATAAAGGACTATGGGAAATCCCAGATGGACGAGCTGAGTTGGGAGGCAGGGTGGCTAAGCGTCTGGGAGTGGAGGATTGGTTTATTGATTATTGTATTGTTTATTGAGAATTGTGGAGAGGAGCGTGCTTTGTGCACTTTATTATTATAACTAGCAAAATACCCGCGCTTCGCAGCGGAGAAGTAGTGTGTTAAAAAAGTAATGAAAAAGAAAAGGAAACATTTTGAAAATAACGTAACATGATTGTCAATGTAATTGTTTTGTCACTGTTATGAGTGTTGCTGTCATATATAAATATACTAGCAAAATACCCGCGCTTCGCAGCGGCGAAGTACTGCCTTAAAATTTTTATTAAGAAGAAAATTTAACCTTTTTAAACTGAGGGAAAATATGCCAATAATTATTTGTTAAGGATCTCTTTGTATACCATGTTGTCAGTTCGGCCCTCTGGTTGTAACCTGACCAAGCTGTGCGCTGAGCTTACTCTTGAGC
This sequence comes from Polypterus bichir lapradei, assembly GCA_026402145.1. Classification (NCBI taxonomy): domain Eukaryota; kingdom Metazoa; phylum Chordata; class Cladistia; order Polypteriformes; family Polypteridae; genus Polypterus; species Polypterus bichir. Next base: position 5,435,925 of record JANRMT010062793.1, read on the forward strand.
ATGTAACTTACAGTTGGCCATGTGAACAGTAATCTTGTCTCAAATCTCACAGCTTGGATTGCTGCTGTCATAATCGGTTTCAGTTTCATGGTTTGTTTCAATTACGATAGTATTTGCAGGATTTGTTGTGTTGAAGTGACATTCGGCATCTGTCAAGCATTGTAAGCACACAACCAGTTTCATCGATAAAATCACATCCAGCTTTTGAGAGTTTAAACATTCATAAACATCAAAGTGTCCACTACTGAAATCGTCACCTGTGAATCTAAGATGTTTAAGAGGCATTGGCGGTTGTCGAAAGGTGTAAAATATATGGCCATTTCGGTACACTTGAAAGCGACAACCGAACAATTCAGCGGCAGCCATCAACTCACATGCAGATAGGTGAAGGGCTTAAGCATTTCACTCTTCTAGTGCTCCTGTGTAGTATAATTATCTCCTGTACCGTCATCAGTCCACACCTTGAACCTGTCCCAGTCATTCAATACATAAGACACAATGTTCCTCCGGATATCAAGAGTGAGCCTGATATGGCCGTGCAATATGTAACAAAGAGAATGGAAAAGGTAGGTGCCATCTCCGGGCATGGAAACCACTCAGTAAGTGACAGTTCTTTGATCGATAGTGATCACCTCGATAGACATGGTAATGGGGGTTGGAATGATAAAGGAAATGGGTACCTGAGCAATGTAAAGTAAGTCTAAAATACCTATACAATAACTATAATTGTAATAAACAAACAATAAAACAGCGGAGAACCCGTGGATTAAACAAAAAGGCTGTAGTTATCAGTAGGGAGACGTGAATCCCGTGGTGAAGCAAGGAAGGGAATGTAGAGACCGGAGCGACGGACAGTCTTATATAGGCAGGCAGCCAACAACGTGGGAGGCGTTGGGATGGGGGACCCAACGCCACCTCACACAGTGACTGAGCTGCAGGCTATGGACGTACTGTATATATGTATGTAAGTAGGATTCAGTTAGCGTTGGGAACCCATGTACCAAATTTCTTGAAGATGGGCCCATAAGTAACAAAGACTGTTGAAAAGTTCAATATGGTGGCCGACAGTGGCATCATACCACCGAAATAAGTATGTACATTGGTTTCGGTTAGTGCAGGGAAGCCGCCTATAAAATTTCGAGAAGATCGGGCCATAAATAAGAAAGTTCAACATGGCGGACGTTGTTGACCATTATGACCATTACGCGTAGAATTTCTAAATGAAACCTGCTTAACTTTTGTAAGTAAGCTGTAAGGAATGAGCCTGCCAAATTTCAGCCTTCTACCTACACGAGAAGTTGGAGAATTAGTGACGTTGGAAAGTTCAATATGGCGGCTGACAGTGGCGTCATACCACCGACATAAGTACGTACATTGGTTTCGGTTAGCTCAGGGAAGCCACCTACCAAATTTCGTGAAGATGGGGCCGTAAACAAGAAAGTTCAACATGGCGGACGTTGTTGACCGTTATGACCGTTACGCGTAGAATTTCTAAATGAAACCTGCTAAACTTTTGTAAGTAAGCTGTAAGGAATGAGCCTGCCAAATTTCAGCCTTCTACCTGCACGGGAAGTTTGAGAATTAGTGACGTTGGAAAGTTCAATATGGCGGCCAACAGTGGTGTCATACCAACGAAATAAGTACGTACATCGGTTTCCGTTAAAAGTTTAATATGGCGGCCGATAGTGGCATCATACCACCAAAATAAGTACCAAATTTCAGCCTTCTACCTACACGGGAAGTTGGAGAATTAGTGACGTTGGAAAGTTGAATATGGCGGCTGACAGTGGCGTCATACCACCGAAATAAGTATGTACATTGGTTTCGGTTAGCGCAGGGAAGCCGCCTACCAAATTTCGTGAAGATAGGGCCATGAATAAGAAAGTTCAATATGGCGGACGTCGTTAACTTTTGTAAGTAAGCTGTAAGGAATGGGCCTGCCAAATTTCAGCCTTCTACCTACACGGGAAGTTGGAGAATTTGTGACGTTTGGAAAATTCAATATGGCGGCCGACAGTGGCGTCATACCACCGAAATAAGTACGTACATCGGTTTTGGTTAGCGCAGGGAAGCCACCTACCAAATTTCGTGAAGACGGGGTCATTCTTCTACCTACATGGGAAGTTGGAAAATTGGTGACGTTGGAAAGTTCAATATGGCGGCTGACAGTGGCGTCATACCATCGAAATAAGTAACTACATCGGTTTCGGTTAGCGCAGGGAAGCCGCCTACCAAATTTCATGAAGATGGGGCCATAAATAAGAAAGTTCAACATGGCGGACGTTGTCGACCGTTATCGACCGTTATGACCGTTACGTGTAGAATTTCGAAATGAAACCTGCTTAACTTTTGTAAGTAAGCTGTAAGGAATGAGCCTGCCAAATTTCAGCCTTCTACCTACACGGGAAGTTGGAGAATTAGTGATGGGTCAGTCAGTGAGTGAGTGAGTGAGTGAGTGAGTGAGTGAGTGAGTGAGTGAGTGAGGGCTTTGCCTTTTATTAGTATAGATAAATATCATTATTGGACTTTTACCTGGTGTCTGACGTGTAGTCTGAGGGTACAAGGGTGCGAGCGAACCCTAATCTGTCACAATGTATTCTATAGAATTGATAGGAGTGACACAGTGGTTGGCATAGTTGCCTCACAGCCTCTAGGTTCAAATGTCAAACTTGTGTGGTGTTCTCCTAATAGGTATTTTTTGGCAGCTGGGGTGTAACTTTAGCTTTTCTACTACTTCTCAAAAATATACCTCTGAGGAGTGATATTCAGGGTATGTGTCACTGAAGTGGCCTGTGCCCTTCCTTCTTGGCATTGAGACCAATATGAATCACATATTCGAAAGGTGATAAGACACGGGTTTAAGGAATTTTCACTTAGTTAATGATTTCAGACTTTGAGGTATGGCTGTGTCTGCTTAGGATCAACAGCAAAACCATTATTATACTTAGCATATAAACGTTTATGTGTTTACTCATCCAAATTAACAATTCTATCAAGGCTGCAGACACACAGTCTATGTGTGTGTTTTTCATTGTCCCAGAAATCTGTTTTGTTAAGAGCTGATGATAAATTTGATCTTGCTAAATCTTAAGCACTTTATGATTTTATAATCCTGATTGAAGTTCACCATCAACGATAATTATCTTCTGCTCTTCACCATCAAAAATGACTGTCTTCTATTCAAAAGTCAAAGCTCATCCTGGTGTCTGTCACTACACCTTGAATAAAACAGCTAAATGTTTTTGTTACCATTTTGAATGTAAACATATGATAACCACTGATAATAATAAAAGAAAACACTGTTTGCTTTCCTTTTTCTAACTTGGTTGGGTTTCAAATGTCTGCAGTTATCAAAGAAAAATCTGTTCTTCTGCCTTTCAAAGAGCCACCTCTATGCACAGACCATACTGTCTGTCTGTTCCATCCCATTCATAATGAACACTGAACTCTCAGCTATGTCTGGTAGTTGAATGTCCTGACCCCCGAAACGCAATCCCACTCACTCTCACCTGGGTTTGATTATGGACATTGTAAGTGCATATCTCACTTATTACCATTGTTCACCTTTGCTGTGCCTTCCTTCACTATTTTTTATAGGTTGTTTACCCCTCCAAAACTAGACCAGCTGCCAGGGCTCCTTAACATCCACATATGTTGTTTCTTCTTTCTAACCTCTGTCTCTGACAACTTTACATTGTCTCTGGTTTAAATATGTGTGAATATGCCCTCTAATAGACATGTGGATTGTCGATAGTTTATTCTAATCTTTTGTGTAATGCTGTCTGGTTAGGCTCCAGCTCCTTGTGGTGTCAATCTGGACAAGCAGATTAGAACATTAATAGATGCATTGTAGGGATTGTTGGAAGTGGGAAGTATTCTGTTTTTATTACATGATGAGATAAACTCTTATATGTGTGTTTTCACACTTTGCACCTTGCTTAAACATTCATCATTGCCCTGATGATTGTAATTCTCCTTTTATTAACTGTCATTTTCAGCCTTTTCCTTAAAGACAAAACCTGGACACTTTTTGTTCTGTTTCTCCCAAAGTTGAATATTTCATTTATAAGTAAAAAGGGAAAATGCTTGATTTTTCCTTTCTTATCATTCCATTCCGCATCAGAAGTGATGTGCTCTTAAGACTGAACTCTGGCCTGGCTGTTATACATTTTCATATTAAGCTAAACCTACGTATTATTCAAAAGAGTATTCTACAGTTGATATTTGGTGGTTATTATCTCACTATATACAATATATTACTCCTTTTAGGTTCTTGTTCTCACATCGCGGATTCATGAATCCCTCTTAGAATGGCTTCATGTAACCCCTTTCCAATCTCTCTATCTCATTTAAAATTCTGCTGCCTGACTGGTGTGTTTATCTCACTCTTACTCTTCTTGGCTGCTTTGTATTGTTTTCCTATTCTTGTCCTCACCTTCAAATTCCTGTATAACTATCTCCAATCTTTGGTGTCTCTCCAAGCAATGTCCCCTAAAAGTCCAGTCTTTAAATGAGATAAACCAAATATGGGTGATATTTATCAGTTCTTGCTCTTTGGCTGTGTAATAAGTGTTCAATGACTACCCCAATTGCTCCAAATCAACAGATGTTTGGGCACCACTTGAAGATGCATCTTTCCGCAAACCACATTCTTTCTACCCTTCTGCTTTCCTATGGATATCTGCAGCTTGTTAAATCCATTGCAGCTCTTAATATACAGTAGCATGTCCACTGGGATTTCAGACCCAGTCTCCTGGAATGTGCTGAGGTAGGACAGTCAATGAATGCTCACAGAGCAGAGAATAAACTTGCATTTCAGTCATTAGCCAGACTTTTATAAAAAAAAAAAAACTAGTTTCTTAACAGGCAAAAAATTAATTGGATTCAATCTATATGACTTGTGTAAAATGTTTAAATCATGCCACAACTCTGAATTGCAGCTGATTATTACAATGAGCCTGAACAGCACTTGGGTCCTCTCAGTGGTACTTGCCTCAGCTCCTCTTCTCACAATAAGTACACCCATTGCAGGGTTCCTCATTTTTGGCTTTCTGGAAGTGACCTGACCTCTGAGCTCACAATCTTCATTTTTATCCATAGAGCACCTTTCTTTGTTGTCCTCATGGGACATGCCTTGGGCACTTGGTTGCCAGTAACCCTCTCAGGCATGTTCTCCACCAAGAAAAAGGTTAGAATGTCCAGTTCGGCATTAGCAGCTGTATCTCCATCTCCACGTGTTCCAGGCACAGACATCAAGAAGAAGCAGAAAAAGAGCGAACCATGACAATTAATTTTATTCTGCAAAGTGTCCATTAGCTGCAACAGGGGTGTCGAACTCCAGTCCTGGAGGGCCGCAGTGGCTGCAGGTTTTCATCTTAACCATCTTTTTAATTAGTGACCAGTTTTTGATGCTAATTAACTTCTTTATCCGTAGCTTTAATTAGCTTGACTCGGGCCCCTTAGTTGTTTTTTCCTTAATTAGCAGCCGGACAGTAATGAGACATAAAACAAGCAGGACATGACCAGCTCACCTGTACCCATCAAACAAAATCTGAAAATAAAGATGATGGTCTCAGTAAGGTTGATCCCTCAGGTTACCAAAACATTTTAGGAGTTCTTAGAAAAAAACAGAATATCAACAGTTTTGGAAATGTCTGCTGTGGCAAAAAGAGAGCAGCAACAAGCCATGAATGACGGGTTTAATTAACAGCAAGAATCAGCTTCTCATTAAGGAACTGGTTGGAGTTTGAAACCCCAGTTTAGCTGGTCATCTGTTGGCTTTTTATGTCTTATTTCTGTTTGGCTATCATTTAATGAAGAAAAGAATCAATTCAGAAGACTTAATCCTTAAGAACAGGGCTATTAAAATAGAGGGAAAAGAAGTTAATCAGCAGTGAAAACTGGACACTGATTAGGAAAAAGGGTGAGAATGAAAACCTGCACCCACTGCAGCCCTCCAGGCCTGGAGTTTGACACCTGTGAACTAATACTAGACTTTAATTAAAGTAAGTTTAAGAATTTTCCACTTTATTACATATTAATGAAAGTGAATACATACCAAATTCTAAATGTAGCTACGTTTGCCCAAAATTACCAAAGTTCTGAAGCTTCAGCATGCTTAATGAGATTCTGGCGAAAGGCTTGACGCATTGAAATTATTCCACAGACAAAATGTCTTCATTTTAAAAAACTTTAGTAAAAATTCAAAGTAAAACAATTCACACAAAATAGAGAAAAAATTGGTATTGCAAAAGAAAGAAAAGTTCTGTTTAAAGCTAATAAGTCTTATTTCATTTCTTTAAGTTGAACCATTTCTAAACGTTCAGAAAACTGTATGCTTATCCCATTTTCATACTGTAAATGGGTCTCTCAGTCCATGCTAGCACTGGGACCTATTCAAAAAAAGCAACTGACTCAGTTAACACACTGTATTACAGATATAGCAAGAAAGTTCTATCTCATATTAACTTACAAGGGGTAAAATATTATACCATATTCTAAAAGATATTCTTCCATAGGAGTCAAGCAAACACTATATGAATTTAATTTTAAGCATGAAGTTTCTAAAATTGGGTCTTATACTAAACTCTAAATGAATTTTGTACCAAAACCACTTTTGCTCTGGTCAACTTATTTTGCTTGGTTCTAGAAGTTTTAAACAGCAGTGTTTCGCCTCCTAAAGGAACTGACTAAGCCATTCTGCTTCATACACTCCAGGAAAGGCTAAGAGATGAATGGTTTTGATTTCATCCAAAATGTAATTATAAATTAACTGTTGTAGGGCAAACATTGACAGATACCCTTTGTGGCTAGTAATGGCAAAGAAAGGAACACCAAAACTTTGTTGTTTGATTCCAATCACACTACACATTTTAAAAACTTTCTTACGATTTATGAGAAACACTGTTAGGAGTCTGTCTGCATTCCTTTCTTTATATGCACTGCTTAGCCCTTGCATAAAAAATGAAAAATTAAAAGATAGGTGGGGTAGTATGAGGGAGGAGTTGTTTGTGCTGCTTCATATCTTCAGGAGACTGGTCTGCAATCCTGGCCCAGAACGTTGCTGCCTGTGTGGAGTTTGCATGTTTTCTCCATGGGTTTTTTTTGGCTTTCCTTCTGGTACTACGTTATGTTAACTGGTCACTCTAAACTAACTTTGTTTGGATGTGAACATTGTCACACACATGCACTTGGAAGAAGGTTGATAGGCTCAAATATTATCGTTGCTCAGCTGGACCAAGGGTTGGCACTGTCATTTAACCATCTCTCCTTTTGTCCTTCTGCATACCAGCAGAAGAACCAATGAAACAGTGACATCACCACCAGCCCTCCCTCTGATGATGTCACATCAGGCCTTTCCTGATGACATCTTTCCTCTTAGAACCCACCTACCAAAGACATCACTTCCTCTTTCCGGCCACCCTTGACCATCCCCTTCCTGTCTCTACCATATAAATGCCTCTGTTTTCATGTGTGCATACAGTTCTGTTTTGAACTTGGTTGGAATCACAAGGTTTTTTTTTTTACTGCATTTTTCAGTATATGGATTGGCCATCTTCAAACTTTTTTGAGTCTCCTGCTCTCCTTATTTACAACATATAGTTGGCCTATGATGCACTGACTCACTGATTACAGTTCAAATCTTCCTTCTCTACATCTCTATTTATGTGACTCAATTATCTGATTTCCCTAGCTAAATTTGTTGGCAATGAAAACATTTTTAAAATTAGACAACTACAGAAGTAAAAATACAAAAGTTTACACCATCTAAAGGCACGTTGCTATTTAGGCAGGCAGTGTGGTGTACTGTTTAAGACACTGGTATAGACACTGTGTGACAATGAGCAAGTCACTTCACTTCCAATTTGAAAAATAAAAGAGATGTAGCCAATTGTATCTTAAATGTTGTCTTGGATAAAGGCATTAGAAATATTAATTTCCTTAATAGAATTACACAAGATTATGGATGAATAAATAGGCAAATCACCAGACACCTTAAGTCTGGAACCCATTTCTTGTGAACTTACAATTTTAGTTAATACATTGAAGCATGATCCTTCATTTGCTATGTATAGCTTGTCAATCCAGAATAATGGTGTGGACTATGCACTTGTTTTTTCTCACAAAACCCTTGCAATTGTGATGTCATTTTCTAACCCACTTAATCCATGCCAGGGTCCCAGGGAGTGCTGGAGCTAGCTCTACCTAGCATAAGGCGTAAGGCAGGGCAAACACAAACCCACACCCCAGATATACATTACGGCTAATTTAACATCACCATTTCATCTAACCCAATGTCTTTGGACTGTGTTAGGAAACAGGAGCACCCAGAGGAAACCCACACAGACATAAGGAGAACATGGAAGCTCCATGCAGGAAGGGCCCAGGATACAAACCCTGGGCTCCTTACTGTGAGGCAGCAGCTCTACAACTTCTTCCCCCTTGAAACTGTGCTAAAAGAAATCTGCTGCTAAACTGCCTTTAATAAAAGATGCACAGTTTCTCACATTTTCAAATGTTCATTCATTCAAGCATTTCATATGGGCAAGGAGGTGTTGTTCTATTTGACAGCAACTGGTACCTGAAGAATCACAAGAAATGTGTTACAGTGTTTGCACTGCCATTTAAAACAAGAGAGTGCAGAAACATGATGATCCAACTGCACTGTGTAGAATGCCACTGAAAATAAAGCATTCCTTAAGAATGCAGATATAGCCTGCACAAATGCCCTTTTTAGAGGTTGCATTCAATCCCCAATGCTGCAAACATCACTTTAGACTACTTTCCCATGGTGATATGGGTACTGCCATTGTATAAATATGTCTTAATATTCCTAGCAGTGCAGTTTCAAACAATGGGATGGAATCATGGCTTTGCAAAGTAAGGCTTGTTAAAGTTATAAGATTCTTTTCAGCTATCTCCAAACCCAGAATAACACCAGAGAAGCCAAATGAAAACAGAAAAGGTATAATTATACAAAAGTAATTTATGCAAAGAGGGAGAAATACAGGGAGTTCAACAAAGTACAAAGGAATACTGAAACAATATAGCTGCTTCCATTGGATTTCCTACACCAGTAACAGTAAAAAGGTACCAAGTAGGTTATTTTGCCATTTAGCATGTTGCACTTCTCACTCCCTTTCTATCCTCTTGTGCCTCTCTCCAAACTCTAGACTCTCTTTCTACTGCAAGTTGATTGCTTACTATTAGCTCTCTTTCTCACTCTTTCTTGTCTCTTGTTGTGAAGTGGCTTCACATCATCTTCCCGAGTTACTTCCAGCTATGCTATGTTGGAGGTGACTGGGGTGGCGACCCGGCCGAAACGCCCAGGAAGACCAGAAGAGGGCTTACGTCCTTCCCAGACCACGTGGGGGCAACCACCCTGGTTCCTTTGGGGGCCACGGGTACAGAGCTTTGAAGCTCTACCCTGTAGGGGCCCATGGTCACCGCCAGGGGGCGCCCCTGTGCCTAAAGAGCCCTGGACCTCAGCACTTCCGCCACACCCAGAAGTGCTGGGGGGAAGAGGATCAGGGACACCCGGAGTGCTTCCGGGTACACAGCCGGTGCTTCTGCCACATAGGGGCGTGTCGGCAGAAGGTCACTGGAGGACACCTGGAACACATCCTGGTGTGTATATAAAGGGGCCGCCTCCCTTCATATGAGGGCTGGAGTCAGGAGGAGAAGACAAGGTCTTGGAGGAGAGGCAAGGAGGCGGCCTGAAGAAAGAGAAGGCACTGTGTCGTGGCCAGGACTTTTGGGGACTTTGGGGTTGTGTGAGCACTTGTGTAAATATAAACTGTGTCAATAAACGTGTGTTGGGTGACATTAGCATGTCCGCGTGTCTGTGTCCGGGCCAGCTTCCACAGCTACTAAATCAGTTCTGATGCCAAGGAACAACAGGCTATATAGGTGTTAAAGGACCAATTTTTCCAAGACAGATGTTTAGCTACCACAGCTTTCAGTACAATATCATGGTTACACATGTTCCCTTATGGAAGTATGTGCCATCTAGTGCCCTTATTTATAAAACTTTGCATGATTTTGAGCATGAAAATATGCATATACCAAAAAATAGGCAATGCATACAGCAAAAAAAAATCTGATTTTATAAAACATGGCATGTGTACATTTTTATTCAATTTACCCTTTATAAATCTCAATCATCTTGTAAAAGCATGCATGTGGATGCTTCTTAAACCCTGCCCGATTTCTCCTGAAAACTCAATATACGAACCACGCTGATCAACCTCATACGTATACAGTCACAATGCTTCAAATTTTCATTGGCTGGTAGTGCAGTAACATGACACATCCATTAGTGCAAGACAGAAGTTCTCATCACTAAATTAGAGGCAAGCAAAGAACCTTTATTTGGTGGCCTAAGCATAGGTGTCAGCAACAGGGGGCAAATATGTTGAATGGCAACATGTTACTGCTGCTGTGAATACCATAAGCTCCAGTCACACCATGCCTGAAAAAAAGAGGTCTGATATCTTGCAACAAAGAGGATCTCTAGTCACCATCATAGTCTGTGTGTAAGGAGAGGAGAAAAAAATACATCTGTGCTTCCTGATTTCATTCTGCAAATGTCACCTGTAATTGGAGATGTCTTTTCATGTGGCTTTATGTCTGAGCAGTTTTGACAATTGTTAGTCTTATCTTGACATCACAGATGACTTGTATGTTATGTGGAAGGTACTATATAGCGCCTGATCCGACACAGATTGGACACGGGAGGCACGTGTAAAATAAAAGGACTTTTATTTCTCTTCAGCTGGAGGGCACATCTTCCCCGTAATCCCCCCAGCCACAACACAGTCCCAAGCACCAGTAACGACCAGTACAGCAACACCACTCCTCCCTAGCAACCTTGTCCCCCTCCCCCCGACTCTGGCTGATGAGTGGTGGTTGCTGGCTCCCTTTTATAGGTCACCTGGAAATGCTCCAGGTGTTTGATCAGCAAGATCCGGCGGCACTTCCAGGTGTGATGAATCTATTGCCCACACGGGCTCAGGAGTCCCAAACACAGCACCCCCTGGCGGTACCTGCGGGACCCAACAGGCTGCCCCCAACTCCAGTTCCCAGGGAGCCCTGTGGGAAACCGAGGCACTACACCAGCGCCGGGGGGAGAGCCATCTAGCGTCCAGGGGGAGGTATTGCACTATCCAGGGCTGCTCCCCCTGAATACAGTGTGCAGGGGCGTCCCAGCTGGGCATGGACGCCAGGCGCCTGTCACAGTTAACAGAATGTAACTGCTAACAGTTAACAAAAGCAACTCCATTCTCACTAGGTGCCCTTATTGCAATATAAGTGCACTAAAATGCTTTGATCAAATGAGGAAACTGGGCACTGGTGCAAATTGCCTTTTTATGTTGGTAACAAAATGCAGTATATGCACCCTTACCATATAAAAAAACTGGATTTAGCACTTTGAGGATCAATTACTGGCTTCCAGCACAGCAGGGATGACAGAGTAAAGTTTGGCTGAGATATTCATGACCTATCAGCCAATTTTCAGAGACATGTCAACAGGTAATCTAAACTGACAAAAAATATATATTCACTGCAAATACACAACATTGGTCCTCTTACAAGGGAACAAAGTACAGTCTGGGCATCATATTCATTGCATTTAACATGAAATATGTTTGTCATGTCAACACACACAATAACTGCTCGGTGATATGAATTATGTGTGTGAGTTGTCATTTAGCTGGTTTACAGCATTTCCCTACTTTATTAAGAGTGTTGTTTCTCTGAAATGTTACATATGCATGGGTCAGTGTTGCCGTAAATATATCTAAGTTCCCCTGTCAAGTTTTCTTTTGTATGGGAAATTGCATATGGACATTTCAAACCTTTTTGTGCATACGTAAGCTTTATAAATGAGGTCCCTGAGAGATTTTGCCTTAACCTGTGTGTTCTCTCTTTCTAATAATAAAAAGCATTAGCAGGGTTATCTGCCTCCTTCCTTATATGTGCTCCTGTGTAAAGTCATTCTGGGGTAACCCTAACCACTCTCTGTGGTGTGCCAGTTATTACACAAACATGGTATATGCTATTCCAATTGCTAGCACACACCTTTACCAATGCTTTCCTTGGCTCTATCCCTAGACATGTGTGCCCTTATGTATGTATTATCCCACTCACGGCTTCTACAACAGGCTTAAATAATAACATTTGACTGCTGACTTGAAGCCATAGAGTTTTGTGCACTTTTATGTATTATTCGTAGTCTGTTGCTATTGTATATAATGACTAGAATGATTCACTGTAATAATCAACTTGTTACCTACCCATTAACAATAAGTTTGAGAAAGCTCGAGCAATCAGAATTCACAAAAGGATCCACTAGAATAAGAATACTAAAAAGAATTAGTCATAGGTATGGTTATATATTTGGGTGTTTGATTTCCTAATTATTATACATTACTTTACATCTGTTTCTGTATCTCTGTTGTATTTCATTATCAGCATATTTATGTGCAAATAAAGTGATGCAATGTACCTTGTAAGTGTGTCTAAAAGATATTGATCACTTATATTAAATTAGATAAACAATCCAAATTATCCTGTTGCATGTAGGCATACTGGAAAATGCTACATTTTATAAATTCCAGTGCACTGCCAAAAGTTCTTGCAGTAGCATTAATAAATATAACAACTGTTATTACTTAATACATTCTTGGATTTGTTACTCCATGACCCTTTGTTTAGAATGTACAAAAAGTGACACACAGCCTTTTATGGAGTTGTCTATTCCTGCAAACATCTGTATGGCAGGGGATCTGTTTTGGCTGGATGTAATGGTATTAAGCTTAGAAACGTCACAAAGGAAAAATCATTTTTCTAGGTGCAAACCATGTCTGTGCTTTGTCTCATGGTTTCTTTCTCTTCCTTTCTGGACTCCCTGCTGATTTCTCCGCTTCTGCAGAAAGTCTTGTGATTCCCGTTTTGCCTCCCTGTTGAGATATATGGAGAAGCACTGTAAATTAAGTATATAGTTTAAACCGGAAATAATAGAGCACAGTGATTACATCCCCCGAGATAGTTCTAACCGAATAAAGAGGAAGAATTCCATTGCTTGAAATATTCTGTAAATAAAAAAAAAACAAAACATTTGTGTCATCTTTTAAAGAAAGGCATTGCAAGATAATTAAACTTTAGCTAGATACAGTACCATTTGTATCAATGGACAGGCATCTAAACTTTATTATTCTTGCTTTTCATGAAATGACATTAGTTTTTATATTTGCCCAGATTACCACATGGTTCTCCTGTAATGTTTCGTTTTTTTATTACTCTGTCACATTTATTCTAAAGTTACAAATTTAAGGTTTATTTAATACTAGGTGCATGACCTGTTGAAGACAGGTAATGGAACAAATTTTATAATATTTGATATTTGCAATTTCTTGCCTTCTTACTTACAGTGTTCCTCCTATGCCTTTCTACAGTATCTTTGTGTGTCTCAACCTCTCTTAGCCGGTGCTTCCACTATCAGTTGCGTCCCCGGAAACCCTGCTTTTCAGACACTGTCATTTCTAGGCACCTTACCTGCCTTCTGTTCACTTTTTGACTACCACCAATGGTAGACTGTTTTGGGGTGTAAAAATGTTCAGGAAAGGCACTTTAACTTCTAAGTTTCTTTTTATATTGGTGGATAAGTAAATAGTTGAAACATCTAAATTGTTAGCCTTGATTTACATCTTGCTGGAAGAAGGGGCCTGAGTTGCCTCGAAAGCTTGCATATTGTAATCTTTCTACTTAGTCAATAAAAGGTGTAATTTTTCTTAACTTCTCACTACATCCATATTGGCAAAAATGGTACAATACCCTAGTACTACATGTATACCATATGATATCCAACCATCACTCATATCTCACAAGCACAAATCAAATCGAGTGATATGGGCAAAGCTGGTGACCTTAGCTTCAAAACAGACTAGGCAAGAATACCTTTACAGGGGCCAAGAAATCGCTAGCCCTAAGCACTTCCCCTGAAAGGGCTACACTGCACAATACCTTTAGCAATGGCCAGGAGCCACTTCAAAAGCTACACTCTTGCTGGGACTTGCCAGGTAACTTTTGAATGGGCTGCACAAATCAAATAAAGCAATAGTGGCCAGTGACCTTAGTTTCTAAATACCTTACCAGGGTGCAATGAGATGACTATTTCCTTCAGCTGTCCCTCATTATTATCCTTCAAAAGGCTGCACAAATCAAACAAAGCACTAGAGGTTGGCGACTTCAGTTTCAAAATCTTAGTAGGGATTAGAAGTTGGCTACTTCATTACCCCTGAAAGGGCCGCATAATTCTAGCGGAATGAGCACAGATCACACCTGAGTAAACGTAAAAGGTTCCAACAAGGCCAGATCACTACCTTTGAAAGAGCTGAACAAATTACGCATCACTTGAACAAGCACACTGTGGGCAGATAAAATCAATAAACAAGGCAAGTTTCAGTGAGCAAATATTCAGACTTTAATTTAATCATTACTTATGTTTAGAGAAACCAGGCATTAAATACAGGAAGTAGAAGAATAGATACAGCCTGAAGAATTCAAATCTGTGTCCAAAACAGCAAACTCTTACTCAGTATAACCATGAGAGAGAGATATCTGTGTAATGTAACTACTATCAAGTGTGCAAACCTAAAAAACAAACATTTAGTTTTAGATTTTTTTCACATTCTGATTAAACTTGCATCATTATTAAATAATATTTCTAGTAACCAATTACACTATTATCATGTTACATAGCCTCCTGTCATCAGGAGAAGAAAAACCTGCTCACAGAGAGTGGGTTAGCATTAGATTTTCCAGATAATCAAAGAAAAATTAAGTGTAGGTTGGCATTAGATTTTCCAGATAATTAAAGAAAAACAAACCCAAAGCCACCACACAAATCTTTGGCACTCCAAGTACTATTATGTCTGGTCTTGATCTTTCCCTGTTATTAGATAAATAGATGGAGATTGCAATATCTATCCTAAAAGCATGGTCTCTTTTTTGCGCATGAAAGAATAAGTTCAGTATTTTTCAAGTGGTAGTTTACAAAGTTTACAAACATGATATTTATGTATTTGCCACACAAAACTGTTTTCTAAATGTAAGCATTTTCTATAACTTTAGAAAGAAAATGCAGTCAGTCCTTTTGTTATGTAATGTAACTTTTAGGGCTTGAAGCACCCTGAAATATAAAAGCCTAAAACCTTACTGAATATGTCTGGTTTTCAAGCAAAAAATTTGTCAAACATAGATCCATGTCTTAATATTACACTTGTATCATAAAATAGCTTATACATGTCAATTGCAAATGTGAAAGAAAATGTAACTTCTTGCAAGCTACTAAGGGTTAAAAGCTGTTTTTGCTATAATGGCAGGTTATCCATACAGGCATCTGTCATAAGACAGGTTGCAGTAAGCTGACCTAGGACAATATCTTTATTTAGAATGGGTACGTTAGACACAGGAAAGATGACTTTTCCTTCTTTAAGGTCCCTTTTGCAATGTACACAAAATAGAAACGGTTAGCTGATGCACACAATATAAGATGAAATGGTTAGATAAACATATTGGGCATATTGATAAGTAAGGGGTAAGGGGAGCGAGGAAAGATATTAAAAGCCAATTGAAACAGGGGAACTTTGCTCTTCTGCCTTGCAACGTAGAATCCACATACTCATCTGTGACTGAATTAAGATTGATTGATTGAACTATTCCTGTCTTCCCTGGGGGTTATTTCCACACAAATAAAAAAAACGCCAATATCATGAGATTCACAATTTTAACTACCTCACTACCTCAGTGCTTGTCTTCCACCACAATAACAGTTCACCACATGGATCTAGTTTTCTTCTCGAAAGACAAATTTACACTTAACTGTTCCTGACACATGCTTGGTGTCATGTTGATTTACTTCTGTATTTATATGAGAGCTCCCTCGATAAAGCCCACTGCTGTCACACAATCAAATAGAAAATATATCCTTGCCTCACGAAAAATGGTATCTGGAATATGCAATAAAATAATTATTTCTAGATATATACATTGTCACAAACATGCATCAGAAAAACAGAAGGTGTGTTTTCTTAAATCAAAACTTTTTTCTGATTCAAAGAGGATATATTTGCCTTTTCTTTTATTGGGACACTTCATGTCCCATAGGTTACATTATAAAACATCAGGACTATGTATTTTATAAAATTTATAGAAAACACATTAATTTTAGAACACAGTTTTGCATGGAAAATGCATATGTGTAATTGTAGCTGCCTTCTTTCCAGTTTCCTAAAATCGAGCAGCTACTAAGTTGGGAAAGTAGGATCCAGCATGAGTCAAACGCATAACAAAAGAAATTTCTTAGTCCAATAAAGTTTGTTTTAAAAAGGTTTACTGAAAATTCAAAGCAAAACTGTTCACACAAAAATAAAGAAAAAAGTTATTACATATGCAGGATAAAAGGCAAAAAGGAAAAATATTTCTTCTACAAACTCAGCCTTTTCTTGTTAAACTTCAGTTACTTTCTATAATTAAAGGTTGTGTTATTTCTCTAAGGCAAGCTTATATAGGCTTCCTTAATACATTCAGTATGTCCTATACATATGCCATATTCAGTATGTTAAATATGTTCAATATGATATTGGATTCAGTTTAAAAACTGTTTGCTTTCCATGCCTTACCAACTGCAAGGCAGATCATAAACTGGGACAAATCTGTAGTTGGAGGGATTCAGTTTAGCTTTTGAGGGATATAATGGAACCTCCCATTGACTATGCACTAATATACTGTATATAGATAAACATTTTAACCACTTAACAAAATACTTCTATCAATTTAAGATTGCCTTACTAAATAAAAAATGTCTCTTACACCATGTTTGTGGAAAAATAACTTCCACTTTAAACATACTGTACCAAACTTATCCTTTAAGTAAACCAATGCTAATAAAGCAATATATACCACTAAAAATAACCCAAAACTGTTCAGACATTTTGGAAAATATCCCCCAAAAAATGGAAAATTTACAAAAAAAAAAAGAAAAAATCACCTGAACTGGCAAAATTGCTGTGTGGCATGCTAAAATGATTGGTGATTCTATGCTAATGAAATTAATTTGCTTTTTATAATCACTTAGCTATTATGAAATCCAAACAAATTACATTGATATCCTAGAAATAGATACATAAAGCCAATTTACATTTTCAATTAAATCAACTCAAAGTAGCTGTGTAGTGAAATTTTTTTCCAAAAAATAATTTTTAAAGCTTAAAATTCTATAATATTAATTTAAAATTATATATTTATTTTAAGGAGGGTCAACTTAAGGTAACTGGCTTACCTTAAGTTGGTGTTGCTAATTAAGGCAATGAAATCCATTCAGATTGTTTGTATTTAAATTATTCTTCTTATTGTGACACTCAAAAAATGTAAGCCAGTTGTACTGGAAATTAGCAATATAAACCTTTTCATTTCAGTCCATTTAAGTTAACTGAGCAATATTAATGAACCCTAGTAATCATTTTTGAGTGCAGATCTAGTTTGCCCCTCATCATTCTGTACAGAGTATCAAACCTCTGCCATTACACTCCAAGACCTATTAGGCCTAGCACTCTGTTACCATCACTGAACTGTAAGAAACTGGCAGACTGCAAGCTGTTATATTATATATCCCAAAGTTCCAAAAAAGTTGGGACACTGTGTATAATGTAAATAAAAAACAGAATACAATGATTTGCATATCTCATAAACCCATATTTTATTCACAATAGAACATAGAAAACATATCACATGTTGAAAGTTAGACATTTTACTATTTCATAAAAAATATTAGCTCATTTTGAATTTGTTGGCAGTAACGCATCTCAAAAAAGTTGGGATGGGGGCAATAAAAAGCTGGAAAAGTAAGTGGTACTAAAACAAAACAGCTGCAGGAACATTTTGCAACTAATTAGCTCACAGAAGTAAAGATGGACAGAGGTTCACCAATCTGCAAAAAACTGTATCTACAAATTGTGGAACAATTTCAGAATAATGTTCCTCAACCTAAAATTGTGAAGACTGAACATCTGATCATTTACAGTACATAATATCATCAGAAGATTCAGAGAATCTGGAAAAATCTATGTGTGCAACTGACAAGGCTAAAAATCAGTATTGGATGCCTGTGATCTTTGGCCCTCTGGAGGCACTGCATTAAAAACAGCCATGATTCTTTCATGGAAATATCTGCATGGGCTCAGGAGCACTTCCAGAAACTGTTGTGTAATAGAAACCACAGCATAGAGAAAAGTGTGCGCATTGCAACAGGTACACACATCGTAAATGTAGGAAAGATGGTTCTTGCAGCAAAGAGAAAAAAAGAAAGAGACAAATATATGGGACATTGGGTATAAATTTATGGTACTTGTAAAAGTTAGCTTTTTTCAGATTTATTCTCTCAATGACAATCACGCTCTAACACAAGCCTCTCCTGATCTGACTCTAAGTAACAGCACCAGCATAAATTCACACCCGATCTGACGCTGTTCATTTTCAAATAATATTGCATTAGTGTGATGACGTTTTCTGATTGGTACTATTCATGTCATAAAATGATTTCTTCAAAATATCATATACCTATGTCTGTGTTTTTTTTTTTTTTTTTGACATCATACACCATAAGGTGCATACTAATTCTGTGTGAGCAGGAACACTCAATAAAACTGAAAAAAAAAGTCACGGTGAGATACGAAGAAGGCAGATTTACCAGCATTTGTGTGTCAGCTTTTATCCCTCCAGATCAGAGACTGTCCAGTTCCATTGCCTCAAAACACTAATCACATCTACAGTTATTCCCAGTTTCAAATAAAAACTAACAGCGTCAGATCCCTAGGGCAGTAGTATGTATCGTGATCGTAAGTGAGAGAATAAAAGTGAAAAAAAAGGTAACTTTTACAAGTACCATACTATAAATGTACATGGTCTGTTACAGACGCAAACCAAATGTATGTGTGTACTGTATAATATTAAAAATAAGAGCAGCTCCTTACTGAAAATGGCAAATATAGGAGGCAGTGGGGATCAAACCGGTGGCCTCTTGATTACAAGTCAGCAAATCTTACTGTTATGCCACGGAAGCTGTTGTAACATCCTTGAAACTTTTGTGAAAGTGTTTATTTGATCTTTGGACTTCAGGCTTCACATATTCTATAGTTTATGCCTACATTTTGTAACATCCATCCATCCATTATCCAACTCGCTATATTATTTATTACTAAAATATGAAAAAGTTTCTGTTTTAATAATGTGTTTACACAGATTACTGTAGAAACGGAACACACATGAAATACATGTGTTCCAAATAATGATCTATTATTTCCACTCTAAAACTCCAGCAGTTCACTCCCAGATAACCAATCAAGGTATGAGCTGGGAGAACTTAGTGAACGTTCTGCGACGGTGGGGGATGGAATAGTAGGCTGCTTGCTGTTTGTCTTAATTGGCACAATTACAGGACAAAAGACGCTGATGGAGAGGTGCGAACGGATTTAAGGTGGGGCGGATTTACGAGTTTTCTCATAGACTCTGGTAATTCTAGTGTTAAAGCTCTATCATGCAAAGAAGAAGCCGTATGTGAACATGATCCAGAAACGCCACCATCTTTTCTGTGCCAAAGCTTATTTAAATGGACTGAGGCAAAGTGGAAAACTGTTCTGTGGTCAGTCAAATTGAAATTAGAAATTTTTTTTTGGAAAACATGGATGCCGTGACTAAAGAGGAGAGGGAACATCCGGCTTCTTATGAGCACTCAGTTCAAAAGCCTGAATCTCTGATAGTGTGGGGGTGAATTAGTGCCTATAAAAATGGCAGCTTGTACATCTGGAAAGGCACCACTAGTGCTGAAAGGTATATACAGGTTTTAGATCAACATATGCTCCGATTCAGATATTTCAGCAAGACAATGCTAAACCACATGCTTTATCTTTTACAACAACATGGCTTCGTAGTAGAAGAATCTGAGTTGTGAACTGGCCAGTCTGCAGTCCAGACCTTTCACCAACTTCAAAACATTTGGTGCATCATGAAACAAAAAATACAACAAAGAAAAGTCAGTTAGAGTCCTATATCAGACAAGAATGGGACAATATTCCTCTTCCAAAAGTCCAGCAAACAGTCTCCTCAGTTCCCAGATATTTACAGACTGTTGTTAAAAGAAGAGGGGATGCTACACAGTGGTAAACATCACCCTGTCCAAACTTTTTTGAGAAGTGTTGCTTCCATCAAATTCCTTATTCTTTTCTTGAAATGGTACATTTTCTCACTTTAAATATTTGATATGTTTTCTATTTTCTATTCTGAATAAAATATGAGTTATGAGATTTGCATATTATTGCTTTCTGTTTTTATTTACATTTTACACAGCGTCCCATCCTTTTTGGAATTGGGGATGTAGAATCGTGAAGAAATTAACAATGGGCATAGGAATCAACACTATGGTCTGTTTAAGCTGAAACTTACTTGCTTTATTATATCCAAAAATGTGAAAAATTGTAAGATCATGCTAGTCTATATCACCACATCTCTAGAATTTTTTTTTCTTCACCCTGGCCTTCAGTATTACTCTGGTCTCCGGATGTCATTTGTCACAAACTTTTACTTCCATTATGGAAATTGCTATCCAGTTTACACCATTATCTAATCAGACAGTTCCACCCTGGTGTGTTTTCATTAGAAAAGGCAATTTATCTCTCTCTCTGCCAGAGTCTATTATGAGGAAGAAAAAAATCAATGGTTGAAATAGGCACTCAGTGGCAGTTGTCACTTTTTATTTACTTGTATGTTTGCTCCTCTTTTCTTTTCTTTTTTTGTTGTTTATTTTAGTCAAACTTGTAATTTAACAGTAAAGGTGTCCTTGGTGGTCTCCAGTTAGTTCTGAAAACCTTCTACATAACAAGCAGCATGACTTTAAGTTTGAGATTAAGTAAAGCAAACATTGTTGGCTCAGATATCAAAGATGATCCATTCCAAAACAGTATGGAAACATGAAAAACTGTTGTGGTGAACATGGAAAGGACCATCATCAGCAGAGTCAACTCTGCTCTGTGAGACATGAACAAGTAACAGCTAAAATGCTTCCACTGGAAGAATTTTAATTGTATTCCCCAAAAATAAATGGACATGCAGAACTGTATTGAGGGTAAATCCTGTTAGCGTCAACCAGTGGCATGAAAAAATGTTTTTTCTTCAACTTGTGTGGTTTAAGCTAAATTTTCTTTAATCCAGTTTTTGCCTAACCTGTCTATCCAGGTCAGGTAATAGGCAGGCAGTTCTAGTCCCAGATGGTAATAGAGTCCAGGTGAATTAACGCACACAAGGGGCCCAAGTTTTATATTTATATTTGTAGTATACTTCTATGAATTCCCCACACTGGAAGGCCAAGCTCACCTAGAAAAATCTCACCTAAAGCAATACTTGCATTGATTTATTTTATTAAATAAACAGGGACTTAAACATAAATTCTAAATTCAGAATAATTAATTAAAAAATATAGGAAATTAATAATTTGATAAGGGAAAAACAAGAAATAAAACATATACAATTATTAAGAACTAACAAAAAAAAAGAGCTTCAAAGAAGAAAGAAAAATTAAGAGTCTTAAATTTATGACTGGTAAGTTAGAGAGTGTAAGTGAAACTTGCCTATTTCAAAAATACGAAAACAATCCTAAGAACCAATCACAAGATCCTAATGTAACTGTTCTGCAGTTAGCACATTTTTTTCTTTACTTTTTGAGTTATTTTATATGTTTTGAATATCAAGGGACACAAATACATAGTTATTTTATGCATACAACTTGATTTTTTTTTTTGTTGCAATACCTTTTTTTTTTTTTTTAGCAGACGGCTTCATTTTCAGAACTGGTTGCCATGCTGTAACATCTTGTTGCTGTGGGCATGTCCTAAGATGTCACTCTGAATGACGTTTTTAGTGCAACCGTATATAAGCAGGCTCTGTATTGTAAAATGAATAACCTTGACACATGTAAGAAGGTTTGGGGCAGCCACCCATATATTGTCCCTGGCTGCAAAAGGGTTCTGCACTCATATGCACTATTTTGAGTTCGCCACTGAACTGCCTAGTGGAGGAAAAATGGCGGCTTTATAAGCCGAAAGGCGAAAGTGATGTCATCTGGCGGGAACCAGAAGTGACTTCTGTCTAATGAGCGGAACCGTAAGTGTCATTGCATCAGGCAGGTTTTCCCATTTTTGGCCTGTAAAGATAACAGAGGTAGGTTTAGTGCACCCCGCCACCCCCTGGCCTGGCGGGTAATTACCTCCACTTGGTCCAGTCAGCTCACTCCTAGTCGCACATGTGTGACAGTATCCTCAACATTACCCAGGTTTTTGGATACTGTATCGATGACAATTGTCTGAGTTTGTTTGCTTCTAGGATTACAAATTAGTATTTTGTTTACTAACTTTGATGTTCTGGTAAGTGTTTAGCTAGATATTCTTGATTTCCTGTTTTTTGAAACCTACCTTGATTCTTTTGACTAAATTATATTTCTTGGTATTCCTCTTTTTCTATTCTCTGCTTAAAATTCCATTGGGGGCAGCACACCTAATCCAAGAATCAAATGACAGTATGGTAAAAAGTGCAAAAAAAGAGAAAGAGAGAAGTGGGCCGAACAACACAGTTGCCCTAAACAAACTAATCACAGCAGACTGGCTCGGGTAGCAGATGTCTTACATGGCCCACTGCAGCCCTAACAACCATATTGGACTGAATGGTCTTCTTTTGTTTCTGTCAGACTTCCAATGTCCATCCATCCATTATCCAACCCACTATATCCTAACTACAGGGTCACGGGGGTCTGCTGGAGCAAATCCCAGCCAACACAGGGCACAAGGCAGGAAACAAACCCTGGGCAGGGTGCCAGCCCACCACAGAGACTTCCAATGTTCTTATTATAATGGTGCTTATATTGTGCCCTTTTAATTCAGTTCAGCTGATTTAGATTTAACTCACAGTCCATAGTAAATCTTAGATACATTGGGTGTAAAGTAAGAACCAACCCTGGCTGGGATGCCAGTCAATTGAAGAGTAGTGACACTCACACTAGATCAATTTAGATTTGCCTCTCGACAGAGCCTATTCCAGAAGCACTGAGCATAAGGCTGACAGCAACCCTGGATAGGGAGCTAGTACATTGTACTTTACACTTACTTATGCCAGGCCAGTTAAGAATTGACCACTATACCTGCATATCTTTGGGATGTGGGAGGAATATTAGAGTATCTAGAGAAAACCTACACTCATGCAAGAGAAATAACATAAACTCCACACAGACAGTACTGGGGCCAGAATTCAAACTGTAGTCCATGAGGTTATGAAAAAGAAGCATTAATCACTGCACCAACATACTGGCTATATGAATATCAATATGTTTCTGTTTTAACAGGGTTTTTAAAGTTCTGAATAGTAACAATGTAAGTAAAACATTAGTATTTACAGTTTTGAAATATATAACTAAGGTTGCCATGTTAGCTTTGTTTTGCTTGTTAATGCTAATGCATTCAATCCACTCATAGGTTCCATTTTCTGATTAGCAGAGCTATCTGGATCAAAACCATAATACCAAGTGACAATATAAACATAATAGCTTGGGAAATGCTAACAAACAGCCAATGACAACATTTTTTTTTCAATTCATTCTTATTAGGTGTACTAATTGTGATATCAATGCATTTCGACAAACTATAAAGAAAGAGACATTATCCAATATAGTACCACATGGTTTTAAGTCTGAATAATAACTCTGCTACAAAAGATACATTTAGAAAGGGATCCTTATGTAGGCAAACAATGACAATTTAATTTAAATAGAAGACATCTGAAAACAACTGCATCATTTAAGACAAATCATGTACTCCAAAGTAAACCAAGTGCAGCCATGATGGGTAAGAAATACACCTGTATACGGTCTCACTGTGATTGTAACTTTTCTTTTGTAAGTTTTCTTTCTTTTTAATTTTCTTCCCTTTAGTCATTGTGCTTTGTGTTCTGACCATAATGTCTATCTATCTATCTATCTATCTATCTATCTATCTATCTATCTATCTATCTATCTATCTATCTATCTATATAAAAGGCAAAGCCCTCACTGACTCATCACTAATTCTCCCACTTCCCATATTCCACATTCCTTGCAGTGTACTTACAAAAGTTAGGTATGTTTCATGTCCTATTGCAACACCCAAGGGAAACGGGTGTACCCCTTAAACTGTACAGTATATATAGATAGGAAAAACCCATCCCTACTATTTCTGTGACTTCCAATATACGTAGGAAGTCCAAATTTCCCATGCTCATCCTTTACACTGTTCTTATTTATGTTAAGTATGTTACATTTCGCGCCGTGCCCCGTAACGAACTTTCGAAAATAACATCTTCTTTTATTATTATTTTAAAGGCGGTTCTCACCTTTATGCCTCCTTTTGGAGGTTTCATTCCTTATTTCCATTAACAGACAATTTATTTCACGGTAGAGACGCACAAGGGCCGTCCCCAGTCCCCCTTCCTTTTTCTGCACTGCCGCTGTCCATCTACTACGTGGTTGCTTCTCACATGGCCAGCTGTACATTGCATGCTCAAGAGTAAGCTCAGCAGACAGCTTGGTCACTTTACAGCCTGAGGGCAGAAATGCAAGAGTTGTTTGCAAAGAGATCCTTACATTCTGAAAATGTGCATTTCTCATACACATTTACAATCATAAATTAAACTCTTTACAATCTTCAAATTCACTTTCAATACTAAAATAAGTCTACGACAATTACATTGACAATCATGTTAGGTTATTTTTAAAATGTTTCCTTTTTCATAACTTCTTTAACACACTACTTCTCCGCTGTGAATCGTGGGTATTTTGCTAGTCTATCTATCTAAAGAGCTTTTGTAACAAGACAAATTTCCTCCTAGGTCAAACACAGTTCTTCCTATCTAAGAAAATGGAAAAGACCTGCCAATTATTATGGATACTGGTGAAAAAATAATGTACTATCACATATGTGCATTGGAGAATCTCCTCAAGGGCTCGATCGGCATATGTAAAAACCTGCCAGGGAAAGAGTATGCACTATCTCTAACATTGCCTTCTCCTTCTCAACCCACAGCAGTTATGAACTGCCCAGTTAGTGCACCTAGCCCCACCCATTCTGGTTCTCCAGCTATAAGAACCCCAGCTGCTCTCAAGGAGGAGTCTTTTTGGCAAGAGTGACCCGCCAGACAGAGGCCAGAAGACAAACCCTAAACCCACAGCTAAAGCTAAGCCTTTTTTGTTTTTTTTGAGGATAAGATGACAAAAAGCCACGTTTATTTTTGGTTGAACATTTTGTTGAATCAAATGGGATGACCTGGTTGGCAGCCCAACTTTTATTTCGAAAGCTGTCATTCCTGCACCCAGCTACAGTACTCTAAAAAAAAATGAGAGTATGTTGACACAAAAATTAAATCATCCTTGACAGGCCAAGGTCTGTCTGCCAAAAAATGCAGGACCAAAATAATTGTCAAAAGTTTAAAACACTAGGCTATTAATGAGATGCCAAAAAAGCAAGAAGATCCTAAAACTATCAGAGTGTTCGTCCCCAGGCTAAAGCACACAAAAGAGGGTTGTTTTGAGAATTTAATGCAAAAGCTTGGATTCTCAATAAGGCATGCCAAAATCATAAGAAAATGTATGTAATGACATAATATATAGGTTGAGTACCATTAAAACGAAACTCATAGGACCATAAAAATATTTCTTTAGAACAGAAATTTTGTTATAACAAATATGGGGACAATGTATATACTGTATACTGTAGTATTGTGACTAGCTCAGCCAGCAATTCTCCGTGTCTAGCGGCAGCGATCACAAGGACAACTTCTTAGCTTGCTCTGCTGTGTGTGGTAAACAGTAAACCAAGGGCAAGGTAATTGGTTGTCCTCTGCAGGATCAGGTTTACTGTGCTTGTCACACAATGTTTAATATTGAACACTGGGCGCTGATCTGCTCTTTCTCTCACTCTCCTGATCTGTCTTCTCCGCTTCTACCACAGCGATGATTCCAAGCCACTGTTGTCTTTCTAATCTGAAAATGGGATCTAAAGCAAGACAATCACCTGTGTAGAGGCTCCTAACAGCTCCTATTCTGAATGAAGTCTTGAGACTGCACCTGCCTTCTCTATACAGTAATAAATTACCTGTATTTTCCTAAAAAACATGGATTCACATTCCTGTCTCTCGTGCAACTCTGTGACCCAAGCTTGGCAATACCTGTATAAAAAAGCAGCACTTCTTAAACTGCAAGAAATTTTATTTGAAACCGAGACATTTGATCTAACTTGTTTTTTATTGAAGTACAGGTATGAAAATATAGCACATAAATGAGATGTTAGATGTAACTTTTTTATAGAAATATAGGTGTGAACACAGAATGAAAACACAACATTAGAAGTATTTTTTTTATAGAAATACAGGTACAAACACAGAATGACAATGAAATGTTAGATTTTTTTTAATAGAAATAGAGGGCTGAACACAGAATGAAAACAAGACGTTAGATACAGGTATGAAAATACGTAGTTAGAGGAATGTGCGATTCCAAAATGCTTTGGCCACATCATTTTTCTTCATTCTGGAATCAACTTTTTCCAGGATTGCTCATTTTTCTTTCAGCATAAACTGATGCCATTCCTCACTTTTTTTGTTCATCTGAAAGAAAACTTTGAGAAGCACTATGAAACTTAAACAGTATGGTATCCACACACAACACAACTACCCATGTGGGCACTCGCTGGAGCACTGACTCCGAATTCGGCAATGTTTATGATGTCACACCTACATATTCACTACGCCTGCCTGAGACCAGGAGTTTCTCAACAGTTTCTCTCTCTTTGAGACAACCTGTTGCAGGGTTCTCAAGACTCAATGCAGAAAGTGTACGAGTGGCATTAAGTATTTTTTGCACCGCATTATTATCTTCGGTGGCCATTTTTGGTCAAACGTTTGTTATACTGAGATTTAGATTTCGTTAAAATGAGATTTGTTTAACATGATGTTCTTTAAACGTTTGTCCGGGCCCAAAAAACATATTTGTTATTCTGAAAATTTTGGTACTTTGGTATTTACTACAGGATTTAACCTTTATTGTGTGAATTTCTGTTGCAATAAAGAAATTGGCCACCACCATAAATAGAATCAAAATTTTGGATGCTTCTACCCAAAACACACACAAAATGGCATTGAAATGGTACAAAATAAATAAAAAAAATTAAGATAAACCTATTAAAGGGAAAGTTTGATATTTTTCAAGTTGAAGTTATTTTTTCATAGGCATGGTATACATTTGCCACATGATTTTGTGTTCCAAGGTAAAGTATTTTTATAAATTTTAAAAAACAACTAACACTCCAAGAGGAAATTAAAATCCTTGAAACTGCATGAAAAAAATCAATTTTTCCAGTCAAGAGTGTTTTCATGTATTGATCAGCATCTTGAGATTGCACATTTCAAAACAGCATATCCATGTTGTTTTAGAAAAGAGGAAAAAGAAGCAAAACATTTGTTGTGAGATTAAGCCATTTTAAAAGAGACCACTCATCTTCCCCTGCAGCAACATTTCGGTTCCAGGGGTGCAGTTTCCTCCAATGTATAATTTTCACCTCAATGTTAATTGCTGTCCCTGTTCTGTATACAACTATACGTAATCACTGAAAAAAGTCAAACGATGACTCACAGTCTTTACACTTCCATACATAAAAAGGTGTAGAATCAGAGAAAAAGGTTTTGGGTAATTGAAGAATATTACTGACATATTTACGGTAATCATTGTTAAAACAGGCAATATTCCACAGTTAATTACACTCACTGATACCAATCAATCTGTACATACACAGGGAAAATGTGCAGACTCTGAGAAGTCCCGAAAGCACAGGTGGCAAAGCACTCTCAAAAGTTGCCCACTACAGGGAGGAAAACACCATCAACTACCTCCAGTAAATGCCTAAAGGGCCGAAACAAATCTTTATAAAAATAAATGGTTTATTTTGTCAAAGGCTTTGCATGTCCTAAAGCTCCCAAAAAGCACAAAGGGGATTCCTGACACAGCAAATAAGTCCCAAAACAGAATCCAAAGGCAGTGGTGGAAATAGAGCAGAGGTTCAAAAAATATCTATAAATACAACCCCAATACAAAGTCCAGAGGCAAGGTCAAATACAGAGTAAGGGATCAAAATCCAGAAAAATCATAAAGCAATAGTGAAAACATAAAAAACACTACACTCCCAAGCATTTTCAGCGAACTGCCAGGAACTATGAGAGGCCTTCCCTTAATTAGAGTGAAGGGCCGTTCTTGGCGGTAATTAGCAGGTAGCCCTTCCCCTTGGGGAGCCACCCACAAAACATAAGGGACATTACCTAGGCCACACCCCTTTCCCCTTTCCCAACACACACACACTAAAATGTACATTATAAACAAAAGAAACATTAACACAAACAAATAATAGAAAATTAAACAAAACAGAAAAGAAACACAACTTTGAACACCAGTCAGGGACAAATGCTGGCTGAAACATGATAGACCCTGCCTCAGTGAGGCAGAAATGACAGCTCTGCACCACCACTCTGCATATGTTAAACTTTTACTTGGTTAAAAGTTAATTGTTTGCCTATACCATCTATTCAGTTTTTATCACTTGATTGCATGCTACATGCATGCTCAGCCTTTCTCTCTCTAGATGTCACTAGGCTACTGAAGCATGCAGGTGCAGTAGCCAATATGGCAGGCATAAGTTTCTGTATGATTCAGTATATGTGCCAGCATCAGGGCTGTGCCTGAGGTAAATGTCAAAAGTCCAGCCAAGAGAACAGGAAACTTATCCTTAACTCAAGAAAATAGTACCAAGAATCTGTGATAAAATGTATTATTTCCAACTTATTTTAGTTACCAGAAGCATGCCTTAGGAATACAGAAGGCAACATTTTTTAAATTAAACCTTTGTTTCTTTAAGGTTGACTAATTCGGTAATTTTTAAGGCTATTAGTTTTAAATCCTCCACTTTAAAATTCAAAAGGAGACTGTTTTTTAATGTATAAAAAATTTTTCATACTAGCAAACTAATATATATATCATGATTTTGAAGAAATAAGTACAACTTGAAAAATACTGAACTCTTCCTTTAATACAAGAAATTTACAAAAACAATGCACATATGAAGACTGTCAGGGATGCCAGGGGCGACGACCCGGCCGGGATGCCATGAAGGACCGGAAGAGGGCGTGTGCCCACCTTGGACCACGTGGGGGCCACCAGCCTGGTGTTTCTGGTGGCCACGGGTAGGGGGCTTGGAAGCCCAACCCTGTAGGGGCCTGTGGTCACCGCCAGGTGGCGCCCCGAGGCCTTGGAGACCCTGGACCCCAGCACTTCCGCCACACCAGGAAGTGCTGGGGGGAAGAGAAGCAGGGACACCCGGAGTGCTTCCAAGAGTACAGCCGGCACTTCCGCCAAACAGGGGCGTGTCGGCGGGTGATTGGCCGGGGAGCACCTGGAGCATATCCGGGTGAGGATAAAAGGGGCCGCCTCCCTTCATTCGAGGCTGGAGTCGGGTGGAAGCAGGATGAACCAGAAAAAGAGAGTGTGGAGGCGGCCCGAAGAAGAAGGCATTGTGTGGCCAGGACTTTGTGGGGTTTGTGTGTGCACTGATTTTTGTAAATAGACATTGTAAATAAACGTGTGGTGGTGGAAAAACAACATGTCTGCCTGTCTGTGCCCGGGTAATGTTCACAAGACAAAATACGATAAGTATTGACTAAGCAAAAACGATCACTACATTTGAAAGGCACTATAACAGAGTAATATGAAGCAACCTCAGCAGGAGCCACTACTACTGTATGCTTACTAATGTGTCTTCTGCTTTAATTTAAATCCTGAGGCCATTGGAACTTCATTAATATCGGCAGGTAGATCATTTCAAGGTTTGGGTACCCTATAAAATTTCCACAACTAATAAGAATTATGAGCATAATTATTAAAAGATTGGTCTTGTCTGTTACAGGAGATGGACATCTGAAGTGGAGCTCCATTAGCAGCTGTGTTGTTTTTTCTCTTATTTGTTATTATCCCGAGGTATCTTGTATCTACCCAACCCAAGGATGTTCTATTACAGTATATGCAAGCATATATAAACATGAACGGCAAGAAAGGGGCTCAGAAAGAAACAAAATCTAAAGCTACATCCATGCCTAGGCAGGCATCAAGTCCAAGTTCAAGGTACAGAAACAGGCAGGCGAAAGCACCGACTTCCCAGGACCCTGCTCTGCTGTATTGTCTCCAGTCAAGAGCGAAAATGGGAGCGAATGTGTAAGTGATGCAGGTCACATTAGAACATTAGAAAAAGATAACAGTGGTATGTCTTTCATTTCCTAGGAACAGTAGAACATTATAACGCTCTAGACGAGAACAGGCCATTCAGGCCAACAAAGCTCGCCAGTCCTATCAACTTATTTCTTCCAAAAAAACATCAAGTCGAGTTTTGAAAGTCCCTAACGTCTTACTGTATACCGTACTACTTGGTAGCTTATTCCAAGTGTCTATCGTTCTTTGTGTAAAGAAAAACTTCCTAATGTTTGTGCGAAATTTACCCTTAACAAGTTTCCAACTGTGTCCCCGTGTTCTTGATGAACTCATTTTAAAATAACAGTGTTGATCCACTGTACTAATTCCCTTCATAATTTTAAACACTTCAATCATGTGACCTCTTAATCGTCTTATTAGCTTAAACTGTAAAGGCTCAGCTCTTTTAATCTTTCATCATAATTCAACCCCTGTAGCCCTGGAATCAGCCTAGTCGCTCTTCTCTGGACCTTTTCTAGTGCTGCTATGTCCTTTTTGTAGCCTGGAGACCAAAACTGCACACAGGACTCAAGATGAGGCCTCACCAGTGCATTATAAAGGTTGAGCATAACATCTTTGGACTTGTACTCCACACATCATGCTATATAACCTAACATTCTGTTAGCCTTCTTAATGGCTTCTAAATACTGTTGGGAAGTCGATAGCTCGATAGCTTAGAGTCCACTATGACTCCTAAATCCTTCTCATAAGGTGTACTCTCGATTTTCCGACTGCCCATTGTGTATTAAAACCTAACATTTTTACTTCCTATGTGTAATACTTTACATTTACTGACATTAAATTTCATCTGCCACAAATCTGCCCAAGCCTGTATACTATCCTAGTCTTTCTGTAATGATATAACGGATTCCAAATTATCTGCTAATACACCTATCTTGGTATCATCTGCAAACTTAACCAGCTTGTTACTTATATTCTTATCTAAATCATTTATACTGTATATATTAAAAATAGCAGGGCCCTAGCACTGACCCCTGTGGAACACCACTCTTAACATCGGCCAATTCTGATGAGGTTCCTCACACCATCACCCTCTGCTTCCTGTGTCTGAGCCAATTCTGCACCCATCTAAAAACATCACCCTGAACTCCCACTTCTTTTTATTAGATGCCCAGCCTCTCATGTGGCACCTTATCAAATGCTTTCTTAAAGTCAAGATAAATAATATCACATGCTCCACTTTGATCGTATCCTTTTGTTGCCTCCTAATAGAATTCCAGCATGTTAGTAAAACACAACCTCCCCCTTCTGAATCCATGCTGACTGTTCAGAATAACTCCTGTCCTTGCCATGTGTTGCTCAATCTTATCCTTAATAATTCCTTCCATTAATTTTCCTGTGATGCCTGTTAAGCTTACTGGCCTATAGTTACATAGATCTGCCCTGTCACCCTTTTTATATAATGGGATGATATTTGCCATTTTTCAGTCCTTTGGAATCTCTCCAGTACGCAGTGACTTCCTAAAAATATGTGTCAAGGGTTTATATATGAACTCATTAGCCTCTTTAAGAACTTGAGGATAAATATTATCTGGTCCTGGTGCTTTGTTTGATTTCAGCTTTTTTAATGTGAGCAGCACTTCCCCCTCTACAATTTCCAAATCTGTCAGTACCTCCTTAGTAGTCGTGTTTACCTCTGGGAGCTTATCCACTTGCTCACTTGTAAACACCTCAGAAAAAATTAAGTTTAGGGCATCTGCTATTTCATTGTCTGTATCTTTTGACTCCCCTTTACTATTTGTGATGCACTTGACCTCCTCTTTGACCGTTCTTTAACTACTAAAATACTGAAAGAATCTCTTAGGGTCTTCTTTCGCCTTATCTGCTATATTCCTCTCCAACTGTCTTTTAGCCTCCCTGATATCCTTCTTAATGGTTGCCCTCATGTTCTCATATGCTCTATGATTCACTTTGCAGTCATTAGTCTTATATGCTTTATAAAGCAGTTTTTTCCTTTGCAACTTTTTTTTAAAATTTGTATTAATCCACTGTGGAGTTTTTTAAAATGTCCTATTAATTCTAAATTTAGGTATGTATCTGTCCTGCATTACATGTAAAACATTTTTAAACCTGTTCCACTGCTCCTCGACTGTCTCCACACTTAAAAGCTTATCCCAGTGTATCCTACTTAGACATTGTCACATCTGCTCAAAATTAGCCCTACCAAAGTTCAACTTAACAATTTTAGTCTTTGCATCTGCACTCTTACAAAATACTGAGAATTGCATTATGGTCACTTGACCCTAGTGGTTCTACACCCTCAATTCTATCTTGATTATTACAAAATATTAAATCTAGACAGGCATCACCCCGTATTGGTGCTTTAACATGCTGTGTTAAAAAAACAGTCACTGATTACTTCTAAAAACTCCTGCTCTTGTGCTCCTCCATCTGCAAGGTTATCCCAGTTAATATTTGGATAATTAAAGTCCCCCAAGACTATAATATCTCCTTGTAAACTTGCCTTTTTGATATTACTAAAAAGATGTGTGTTGCAATTACTGTCTGAATTGGGTGGTCTATAACATACTCCTATAATAAGACCTCTTTCCCTAATACTTTCTAGACGAAGCCACATGTCCTCACTAAGATGGGGCTCATCATCCAACTGAAGAGGACTTACATTTAAATCCTGTTTAGCATAAACAGCAACCTCACCTCCTTTTCTGTTCTGTCTATCCTTCCTAAAAAATGTGTATCCCTCTATGTTACACTCATCCCCATCTTTGTTATTTAGCCAAGTTTCCGTTATTGCTATAATATAATTATGCTCTGCTACATACAACTCCAACTCACTTAACTTATTTTTGATACTTCTAGCATTAAGGCAAGCTATTGTTAATGTGTTACTCCTTCTACATTTAAATGTTTGCTTAGAATTTACATTACTATGCATTTTTATTTCTACACCATTGTTTGTTCCTCCATGTATAGATCTAAACCTGGCCTGTTCTAAACTCCCTGCCCCTTCATTCCCTAGTTTAAACAATCCTCGACTAGCCTACACATACACCTCCCCAATACAATGGTGCCCCTCCAGATGTCACCCGTCACGGTGGAACAGTTCCCATCTGTTCCAAAAGGAGTCCCAATGCCCCATAAACCTATACCCTCCTACCCTGCACCAAGATTTGAGCCACGCGTTAAGCCTTCTAAAATCCTCAGTCTTACCTGGACTGACGTGTGGCACAGGCAGAACTTCGGAGAAGACTACCTTGTCAGTTCTGCTCCTCAGCTTGGCACCTAACTCTTTGAATTTGGATCGTAGAACTGACAGACTACTGTTATGTATATCATTTGTTCCAACATGGACAATGACAACTGGATCCACCCCCGCTCTAGCCAAGAGCCTATCCACCCTTCCAGAGAGGTCTCCCACCTGTCCTCCCGGAAGGCAACACATCATGCGAGACTCTCTCTCTCTGGAGCACACCTGCGCTTCAATCCCCCTAATGATTGAGTCCCCAACTATTACTACCTCTCTAATTTTGGGAACTGGTTTTGAGGTGGCCCGCTGGGGCTCCTCATCCCTGCCTACCACCTCAGGATTATCAAAGACACCGTCCAGCTTTGCAAGGACATGATAGCGATTTGACACTACTAATTCTGGGGTTGATGCCCCCGGACAGTGTGCACCCTTTACCTTACACCTTGTGACCGTGACCCACCTATTTCTACCTGTCTGGTCTGGAATCTCCTCCCGTGCCACTTTAGGGCCAAGTCCGCCAATTCTCTATTACAACGCAGGTCAGCCAACTTCTCCTCCAGTTAAGTGACCCTGAGCTCGAGGTGCTGGATCAGCTGGCATCTCTTGCATATGTAGCCCTCATAGACAACTGGCTCCTCCAAACCATCATCTAAAAAGTCCAACATCCAACAGGATTTGCATTATACTGGCCTCATTATTAAAATTTGAAGTGGGATTACTAAACTGCCTTATCTTTTTTTTTAATTAAAATTAAATAATTTAACTTAAAAGGCAGCACTAAGATCTGCTAAAGATATTTTACACCTTTTCCCCTTAAGCTCCTGTACTGTTCTCCCTCTCAGCTGCCTGCTATTTGTCTTTCTATGAGGTTAGCTTTACTTTTCACTCTCTCTTCTCCTAACTTTGCGCTCCTC
Source organism: Polypterus bichir lapradei (assembly GCA_026402145.1). Classification (NCBI taxonomy): domain Eukaryota; kingdom Metazoa; phylum Chordata; class Cladistia; order Polypteriformes; family Polypteridae; genus Polypterus; species Polypterus bichir. Next base: position 5,470,483 of record JANRMT010062793.1, read on the forward strand.
TTACTTGTAAGCTCTCCACTTGCACTGTTTGTATTCCTCTGTATTAATGAACCCTTACGGTGTCGCCCACTTAACTGTTCTACCTCTGGACCGCTAAGGACTGTTCAATAGAGATGAATGGAGAAGAAAAGGAAATGCGGAAAGAATTGCTTCCTCGGTGCTTTAAGAGCTTATTCTAAAATATTACTGATTAGATCCTGCCAGGTTTTGAAAAAATTCTGTACCGATCTTCTAACTGAGAATTAGATTTTTTCCAATTTCAAATAGTATAAAACATCGGTTTCCCACTGACTTAAAAGAGGAGAGTTAGGATTCTTCCAGTTTAGCAAAATAAGTCTGTGTGCCAATAGTGTAGTGAATGCAATCACAGTTTGTTTGTCCTTCTCCACTTTAAGCCCATCTGGAAGAACACCAAACCCAGCTGTTAATGGGTTAGGAGGGACTGTGACACCAAGGCTGTTTGAAAGGCACTAAAAATTTTTGGTCCAAAATGATGTTAATTTGCTGCAGGCCCAAAACATGTGACCCAGTGAGGCTGGGACTTGATTGCAGCGTTCACAGGTTGGATCTTGACATGGGAACATTTTGGACAGTTTTAAGCGAGACAGATGTGCTCGATATATAATTTTGAGTTGAATAATTGTATGCTTTACACATATGGAGCTTGAGTGAATTCTCTGCATTGCTACCTTCCACTCCTTTTCTGATATATTGATTAAGAGATCTTTTTCCCGTTGTCCTCTTGGATCTTTGAAATAAATATTATCTATAAAGAAATAATCAATTCTTGAGTAGCAATGATGTACTGGTGAGTAGAACGAATATGTTCTTGAGTTTGGGTTTAGAAACCTCCAGGGGTCTGATAAGTTGTGGTCAGTTACAAACTGTGTAATTGTCTTAGCTGTGTTAGATGTCATCCCCCCTGTGACAGTAGTCCTATCTAAAAGTGGGTTTAAAACACAATTAAAGCTCCCAGCAATTATAATTTTATGAGTGTTCAGATTGGGAATGGATGCAAATACAATTTGCATGAATTCCTTTTCATCGATATTAGGTGCATAAACATTTATCAAAATCACTTTACAGTTAAATAAGTTGCCCATGACAATCACATATCTCCCTTCAACATCAGATACTACATTTGATGCTACAAATGAGAGTGTTCTACAGTATGTATGATAATTCCCATTTTTGTAAAGCTAGAATGGAACATTTTTCCAGTCCAGTGTTTTTGCAGCCGGAACTGATCCTGGATCAGTAAGTGGGCCTCCAGTAAAAATACTGTTTTAGCTTATAAACCTGTTAGGTGAGAGAATACTTTCTTTCTCTTTAATTCGTGATTCAGGCCTTTAACATTCCAGCTCACAAAGTTAACTGCCCCATCATGGAGATATTGATTCTGAGTTTTTGATGTCATTTTATAGTCTTAACTGGAAGTGAGACAGCTTTAACCTTAATTTCCAATTTCTCCACGAGCTATTGCCATGCTGCCTATTGTTACGTTGATAGTTGTAATTATAAGGGTTAAAAGGATAGATTAGATATAGCCTGCTCTCTTTCTCTTCCCCCCTTATCCCCCCACCCCCCCATTTTGCCTCCCCATGTGAGGCTGGACCCCACTTCACAGAGTCCCGGACCTCTGACATATCTAGAGACAGAGCACGTCCAAAGCAAAACAAGCCCCCATGCAGCGGCGTTTTAGGATTAAAAAGTAGAGATATCTATTGCCAATATAGTCTAAATACTATATGCCTAAATATAATCATTAACAAACTATAAGCATAAAATATAATCTTCAGCAATCTTAAAGTATTAAGATAAAAAAACCCTGGGAATGGTGTTAAAAAGTGGTCCAGAATAAGCATAGTAAATCCAAATGCAATAATAACAGTAACAATAAACCAAGGGTATGATGTTAAACAGTCTCCTTTAGGGCAGTAAAAAAAAAAATATTAATTTCTTCCACACACATCTATAACTGTAAGTAAAACATAAACAGAAAGCGTCCGAGTAATGAAAAGAATGTATAATTATAATATCCGTATCATTACAAGTGGATCAGACAGCAGGTGATATCTACAGTACTTGCCATACCATGACAGGATGTGACTCCCTATTGTGTTTGAAAAAAGTGTCGGGATCAGCTTCCTTAATTCCTTTTCATTTTCTTCCTTGCTGGCGAAGACATAGAATTGACCTTGCAATTCCACTTTCAGTTTGGCAGGATACAAGAGGCTGTATTTGACATCGGCTTGCCGTAACCGCTGTTTAATGTTGTAGAAGGCTGCGCGTTTAGCAGCTGTTGCCGGAGAGAAATCCGGGAAAATACAAATGTGGTTATTTTCAAATATAATCTGTTGCTTGTGTCTGAGACGTGCCATCACATCTAGCTTAAATAATAATATCTCAAAGAGGACAATAAAAGACCTAGGTCTAAAGGTATTAGATCCGCGTATGCGATAAGCTGCTGCTATCTCGGTATCTCATTTAAATTCTTCTCCAGTTATTTTAGAGAAAAGTTCAACTGCGCATCTCACTGGGTTTGGACTTTCATGATACTTAGGTAGACCTTCGATTCTAATATTATTCCTTCTGCATCCATCTTTCAGAGCAGCAAGTCTGTCTCCGAGTTTCTTGCATTCAGAATTCGCAGCTGTAGCTTTTCCATCACCGTTAGATGCCAGTTGTTCCGCTGTTTCAATTCGGGCTGTGAATGTCTGCTTTCATCCAACTGATCAGCAAGTTTCTTCAGTTTAGACGTATTTTCTTGGATGTGTTCCTCAATTTTCCCCAGCATACCTTTAAAGGTCACGTGAAAACGATTGTATAGACGCATTTCCAGTTCTTTAATATCTTTCTTCATATCTTTCTGAATGTCTTTCTTAAACTCACTTATGGCCGTGGCCGATGTTGTGATCATTTCCTTCAGTTTGGAGAAATCGTTTTGGCTTTCGTGCTCCGCAGGTGGAGTGGCAACCCCGGTTATTGCCGATGTCTCAGGCTCGCGAGGAATGAATGAAAGCACGGACGGCAAGGCCATTTCTGGCTTCATGTGATCTACTGGAATCGGCAAGCTCTCGTGACCTGCATCACTTGCACCTTTGCTCCCATTTTCACTCCCATTTTCGCTCTCGACTGGAGAATATGCAGTGGAGCAGGGTCCTGGGAAGTCTGTGCATTCGCCTGTCTGTTCCAGTTCAGTCTCTGAAAGGCCATATCTCACACTTGGGCTTGGGCTTGATGTCTGTCTATTCTTGGATGTAGCTTTAAGTTTCTTTTCCAGTTCTTTCTGACCCCCTTTCTTGTTACTCATGTTTATATATTGTAGTGGAAACCCCTTGGGTTGGGTAAATACAGGATACCTCAAAATAATAAGAAATAAGTGAAAAAAATAAAGCCGCTGCTAACGGAGCTCCGCTTCAGACGTCCATCTCCTGTAACAGACAAGACAAACCATCAAAAATAGTATTTGATATGATTAAATGGAACTAACTTTTCACTACATTGAAGAAATTTGGGTTTGGCCCGAACATTTCTGCATGGATCAAATTAGTGTATACCAATCCAGAAGCTTCAGTTTGTGTTCATAACATTAATTCAGACTACTGTAAACTAGAAGGTGGTACCAGACAAGGATGCCCCCTGCCACCACTGCTTTTTGCAATCGCTATTGAGCCACTGGCGTTTCACTGTAGAAGTGCTTATGAGATAAAGGGGATTATCAGAGAAGGACTTGAACGGAAAATTTCTCTTTACGCAGATGATATGGTACTGTATATATCAGATCCACAAAATATTGTGCCTGCAGTCCTAACAACACTTACAGAATTTCAAAAGATTTCTGGCCTCAGAATTAATTTGACTAAAAGTGTGCTCTTTCCAGTGAATTCTCAAGCTCAAAGTGTAAGATTGGACACCTTCCCTTTTATCATCGGAGATCAGTTTAAATACCTAGGGGTAAACATTGCAAGTAAACATAAAGCTCTCTGTTAACAAAATTTTGATGTCTGTATGGAAAAAATTAAGGAAGACTTACATAGATGGTCAACCCTTCATCTCACTTTAGCTGGAAGAATTAACATTGTTAAGATGAATTTTCTTCCTAAGCTTCTCTTTTTTTTCAAAACATTCCAATATACATCAAAAAATAATTTTTAAGAAATTAGATTCAACCATAACCTCATTTATTTGGAATTCAAAACATCTACGTATCCAAAGCGCAACCCTACAAAGACCTAAGGCAGAAGGTGGCATGGCTCTACCTAACTTTCAGTTTTATTACTGGGCAGCAAATACACAAGCTATAAAAACTTGGACATGGACACAAATAGATGAATATACACAGGCTTGGTCAGCAATAAAAATAAAATCCTGCAGTACATCTTTATATTCTTTGCTTTGTACCCCAGTCATGACAAATCGGATATCTTATGATGAAGAAGCGCCACCATTCGGGCCAGCGATCCGCAAAATTGGCAGAGTCTACAGGTTTAGTGGCTATATACGGAATATGGCTTCTCCCATATGTAGTGTTTTGACAGGCTTAATGAGATACAACTTAACTCCTACCTCACGTTCAAAGTGTAAAGGAACAATACCGTTCATATGGATGCAAAAACTTAGGAAGATGCAGCTTCTGATGTGAGGTTCTGTGACCATAAGATACTTTAAAAACAACATCATACTCAGCTATCATGAGTGCCCCACAAAGTAAACCTGCAAGGTCTGATCCAGTTATTCAAGTTGATCACCATCGTAAGCTGGAAATGCTATGGCAACGATGAGGCAGTGGGAAAAATGGAGAGGGTGTATTTCACAAACAGAGAGAGACACACATCCTCTGAGTCTGCCACTGTAACACCCACATCAGGCCAAGAAGGACAGTAGCCAGTGGACCTTTCATGTTTCCAGTGTGGGTGTATGGGTATCATAAACACTGAAGAAAGCACAATGACATCATTCCTGTTATCTGTGTTCTAGAGGGACCTTACATGCTGTAGTAGTACTACATCCAAAATTTGTCCTCCCATCATTTCTAAAAGCAGGATGTGCACTGAACGAAAACAATGGCTTTATTTTTTTTATATTCTTACAGAATAAATGTTTTACTGCTCTCAAGGTCTATTTGCTAATTGTGCTACTTTGACATAATAACTCATTAAAAGCAATTAGAATGCTCCTGTACCCTTTCCATCATGCTAAGCACACTTTCTAACTGCTTCTTCCCATAATTGTTGCCCTGAGCTCCAGTTTCCCTACTTTTGTCTCAGCGACCCTGCCATTAGCCTCTTCTGCATGTTACATATTTACTCCCTTTCTGCTTAATTAACTGGCACTTAGTGAATTTCACAGCACCCGGTGGTTCAGCTCTGAAACCCAGCGGCTCTGTCTTCCTCCCCGACGGTGAGCTTACTGTAATAGTAGAAGCTTTTTCTTGGATTTAATATGAGCTGAAATGCATAATGCCAGGTGCTCACTGGTCAGATCTCAGTGCTTTGCTTTGGTAAAGAATGTGAAGAAGAAAAATCAGTGGGCTGTGAATTTAGACAAGTGGCCGAGCTGGGAGGGCATAAAAAAGAGGGTGTTGAGAGCTTGTATACGAGAGGCAGGTGTTTTTTAACATTTGAAAGGAGCCTCTCTTCAGATGATCTTCAGAAATAATCTAAATGAAGGCTCAGCAGTCCAACTTCATACATCTCCTCATTGCATACCAAGGATCATGATTACTCCTTGGAATAATGGTCATGTAATTATAACATGCACACACACACACTGTGCAGAATGATAGGGTGGCAAGTTCAAATTCCTTTAATGAATTTTATGTATGGCAGCACATCTTAGTTAGACAGATAGAACTTTATTTGATCAGAGGAAGTTATTTGAATAAAATTAGATTAAATAGAATAATATTCATATGCAGCAGATTTTGGACTGTTGCTCACAATCCATCCATTAATCCATTCACTGAGATCTTTTCTTCCAGTTTACGGTCATGATAAGCAGTATGGATACAAGGTAGGCCAGTTTAGAGATACAAACTACACGTTGTTGAGAAATTGGAGAAATCTAACGTAGACACAGCCCTACTTTACTTCTCAAGCTATTTATATGTGGGGTGTACTTGCCTGCTCTACAGTTCTGATCAAAGTCTAACACAAACTACAGATAGCATACTGAAAAGAATTGACCTACCAGGATGAGCTAATGAAGGACTGCCATAGCAATGGTTTCCAATCTCAGTCCTGAGGGCCTCTGTGGAAGCAGGTTTTTGCTCCTTCCATTTTCACAATCGGTCAGTCATTTTTCATCTGATTGATCTTATTGTTATTTATCACAGTCTTCTTTGCTAGATTATATCCCTATCTTCTTCTGCACTAGAAGCATATCAGTATAGCTCCTTAATATACAGTTTCCCTGTGTCTGTGTGTCTGGAATTGGGAATATCAGAAAGAGTAGACAAAGATTCAGTTAAAGGGGGCACCATGGGATGGGTGGTTTGTGATTTGGCATGCTATGCTATATCTCTCCTTGCAATCACGCTTAGTGCTGTTCTTTCCACATGTGTGTTTGTGTTGATTATTGCTCTTTAATCTGCCTTATATTTTTACAATCTGATAAGCAAGCATCCTCTACCACAAACACTCTCACTGGCATATTTATGAATTTCCTGTGTAGCTTTATAGAATCAATATAATGTGTAGAAACTATAGTAAATTTATTACATATTGATTTTCACATGTAAGTAAGAGACACCAGTCTCCAGCTATAATTCCTCACATTTAAACCAAGTCTGACTTTTCTTTCCTAGGTATTGTACTCTAGGTATATTATAAAGTATTTATATCTTGTTAAATTGTACACCAAGCATCCTGTAATGGTGAGCCTTATAATAAGAGTTATTTTAAAATCATAATGAGATCTCACAAAGATTGAAAGATAGGTGAATGAATGAATGGAAGAATAGGTGATTAATTCATTCATTGAAAAATATAATGTTCCTTAAATAATCTAACAACATTCAAAGTAGTCTATCCTAGCATCACTAGGTGCAGACAATAAAAGGGTTCCAGTCCATTGTAAGGCCCATTTATGAACATATAAGACTCAGTAGGAATCATCAGTTAACATTAGAATCCCTGAAGCCTATGAAAAAATTTGTAATCCTGGGCCGCTTAAATTCCTTTGCACCTCTCCATCAGCATCTTTTGTTTTGCAAATATGTCAATCAGCACAAGCAGCAAACAGCTTGCTATCCCATTCCCCCCACCGTCGCAGCTCAACTCGGGGAAACAGTTCTCCCAGCTCAAGTATTGTTTATCATAGTGTGAGGTGCCTGGAGCTGTATAGGGTAAATAATATATTGTTATTTGGAACATATGCATTTCATGTGTTTTCCATGTCTACAACGATCTATGTAAATGTAGGATGACAGGAAATGCGAGAAATGCAACAAATGTTGAACACATACCTAAAATAGAAACCTAAAACATAGTCACAAACAGAACTTTGCACAATACCTTGGCGAGCTCTGTAAGCCAGGCTGTTTCGTTGAAGGACACATGTAGGGCAGACTGAGTGGCAGTGTCCCAGGTGGTTGTGTCAGTGTTGTACCCTAACCTGATTTCTTTTTCTTCAGTTATATTCTTGAATAAAGCACACTTGTTTTGTTATACTTGTAATTTTGTGAAAGTGCTTATTTGATATTTGGACTTCAGCAGGCTGCTTGTGCTGATCGACACATTTGCAAAACAAAAGACACTGATGGAGTGGTGCGAAGGAATTTAATGTGGCCCAAGAGTACGAGTTTTTCCGTAGGCTTCAGGGATTCTAGTGTTAACTCATACTGAGCACCTTTGGTGATGTGGTAGGAAATCCAGAATACCTGTAGAAAAAAAAAATAATAGAATGGTGAAGAACATGCCAACACCACACAGAGAACAACTATAGTGAAAATTACGTTATTGGATCCATGAAATAGCAGCACTAACCATTGCACTGCTCGGTATTATTGTCATTTTAGCCAATGTTTCATGTATGTCACTATGATCTGCTAAGTTTATTTCATTGTATCTGATTTATTTATATGAAAAGAAACCAGGCATATTTAGGTAAGACAGCTGACATAAAAAGACATGTGTCTCTCACATAACACATGAGGCAAGCTGACTGACAGAGGGGGCAGATTCACTAGGGTTAGCAATATGACAAAAAGATAATCAACAAAAAAACTGTTTGCTGTCAAGTCAGGATATTCACTGAAAAAAGGAGTGTGCAGTGACCCAAAAGTTCAGTTTCTGGTTTAAGGTGGTTGTTCAATTTTCTATAAGTGAACCAGCAAACTAGAATGTACCCATGTTTGGACCTTGCATGATCGTGTTTCAAACTCTTGAACTGTAGGAAATGTATAAATGCTTAGGCATTGCCCAGAACTGCAAAGCTCACCTACAGATAGATGGAAGGCATCGCTCCTGCCCCAGCCTAGGACAACAAGCTTTTTCACACTCTGTCTCGAAGTTGGGCAAGGGCCAGTTTCAGGAAACCCCAACTGTATCATGCTTTGGGCACGTAGCTCTCCTTTGAATATTAAATTCTTATGAGTGTTAAGCCTATATTAAACAGAAGCTAGTATAATTTTTTTTTAGTGTTACTGATTCTTTATTCCCTTTAGAATTACGATCATATCTTTATGTATATTGTTGTTTTAGTAATGACTACAATCTCTGATGAACCTCTTCCAAGGGTGCATACGCCCCCTGCTGGATGCATTTGGCATTGTGAGCAGGATTGTAGCACAAACACTAACCACAAAGAACTATTTTCAATGCTTTAGATGATATTGGCAGCGAAAGGACCAGCCATTAAGTGGGTTGGCCATCCGTGGCTGGGTAATCGACATCCTAGCTACAATTGGACAGGGAGCTGGTTTTCCTACAATTTTAAGTTGGCAGGCTTAAAACTAGGTTTAAAATGACATTAGAAATTGTAGCAAGCAAGAAAAATACTGTTTGTGTGCAAATTTATTTCTGATATTTGAATCATGCTTGGCCAAGTAGCTCTTGTTCAAGTATTATATTCTTGTGAGTGTTAAGACTATATTAAACAGAAGCTAGTATCATTTTCCTTTAGTGTTACTGATTCTTTATTCCCTTTAGAATCACCACCATAACACTAAGGAATGATATAAGATATATCTTTATATATATTGTTGGGTAAGTTATGGCTGCAATCTCTAATGAACCTCTTCCCAGGGTGCATGAGCCCCGTTCTGGATACAGCCATAAAATATTTTTTTTTCACTCAAGGTGAGATTTTGCACTTGCCATACCTACTCCAAATTTATCTTTGCTATTTGAAAATACTATAAGAGCCAATCCTAGAAATTTAATGTTTAATGTTAAATTCATATCAGTGTTTGCTTAATTGTGATAGAATATAATTTACTAATATTATATATTAAATAGTCTTATTGCTAGCATGGATTGTTAGATATGTTTTCAAATAGGAGATGGCATACTGTTTTCTGACCATGCTTAACATGCTTAATGTACCTAAAGTACGACTGTATGACCAAACTTAGAGAATGAAACAAGATATAAAAGACTTAAACAGAACTTTTCTTAAACAAGAATATTTGTTTAATATTAGTTTTTTTTCTCTGTTTTTTACATGAAGTGTTTTGCTTTGAATTTTACTAAAACTTTCAAAATGAAGATATTTAGTCTGTGGAATTATTTGAACACACATGTTATTTCCTGAATCATCCTATGAAGCAAGGTAAAACCTGCAGAATTTTGGTAATTTTGGATAAACACAGCTACAACTACATCTGAAGAAAATTACTAAACATTGAATGAAAACATTACCAACAAAATACATTTTTCTTGCAGTATATTCCATATGTACATATGTCCTTTGAACCTTAAGGTGTTCTAAAAGAACCTCTGCTGCAAATATTGCTTATACTTGAGAACTGATGGGACATTCCAAAATGTGTCCCATAGTGACAGTGCAATGTGAAAGCTACATGGTGGAGACCACTCTCTGAAAGGTCAAAGTAGCCTAAGAATTTGACTTTAAAGTACTAAAATGAAATAGCAACAATTGGAATTGGGACAGCCTTCTCACACTACTAATTAACTCTTTGAGGGCTGAATATTTTTTCCAAAAAACAACGCTTTCTGAAAAGCACACAGAGCAATGATTTCACACTTAAGTCAAAATAAAATGTCTGTTGCTATGTGCTGTGGGTGCTGTTGGCATATGTTCGGCATCTCTGGTGGCAGTGGCTGCATTGGGGGCACCTCAATGATCAGCAGGAATGCACGGTGGCCCAGCTGCCTGGCTGTCTTCGCACAGCAGGTGGGTGGCGGTGGCGGTCGCAGTGTGACACAATCTGGTTTGTACCTCTTGTCATCATAAGTGCTGTGGGCACATCAGCTACATTAAAGTGTTCAGCACCACAATCACCTGGGGAACGATCAGATGATGCTGGTACCTCACTTTCATTTTTGATCTCCAGATCACTTGCATCAAACTCGGAGTTGACCGGTCAGTGTCCGATTCAACAAAATTACGTAAAACGTCCAAGGAGTATTTTGATTTGTACGTTCGCTTTGGTCTCTTGCCAGATGTTAGTGCCATTTTAGAAGTTGTTTGTTCTTTGCTACTCATACACACGTAGGGAATCGAGGTTACATCAACAAAGCTATGTAACTTTCCTTCTAGCAAAGAGAGTCGAACTAAAACATAAGGACGAGTTTTATTGTAGTTTACAGCCGATTACCGTCCTCTACTCCTGAATTTTGACAAAAGTCGACATTAGCCCTGAAAGAGTTAAAAAAGAGGCTTCATGTTTCTGAAAAACTTCTTATTATGTAACGGATTAGTGTCCACTTGGACTCCAAATATTCTGTTGACATACACCAGACAGGCAGAAAATAGATTCAAATACAACAATAGAAAAATTTATTTCTATAGCACATTTTCATAGATAGAATGTAGCTCAAAGTGCTTTACAAGATGTCAAAGAAATAGTTATAAGTAAAAAAAAAATAGGTAAGAATCTTCATGAACAACAAAGAAAGAAATAATCCATATGATCATATAAAACATAGATATGGGATTAGTAGAAAGGTAGAATCCTCATATAGAATTTAAATTAAACAGATAATGTACACATATTTGTATTCAATTCCATTCATATATGCATTACCCACCAGAATCCCCAGCTTCAGTTCTCCATTTCCACATGTACATTTTTGGCATGTACATGTTTGTCTAACAGTTCAAGTAGAGTGAATAAAATCACTAGTTTGTCCTCTTAGTCTTTTTATTTAATTGTACCATAAACAGCTTCTGACTGCCTGAAGGCTGTAAGTCTAAATACATAGCACCTGAAATATCCTGGAGGTCTATGAGAGGCGTTGATTACTTCACTGTAAATGATAAGATGCAGTACCTTAGAGGCTATAATATTAAATTAATTCAATGCACTGTATCTTGACAAAAATTTGTTAAAGCTTTGAAAGCATCGTGAAACAAAATATTTATATTAATTCAATATACTGTTGCTCGACAAAAATTGGTTAAAGCTTTGAAAGCAACATGAAACAACTACAAATAAGGTATATTCCAAAGTGATTAAATGTACCATGCAGAATTTAACCACATTAAAAACAAATGACTTAAGCGACCTGTACAAATTATATAAACCCATATTTTGTCCCTGAAAAGGTATTTGTTAACTCATACTTTATCATAATTTGATATAACACATATCTCAGAGCATATGATTAATAAGAATATAAAGTGCAATGCAAAATAATTCAAATAAATGGTGAGTTTCAAGGAAATAATGCATATCTCAGAGTTTTACTGTACTATATGCCCCATACCTACAGGCTTTATAATGTAATCATTGCAATGATTAGTGAGGTCAAGAGTAAGCTGAAAAATGTAGCCAAAAGCTTTGGAAGTGATCTTAAAGTCATATATATATGTCATAGTCTTACAATGGCTCTTTGCTGTGATTGGCCCAAATATTAACATCTTTCATCCTAGCAGCTCTATGTTGATCTGTAAGGGTCAGAAAAATGTGTGCCAGCTCTCCATCCTTTGCATTTTGTGGACATGGCATACTATGACCTTTGAAGGTATTTGTTCGTATTTATTTGTTATCTAGTATGGATTCATCTGGAATTCTTTCTGTCTGTGAAGTACAACCAAATACCTCTGAACACAGCCATTTCAAATGCATTATCTTCTCCTGCAGTTCTGACATCACAGGATCAAGTTGTAACTGGAGATCATCTGGTAAGCAAGCAGGAGGAATGAGGAAGGTAATATAGGTCCCTAAATCTAATTATAAGGTATACTTCAATCTTTTAGAAATACCCATCCATTAATTTCCTAAACCATCTATCCATGGTCACAGTAACGGACAGAAAGACTGATTCAGGATGGACTCCATATCTCAAAGCTCTCCCACGCAGACACACACACTCTCCTGCTAGGTACATTTTGATTCTCCAATTAACCCAACATGTACATTTTTGGATTGTAAAAGGAAAGGTGGAATATCTAGAGAAAAACCTGCCCTTTCAGAGAGCACCAATCCCAACAAGAACATCTTTACAATAATAGAGGAAATCACTGGTAATATTTTCATTTTTCTGGGAGACAGAGATTAGAACATACTAAACAAATACCATAATTTTATTGCAAACAAAGGTCAGCCATTCAATCATTTAAGCTTTCATAAAAAGGCAAATCAAAAATCATAGTCATGCTTAGTTGGTCACCTGGATTTATTAACTAAACATAATTCAATTTGTTGAGAGTATTTCCTTTACTTCTTAAATAAAATATAAATAGTTACATCCTTCAGTCTTAAATAAGATCTGCAAAGTGTGTGAGCATCTTGTGTGACTTACAGGGGACAATTGGTAAGGAGCGCTGGTAAAGGATTTCTAGGTGATTTCTAACTGTATGTATATCTGAATGTCCATCCGGTTGATCTGTCTCTGCTATATGCCATTTAGTATAGGAGTCATGAAAACAGTGCTAATGTTTGCGATGTACCATCTGTTGGAATGAAAAATGCAATGTATTTGATTACTACATGCATTACAAAATACATTCCAATAGATGAAGCACTGCGAACATGCAGAGGTCTATACTGATTACTTAGCTTTCAATTAGTTGTTAGATGAGTAGCACAGCTAGTGTCAAGTTAAAAATATAAATATCACATATTAAAACATATGTGAATCAAACAGAGCAAGTAATAAGATCTTAATCCATTCCTATGAAACACACATAGCCCTCCTCCTTAAAACTCACACTTGCGCAGTATTTGTCACATTTAAAAATAACTTAAATAAGTTGTCCTCTCATTAGTTTGACCTTTCACCTGTAAAAATGACCCCATTATTTTTTTGCCCCCTGGTTGCTATTTCTGCCCATAACCTCATTTCCAATCAAACAAATTACCACAATGTGTACTTGGGTAATGAGCTTTGAGTACCTGGAATGCTTTGCTGCACAGAGAAGTCATTCAGCCTCTGAGCTTTGCTGTTTTTTTCTTAAGTGGCTTTGCTCATTGTCTCTACACTAGTTAAAACACTCTCTTACCCTGGCCTTGTACCTTCACAGTTTTTTAAACTTTTTTAAATGTTATTTGCCGGCTGCTTCAATGGTCTTCTCTTGTGCTAAAGACAGATGCCCCCATTACCAACTCAGGAACATTGCCTAATGACAGCACAATTTACCATTTCCACAAAAAAGCTAACTGAGGTGATTTTTCATGGCGGGTGTGAATGTGAAATCATATGATGGCTGGCTTTGCATAGTTTTCTTCTGTGTGTAGATAGAATTGTGCTATCAGTAGTGCATCTCTCAACACAGAGGCTGGATATGTCAAACTGACATATATTCCACCAATCTGTGCCTGCTAATCTCAGTTTCACTAATGACACTGGCGAGGTAAGATGGGGTCCAGTCACTCCATCAATGTCAATATCTTTAGTAGCTCTGCAACTTCTAAGTATTTCCTGACAAAACAAGTAGTGTAGTGTAGTAGCTAAAGAGCATACTGTAGCTTGAAATCAGTCAAGGTCAAAGATGTTTATTTCACTTTGACCCAATGTGTTACCCTGAGAAAACAGTCTGCATATCTGCTGTTGAAAAAAAAAACAAGAAATTTTTGTCATTTATTATTCTTCGGGATTGTATTAATTACATAAGACACATCTTCAAATCCATCCACCCATCCATCAATTTTCTAACAGGTTCGGGTATGCAGGGAAATCAAATTCAGTTGTTGCTTTATTTTTAACATTCAAGGGTATCCTAAAGAGATGGGTAGATATTTGGACCTTAAATGAATACTCCACCTATAAATATTTTTTATGTTACTTACCTCATGTAGTTTGTAATGATGGCTAAGAAATTTGATGATTTTGTGAAGAAAGGACATAACAAAATTTCTGATCATTACTAGAAACTACTTGGTGTAGGCAACATATAATATCTTTATATACTGTATAATACGCTACCGTGGCTGTTCATTTGTCTGTCCAGGATTTAAAATCACCTGTATCTCGCAAACTGATTGACCTGAATATTGGTACACATACACTACGTGACCTCTACTGTCCGCTTTCATGGTGATGATTGACCTACAAGGTTATTCCTCTTTTTATTTTTATTTTATTATAGAAGCAACTCTCAGCAGCGGCCAGCAGGGCGGCGATGCGGTGCATGCATACGGGTGCCATTCTCATTCCCTACCACCTTCACCATCACTTCCCCTATCTCTTCATATCTTAAATCATTCTTGAGGCAGATTGAAAACTTAAGTGCCAGCTTAAGTGAAAAATTAAGGAAAACGTACTACGTAATTGCAACACAAACACTGACTTAATCAGTTTTAACATGAAAAGATGCAGACTGAGGAAGAGAAGAAGTGGGCCACTAGGGTGGAGAAAAGAAGAGCTGCTCATGAAGCAGCAAGCGCACCAATCTCTGAGCAAATGAATGCTAAACTTACAGAGAAAGAGTATGAAAACTATGAATGCTCAAGTCAAGTGTATTCACTGCACGTTATCGTGCAGCGCGCCATTACTGGTAATATATATTGTCAAAAATTTGACAAAAAGACACAAAAAACGTTTGGGGCAGCCACCTGTATATTGTTTCCTGGCTGCAAAATTGGTTGAATAGTGGTAGTACAGGTTAGAGTCCACAACAGAACTGATTTGCTTGCACAAAGATGGCAGCTTTAAAGGAGAGCGAAGGACGTGACATCATCACTGGGGCCAGAACCAGAAATGGTGTCATTGGGCCCGGGACCGGACGTGATATTATCAGTAGGGCTGGGACCCGGAATTGACATTATTGGCCCGTAACCAGAAGTGACATTATCGGGGACAAGTGGAATTTCCCGTAAATTTTCTGCAGAGAAGTGAGAGGAAGAGTTAGTGGACTCCACCACCCACTGATCTGGCATGGAATTACTCTCATTCAGGCCCTTTACCTGTCTTCCGTGTGCACGAGTGTGACTATATATATTGTGACACTAGAGGGCGCTGCCGCTCCTCTAACCCAACAGACAAACGTCCAGGACACCAGGTAAAAGCACAAAAAGGTGTTTTAATTTGTTCCTTTTCTGTAATAGTGCCTTTTAGCACTCCAACCGCCATACACAGGCAAGTAGTAAAATAATTACAATAATCCATACACAATTCTATCTCTATAAATCTCTCCTCCACACCTCCAAGCAAGCTCTGTCATCTACCTCCCTTGCCAGCACTTCTGGGTCAAATGAAAGGCTGGAGTTTTCTTCAGCCTGGAAGTACTTCGGGGTTTCCGTCCCTGTGACTTGGGAGTACTTCCGGGCTATATGGGAAGCAAAAATCCCCCAGTCTTCCTGCAGTGTTTCCTGGCGGCACCCATGGTACCCAGCAGGGCTGTGAAGCTAAACTCCATATCCCATGGTGCCCTGTGGGAATCCAGGGCAACGCTATGTTGCAGGGAAATCACCAGCTAGCGTCCTGGGGGAGGCAGTGTCCAAAAGTAGTTGCCTTCCCCCATCCTTCCATTCTTTGGGCATGCAGGCCGGCCGTCTATCACAATATATATTTCAGTCCTGTACTTCATGCACTGGTATCCAATGTCTGCTAAAATATGGAATAAGTCATCAGTGTGTCTTACCACCTTAATAAGTGAGAGGCTTATGGTGCAATGAGGGGGTGAGCTTGTTGAGAATCTGGAATAGATTGTTTTTGGAAAGTGATCATCTTAGCTTACAGGAACAAAATTAAATAAGACACAGGGAGGAGGATGATGGAAGTCTAAAGCATCTGTCTATTCCATCCAAAGTTCACAAAAGGCACAGTGATCCCAGGTAGAATCTGCCTACTAGGCCTCCTCCACAGAGTTATTGCTTCTGACTAGATGACAACATCTTTTACATTTACAAGAACAAGGGCAAAAGTCATCATCGATGGTGTGCTTGTGTACACTTTAAGTTCTACAGACCAACTGACAATCAGGAACAACAGAGGTTTTCCTATTGAGATCTTCAGCTCTTCTTACATTTCCATTATCTTGGTCTACCATTTTCACCAACAGCAAACACAAGAACCACACACATCAAGCTGGTTCTTTAGTTTATTTGTAAGTCTGATCTTACACATAAATGTGCAAAGAAAAAAGTTATTTATGAAATAGCCTTTCTTTTGACTAATATATTCTTTTACCACTGTCATTTAAAGGGAGGCAAAATTCCTAAATAGATTAATTTTATGCAGCAGTCCTGAGTTGTTATCCCTAGCTAAACTGTTTCAAACACACAGTACTGAGTTTTGATTTCATTTTACAGTTACTTAGTAGCCAAATTGCTAGGTCACCTATGTTTTTTTTTACCAGCAACATCACATCTAGCTATCAGTTTTCAGAACTGCTTTTTGTGTAGGAAGCAATCCTGTCAGTATCATGGAGAAGTCAGGAACATACCCAGTAAAGGCTGAATGTTCATTGCAGAGCATAACTATGTACATACACACACTCTGTCGAAAAAGAATAACTAAAGCTAGTTAACCTGCATTTCTTTTATTTTGTGGCACTAAATCCACAGTGAGACCTGTGCATACATTTTAAAAATGTAAAGACTTCTGTACAGATTGATACTGATTGAGGATTCAAACCCACGTCTCTAAGTCTATGAGGCTAATCTAATGGACATTAGTTTATTCAATTATTTTTCTAATTCAGTAATCAAAGTAAACATACATGATTCTAGAAGAGTTATACTAGATAACAGAACCATCACTCAGGTTAAAAGCCTTGGCCTAAAAGTCAATGGTTGCAACTTGAAGGCACATCTTTATGAAAATACTCCTTTAGTGTGCGTGTTCAGCGTATTCCCATGTATATTCAATGGAAGATGTCCTCTGTAAGGATAGTTAATCAGTAATCTGCAGTAAAGAGATTCATAAGAGGAGGCTAAAAGCCAAAGAAATAAAGAGATACCTGACAGTGAAAAGGAAAACTCTAATTATGTAAATTAATTCCATAACTCAGGTGATCTCCTGCCTCACACTGTCTGGTTCATACCATTAAAAGGACAAAGGTGGCTGCAAGCTATGGCTCTGCAAACCCTTTCGCCTTCCACATATCTTACACTGAAATATGCTTAGGCCTGTTTCCCCTTCCCTTAGAGATTCTGTTTCCTATAAACAGAACAGAGTGATATGAAAAACGCAATGGGTGACCTTTCCCGAAAGCTTGTGTTGCATTTTAAAACTGTTTTTTGCTGTGCTCTTCTGTTGAAGTGGGAGCAAAGCTGAGTGTTTGTGCATGTTCACATTAGTCTCGTCTTCACTGGCTGCCCCACGGTTTCATGTCACAAGCAACAGGTTTTTTTTTTTTCAAAGGTAACATCAAATCAGCAAAAAATAGAAGTGCAGAGAGATGCTTGTATATTGCACTCTGCATGAACTGCTTTTTGTTTCATTGTAAATTAAAAATCATAAAGAGGAAAGAAAAAAAAATTATGACCTTAGAAATATTTGTGAAATGACACAGGATTCAGACTTCAGACACAGCATTTACTGCATGCAGCTGAGAGAAAGCTTTTCAATATTCTTTTTTGACTGTAGGGTGGCTGAGTGTATAATGATTTAGCACAACTCCACGATTTCAGGTTCATTTTCAGCCTAATGGCTGCCTGTGTATGGTCTTCATATTTTTCCAACCTCATAAAGGCATGCATTCTGAGCTATTTGGTCTCAAACGTCCTTTATATGTGAGTGTGTCTTGAGATCTCACTTTAATAATTTAATCAAAGGTTTTGCTCATCCAAAACAAGAGAATGGAAGGTTGAATGCTTTGAGTGCAGTCAGGATCAGGCTCCATTTGATGCTGATTTGGACATTGCCCTTTACAATCACTTTCAGGTGACATCTTTTGTAATGCCCTAAGTGCCCACAACCAAGGGCACTACTCTTGGTGGGGCATTTAGTAGTTCATAACTGAGGATGAACATGGGCAAGAGAGGGACCATAATGAGTTTTGAATGGCCAAAGTACAAAAATGTACTTTGTTTATTATACAAGGTGAGACACAAAAATAACCGGACTGGTCTAGGGGCTTTCCTGGGACACCGTCTGGTGATCGGCCGAGCGTGAATCATAGAACTACATCCCCTCCTACACACCCTTTCAAACCACTGACCGGCTAGGTATATCCTGTAAATAGCCCAGTCAGTATTTCCACAACAATCGCTACACAAGTTGCCGCTATAATCTTGGGTGAAAAAATTGAACAGCGAATCATCATCAAATTTCTCGTGAAATTGAACAAAACGGCCACAGAAACTTATGAAATGATAAAAACAGTGTACGGTGATAACAGTTAGTCTTGCACACAAGCTTTTGAGTGGCACAAACGTTTCAAGGAATGACAAGAAAATCTGGAAGATGTTCAACGCCCAGGTCGAGAGGGGGTTTGTGCTTCACCAAAACAACGCTCCTGCGTACAATGCTTTTTCCGTAAAGCAGTTTTTGACTGACAAAAACATTCCTGCCCTCAATCATCCTCCCTATTCGCCCAATTTAGCTCCCTGTGATTTTTACTTGAACACATTTTTCTTCAATGGATGAAGTGAAGACAGAAATGGTAAACCTGTTGAAGAGCCTCAAGCAAGAAGACTTCCAGCACTGTTTCAATCAATGGAAGATACATATAGAATGGTGTAGAGATCGGGAAGGGGAGTATATAGAAGGTGACAATGTTTAGAATGCTGATCAATAAATATTTTTTTTACCAATCTGGTTATTTTTGTGTCTCACCTCGTACACCCCTAACACTGTGCAAAAAAGTGTAGTTCCATAAATTGATCAATAAAAAAACAGGACGTGAAGAAATAAATAATGATAAAATCAGAGACTTCAAGTATTTTGTAAACCCAGGAAATAAATAAATAAATAAAATAGATAAAATCCAAGAAAGATTAGACAGTCACATGTCCATCCCTCATGGCAACCACCTTTTGAACCACGGTGCACCCAGCAACCAGTCCATTAATGGTGTCATGCTGAAACATTGCCAACTAATAGCGAAGCGCCTAATGACAAAGTAATTGCCTCTTTATTACATCCTAATGCTGCTTCATAATTATAAAATCTTGAGCTCACAGCTCCCCTTCAGATAATCCCTCGTTCTCCTCTGCTCTTCATTAACAGAATCAACCATCATCACCAAATTTGGGCCCACTAGCTCTCCCTCTGCCACCTCCAATGGCATCCGCAAAGAGTCGTGTAGAAGTTTCTGTCTCTCCTGCTCCTTAAAGCAATGCTGCTCCCTTGGTTGACACTGCACATTAGAAGCAGATTTTAAAATCACCTGATTGGCCCACTTTCCCTCTCTCTCTCTTCTTTCGCCTAGAGTCTCTTGCTCCTTCCTGCAATCTTTCTTTAATTTCCAGATTGTCCCCTCAGAGCTTACCTCAGTTTTCATATATACTTAAGAGATTAACCGTCAATCACATCCTCAGAAGAAGCATGTTGATTACCACACCAACAGCGCAGTAATTAACTGTTCATAGATTTTGCATGTATGTCCCAATGTGCAAGCCTGTAACTGGACTAACACCAATTAACCAACCAGGTAAGCACTGTAGCTTATTTCCCTGAATAATCACCAATTCATGCTGTGTCACATTATTATTATTATTTATTTTATTTTTTTAATTATTATTGTGTATTTTTACTACTAGGTAACTTCAATTCACTTGATTAGGATTATACAGTGAACTGGAGGTGGAAAATAAAGGACAGAGTCATCGATCTACTATTACTGAATACTCTTCAGTAGAAACTATTATACCCAAAAAACAAATAACCTTGCATTATGCTGTATTTATTTGGTACCTGTTGACTTTTTATTGTAAAAGAAATATACCTAGAAATACACCCTGGCAAAAAAAAATGCAGATTGCTACAGTTGTTGTTTACAGCATTATTTACTGTCTGTCCTTGATGCTTTGCTATCTGTCATCTATATGGTTCATCAGTGACCCATCATGGATTAACTATATTATGTCCAGAAACAATCAGAAACCACAAAACAATACAGAACTGTTTTCTTTTGGAAAATAAAAAAGAACAAGCATGCAGTCATTGTATGTAATATATGTTGGGGCTACCAACCATTCTGCCTCCTCTCTTTCCGTGTATATACATATATAGTAAATACTTTATATATATATACAGTACAGGCCAAAAGTTTGGACACACCTCCTCATTCAATGTGTTTTATATATATATATATATATATATATACACACCCCCCAATATTCCCCAGAACAGCACCTACATGCACACACTCTCACCCATTCAGAGCCTACACGCTCTGGGACCAGATTATTTATGTATAAACTGAGCTTTGCCATGGACCTTTTATCACAACCCCTAACCTTAACTTCTGCCATGAAACTGCCTTTGGTTGACCTGCAGTGACATCTTCTGCTGCGGCTTTACTGTTGGATATTATTGGATCTGTAGGCAGTGTGAAAGCACTTCTGCCTTCACATTCTGCTCACATGTTTTCTCGGATTATTCTGCTCCAAAGCAGATAGTAAACTAGTTGGCAAAGTTCAAGAAAAAAATGAAAAGCCATTTCTTTGAATGGAAAAAAATACATTAGGTTCTAGACAAGGTAACAAAAGATAAGTATAAGAAATGTTAAGAGGAATGGTAAAAATGCAGGGACAAATATAGATAGATAGATAGATAGATAGATAGATAGATAGATAGATAGATA
>JANRMT010062793.1:5491816-5510145 GCA_026402145.1 Polypterus bichir lapradei
ATAGATAGATAGATAGATAGATAGATAGATAGATAGATAGATAGATAGATAGATAGATAGATACATACTTTATTAATCCCATGGGGAAATTCACAAATATATTGCATTTCAAGGAGAGTTTGGAATAGCCAAATTAAAATTGCATTAAGTTTTATAAAAAGGGTTTTTCCTTTAACAATTCCAGGAGTTTTGGGGTTTTCTCTCTTATAGAATTTGACTGACAAAAAATAATTGTGGCCCTCCAGAAACTGAGCTTGCGATCCTTGAGTTAGCTGGTCATCTCTCTTTACATCTCATTGATTTTGGCTGCTGGTTAAAGACAAAAAAGGCAGTGAAGTGTTTTGAATATTAAAAAGCAAGTCAATAAAAAATAAGACAAACTACAAATGTCCCATTAGCGAAAGTAATTAGTTAATTAGGAAAGTGGCTACAATGAAAACCTGCACCCGTGCACTAGCTGGTAATTGCTGTATAATCACACTGTCCTTATAACTTTCACACCTTGTCACAAAAACCAGCGTCTACTATATAGGTCAAGTTTTCATGGCAATCACACACAGAAGCTCCATGAAGCTTTTCCAGAGTGAGCGTTAATGGCCTGTGTGGTTTATAAGGACAACAGACCCTGGTCAACCAACATCATCCCCAGGTGGATTTATGCATCTCTGCCCAAAACAAGTCTCTTATGTCCTTTTTTAGTTTTAAACCTAATGAGGATGTAATATTTGATCGTGACTGTGGTTACCCTGACACATTGACTAAAATAATATTACAGGAGTAAATCCTAAGAGGTTTACAATGTTCCCAGGTCATGGCTGTTGGACTCTTTAGGGCAAATATGTCACTTACACCCATTAAATGGAGAAATGTCTTTCTGTTATGATCTTGTTTTGTTATTAATTTTAAGTGACATGATTTGACTCTATTTTAAATTTTCTTTGTCCTTCTTGGGATTTTGCAACGTTAAGATTCAATTTCTGATGGGGGAATTTTAATTACAGTTATTAAAAATATTTTCACATCTTTCGGCACTCCATGTTTGTTTTGCTATAAGTGCCAGCATTTTGTCAGCCTTGCCTCAGCGTTTGTAGGTACAGGTGATCAAAAGCGTGCAGCCAGTGATGTAACTGACCAGATGATATAAAGGTAGGCCTTACGCACTTCTTGGTTAATGAAAGTTTTGAAAAAGATCCCTTTTTATTAGCAAAAGCATTTCTCAGTTTTACTTTATTTTTAGTGACTCCTATGCAACAGCTTTTTGACTGTGATTTTGGTTAATGATTTTTTTATTTAAAAGATGGGATTGAAGTACCTGGCACAGAACCTTGACTAGCTAGTCAAATATCTTTCATGCATTGTTACCTCTCTGTACTGTATGCCTTCCTTCATACTTAGCAAAACACTTTCCTTCTGTAGAGTTGCCACAAGGAAGGGCTGCATGCGCTACACAGGTCAAGTCTGCAATAGCGGAAAAGCCTCAGTTCAACATTAAAGAGAAAAAAACAACTTTGATTGTGTTTTGGTGTACATACTTTGTAACTGTTTAGATCATTCTAATTTTCTAGGTAAGACTGTTGAAAAGATATCACCTTTTAACTTCTGCTCAAAATGCTCAATTGATATAAGACTTTTGTTGTGGTCAAGAATGGGAAAGAGTTTGTTCATAACTGTACTTTTGCCAGTTAAGTTGCTGATTGACTTTGTAGTTGTATTTTCTAGACCAGGGTAGAAACCTGATCCCATAAAGTCATGTTGCTGTATGTGTTTGTTCCAATTCATTTCTTAATTAGAAATGTATTCTGGCTGTTAATAAAGCAGGTTATTTAGAAGTAAAAAGTTTGATCCATGTCTGAAATTTCTACCAGTTTATATCTTATTTCCATAGGTAGGTCAACCAATGTTTTGAGGGCTAAATATTATTACCTCTCTTCAGCATTTTCCCTCTTATTTTTAAGTATTGAAATAGTTTTCTACATGACAAACATTTATTGATATACTGTATATATATATACTATCAAGGTAGCTGGTAAAGTGTTGTTTTTTTTACTTGCACCTTAACTGCCTGCTGGTTACGGGAAAAAAATAAAAATAATCTTAACAAAAACAGGATGTATAATGAAATAAGCTAAAAATGTAGAGAACAAATTGCCTTTTGAAAGATGGAAAAATGGCAAATATCTTTTAAAAATTCATAGAGAAACAAAACACATGCTGTAGGTAATTTCTCAAAAAAGCTGTTTACAGAAACACTGGCAGGCAGTCTATAACTCGTTCCAAATTTTCATATGCTGGGTCAGTGCAAAGAAAAAATGAGTGCATGATGCATAGCTGAAAAGAGCGAGGATGAGAAGGTCGAGGCTCACTGCAGTCTCAACCTTGAGGATGTCATTGCATTCTTAAAAAGAAATATTATTTTTCTAAGATGAATAGAGCTGTGTTTACTTATTGTAACACAAGAACATGTCTGTTGTTCAATCTTTATTTTTCAGAACTTGCATAAATGGTGAAAAGCACCATCATTCATCCCCCTGTCCAAGCAATTTACTCAATCTGCTTCTTTTATAATCCAAATTGGGTGCAAGGCAATGACAAAACACCAAAGAAGACAAATGATATAAGCACTGGGGGAAAAAAATAAAGCTCCTTATTAAGAAGGTGTTTGTAAAAAGAACATGTTTGGCATTACTGGTAGGTAAATGTTTTTGTTCTACTTTGAAGTGCTGTTATATTGAGAACATTCCTTGAGAAAGTCTTCAAATAAGTTAATTTTCAAGTTTATCATCACATCACAAGTTTATCTTCTTACTTGCATGTTTCCTCATAATACTGACAATAATACAATACCAACAAAAGGCACACATGCACAAAAAATGCATTTATAGAAAGCAAAATATATATAAAATTGCATATGATATGATAGGGTGAGTCAAAATTGTGTTAACATTTGAAAGGCGGAAACAATTTGTTCACAAAACATACTTCATATGTGCAAGATGATTTACAGGAATGTCTCAATTTGTTTGCTATCACATTCAACACATGTACCATATGTGGCACATACATTGTCCACAAAAATTTTCTATAAGTACATACATAGCAGTACCATTAGTGTTAACATAATTTTCACTCACCCTGTATATACACACGTGCACATGGGGGACAGCTCATGGGCTTGAGTTATTGTACTGACCCGCCAAACCAGCAGTTGGTGCAATCCACTAATCATTTATGTCGTTTTCTCTTTGTAGACCAGAACACTGAACTTGAGTCCTCTGATGTGACGTCCGGCTCCACTGACATCAATTCCAGTTCCTGTGCCTGTGGACCTGCCCATTCCTGTCATCTCACCATATAACTACCATTTTGTTTATTGTATTCAGCTCTGTTTTGAACTCAGTCTTTAAAGACTGATGGACTGAGTGGGCTTCTCTTATCTGTCAAACTTCTTAGGTTCTTTTTAAGAGAGACAAGTGAAGAGTGAAGTACAAAAATTATGGGATAAACTCTTTTTATCTGGAGAAAAGATGGGTAGCAGCATCACACAACAAGAGGATAGGACCAGACAGCTCGTAAACTTGAGTTGATAATTGATTAAGGATAATGGAATAATGAACTTAAAAAAAAGGAATGAAAAACTTATGTTCTTATTTCAAGCAAACTTTAAAGCCACTTCATTTAGTGATGAACAAAGAAACTTTTGTTATTTTAACAGTACTATTCCTTCTCTCCCATATCCAGTAAGAAACACAGTCAGCTTCAAATATTTAATTCACTTAATTCTGATATTTTACTAAATAATTTCATCTGCTATCTCTCCAGTTTCTGATAAACGTAGTGAAGCACTCCGGTTTTATGATGATTCCATCTGCATCATTTAATTATTCTTTCATTTCTAGGAGCTGTCATTGGCTATGCACTGAGCTTTGATCATAAGAACACTTCCATGATACAGGCTTCAGGATTCTGCTTCTTATTGCACTTATCAATGCCGTACCATGCATGAAAAGAAAGAAAAGCCGTCCTGGTTCAGATTTATTGTGGTTGATAAATGAGCTAAATCTGATTTTAAACTTGCAACACAGATGTGTTTGGACTGCTTCAGGAGGCCATTATAAAATGATAAAATACATTGAAATAACAAAGATAGTCTGTTTGTGGTAATAAACAGACTGTTAGATAAAGTTTAGCTGAATGAAATTAGATAGCTTGACAATAAACGCCTGACATAAACAAAAAAGCATTATATCCTTTAGGCTGTGATAACAATACAATAATGCCTGAAGGATTTATGAGACTATTACAGTCCATTTCTGTAAAGAAGAAATATTAATAAATAAATAAAAGAATATTTCATGCAAGACCTCTTTTACAACTGTTTCATGAAGACATTATTCCCCTTTAAAGTAGATCTGACAGCTCTGCAAGCTTCATACATTTTTATGACGGAAATGGAAAAAAAAATAAAAAAAACAGAAGTACTCATTTAGTATATATAAAAGTAAGCTCATTTTATTTCAATACTGATGCATCTGTCATATTACTGAAAGCAAATAGCATCAGAGTAGAGGAGCATGTTGATACTGTTCTTGAGATTAATAATCAATGTACTTATGTGTCCAATCAAAACTGGACAGTCATTGTGTTTTCTAGTTAAAGCAAAATCAAAAGATATTTCTCATATCAACTATAGTGTTTGTTCAGTCACCAAGATCAAAGGTGGAGAAGAACTTGTTTTTGATGTATTTAGTCAAAGAACAGACCAAGACACCTTCTTCTGACTGACCTCCTCTCTTATTGAGGACCGATTGAGGTCATTTATGTTAGGTAGAATGCCTAGAGGGGGCTGGGCGGTCTCATGGCCTGCAACCCCTGCAGATTTTATTTGTTTCTCCAGCTGTCTGGAGTTTTTTTTTTGGTTTTTTCTGTCCTCCCTGGCCATCGTACCTTACTTTTATTCTAAGTTAATTAGTGTTCCCTAATTTTAATTATTTATTTTGTCTTTTTTCTCTTTCTTCATCATGTAAAGCACTTTGAGCTACATTGTTTGTATGAAAATGTGCTATATAAATAAATGTTGTTGTTGTTATTGGAAAGCATGGTGGCACTGTGGTTACCACGCTGCCTCACAATGCAAGTGCTGAATTCCCAACCCAGTAACTATCTGTTTGAAGTTTCAATGTTCGCCTGTGACTACCTGTATTTTCAGCAGGTACTCCAGATACTCCAGAAGTCTACCCATATCTTTAATATGTTCATTATAAATTAATTTTAAAAAGTATATTTGGTTAAATAATTTAGCAAAGGAGATTTATACATAATAAAGCATCATACATGTGTTTTTCATAAACAGTTGGAGCAGAGGCAGCTTACAGGACTTGCTGTAGAGCAGGGGTTCGCATTCTGGAGTGCAGGAGGGCCTTTTCAGTTCTGTTATCCCTGAGTTGTCCCATGAGTCCTTTTTAATCAACTAAAGGACTTCTTTAAGATTAGGCAGACATTGATGCAGTAAACCCAGATAACTTGACACATGCTGACTGTTCAGATAAACTCCTGTACTTGCCATGTGCTGTTCAATCTTATTCTTAGTAAATCCTTATATTCATTTTCCTGTGATGCATGTTAAGCTTACTGGCCTATAGTTGCTTGGCTCTTTCTGGTCACCATTTTTATATAATGAGATAATATTTGCCATTTTACACTCCTTCAGAATCTCCCCAATGCACAGTGACTTCCTAAAAATAAGTGCCAAGGGTTTATATATGAGGAGGGACCCAAAAATAACAAGCTTTTTTTTCTGGAGGCTGGAGGGGTGTTAGTTCCGACATTTGCAGATGCCCTCTGCATCATTTGGCCAAGCAGCATCCTTGAAATGCTAAAACAAATGCGTGATGCAGTGTGGAGAAAGCAACCTGAGTTTTGACGATCAGGCAAGTGGCTTCTGCATTGCGACAACACTCCTGCCCTCACAGCATTGAGTGTGTGGCAGTTTCTCACAAAAAACAGGATGACAACGGTCTCCCACTCCCCAGGCCTTGCACCCCGAGATTTTTACTCATTTGCAAGAATGAAGAGGGACCTTAAAGGAAAGTGTTTTCAAATGTAGAGGAGGTCAAGATGCAAATTATAGAGGCACTGAAAGATATTACTTTGCAAGAGTTTCAGAACAGTTTTGAACAACGGAAAAAGCCATGGTACAAGTGTATCATTATTTTTGGGTCCCCCCTCGTATGTACTCACTAGCCTCCTTAAGAACTTGAAGGTAAATATTATCTGGTCTTGGTGATTTGTTTGATTTCATCTTATTTAATCTGAGCAGCACTTCTCCCTCTACAATTTCCAAATCCCTCAGTACCTCCTTACTAGTCCCGTTTACCACTGGGAGGTTATCCACTGCCTCACTCGTGGAGACCTCAGAAAAATGCAAGTTTAGAGTGTCCGCTGTTTCACTGTCTGTATCTTTTAATTTCCCTTTACTATTTCTAATGGACTTCACCTCCTCCTCCTTGACTGTTCTAATACTAAAATACTGAAAGAATCTCTTAGGGACGTCTATCACCTTATTTGCTATATTCCTCTCCAACTGTCTTTTAGCCTCCCTAATATCCTTCTTAATGGTTGCCCTCATGTTCTCATACGCCCTATGACTCACTTTGGAATTATTAGTCTAATATGCCTTATAAATATTCCTTTCCTTTGCAGCTTCTTTTTTAACTATTTTACCCAATGTGGAGTTTTTAAAATTCCATATTAATTCCAAATTTAGGTATGTATCTGTGCTACATTACATGTAAAACATTTTTAAACCTGTTCCACTGCTCCTCGACTGTCTCCACACTTAAAAGCTTATCCTAGTCTGTCCTCCTTAGACTTTACCGCTTCTGCTAAAATTTTGCCCAACCAAAGTTAAACTTAATGATTTTAGTCTTTTCATCCGCACTCTTACAAAACATTAAAAACTGTATTATATTATGGTTTCTTGACCTTAGTGGTTCAATCACCTCTACACCATCAATTCTGTTTTGATTGTTATAAAATACTAATCCAGACAAGTTTCACACCGCATTGGTGCTTTACTTCTACAAACTCTGACTGACTGTAATATCCCCCTGTAAATTTGCCTTTTTAATATTACTAAAAAGATATGTGTTGAAATTACTGTCTGCATTGGATGGTCTATAACACACTCCTAAAATAAGGCCTCTTCCCCTAATGCTTTCCCGGTGAAGCCGCATGTCCTCACTAAGATAGGGTTCATCGTCCAAATGAAGAGGACTTGCATTTAAATTCTGTTTGACATAAAGAGCAACTCCAACTTCTTTTCTGTTCTGTCTATCCTTCCTAAAAATGTATATCCATCTATTTTATACTCATCTCCATCTCTGTTATTTAGCCAGGTTTCCGTTATTGCTTTAATATCATAATTATGCTCTGCTACATACAGCTCCAACTCAGCTTCAACTCAGTTCAGCAACTGGCCGCATTATTAAAATTTGATTTAGGATTACTAAAACTGTCTTAACTTTTTCCTTTTTTTTTATTAAAATTAACTGATTTAACTTAAATGGTAAAACTAAAAACTTCAGCCAAAAAAATAAATTATAGAACTGCTACAGCTATTTTACACCTTCTATTCCCTTAAGCTCCTGTACTATTCTCCCTTTCAATTTCCTGCTGTTTGTCCTTCTATAAGGTTAACTTTATTTTTCCTTGTCTGTTTTTCTAACTTTGCGCTCCTCTTATTCCTTACTTAAAAGCTCTCCACTCACACTGTTTGTATTCCTAAGTATTAGTAAACCCTTACTGTTCTACTTCCAGACAGTTAAGAACTGTTCAGTCTTAAATAAATAAATCAATAAAACTTGCTTAAGAAATATCTGCTGCTAGTTCATTTCTTACTATCTTATCTGCTTTTACAGCCCCTTGGGCCTGATCGCCCTCTTCCGCTAGCTGCTGAGCCTTCCTCTTTAATGCTTTGAAGTCAGATCAACCTTTTTTTAACTAAGGAATCACTGCTTCAGTTACTTAACTATTTAATGCTATGACACAGTTATTTACTTACAGATGCCAATATCTGTTACTGCTGTTTTCTACCCTGCCTTCTTGATGCTAGTTCAAATACAGATAACAAGAACAAGTAACTTTTCCAAGCACACCTCCAAACACCCAGCTACTTTTGCTCCTGTGCGGGTGAAAAAAAAGCAAACAACCCTTCTAAAGGGAAAAAAGCTTCAAAAATTCCCGCAAGGAAAGGCAAGTGTATTTTTTTCATTAATTTTCACACCACTGAAAACCAAGAAACTCTCAGCAACTGTCAGCAGCCTCTTTCATTTGTAAAGTTGATATGAGCAGTACTGACCTCTCTGGAACCTAAAAATACAGTTTTTTTGTTTTGATGCTTTCTCATTCACTGCCACTGCTACCAAATGCACCTTTGACTACCTCCATCTCCCTAAGATTATGTAAATGAAAGCTATGACTAAAGACTGCTAGGATATTTGTAAAGTGACATGGCCTGTACAATTAACTACTATGGTACTAGAAATTTCTGTACTTCCACCTTTAAAGGGCTTTTTTGGTTGCTACATATCAATGGCACCCATGTTGGTGTCTCCATACGCATAAACGTCCATCATGTGCAGTCAAAACAAAAAATCTTAGCCCTTCTCTCACAACAAACTAGGATCACATCATTGAGGCAGGTAATGTCAATTTCATTTAAATGTGGAACAATATTTGGAACTACTAGTTACCATACTGGACATTTCAGTATGCCACATATTGCTTAATAATTCAAAAATGCTTTAGATAGATAGATAGATAGATAGATAGATAGATAGATAGATAGATAGATAGATAGATAGATAGATAGATAGAAACTTCTATTTGTCTCCAGGGTTAAACTTGGCTTTTTATCCAAGATAATTTACTGATCCAATGGGAAATTTAAGTACCAGTAGCCATAATTATACCAAGTTAAATACAAACATTTAAATACACACTATACAAATACATACTATACAAATAATGAAGTTATAAGCTGGTGTATACATTAATACCAGTGCAATGGGAATCGTGCAAATAATACTATACTAACAAAGTGACAGGTGGCACATAATGTTAAATTGACAGATAGTAAAGTGACATTAATATTAAAGTAAAATACAATAAAAATAAAATGTGTTAGGAAGAGTTAAAGAGTCTAATGGCTCTGGGAACGAAAGATCTCTTGCATCTATCCGTATTGCAGATCTGTGATAGCAGCCTACCACTAAACAAACCCCTCTGCTTAATTATGGTGATGTATAGTGGGTTATGTTCATTGTCCATAATAGATAGCAGCTTGCCTAGTGTCCTCTCAGCAACTATAATAATAATAATAATTCTTTGCATTTATATGGCGCTTTTCTCAATACTCAAAGCGCTCAGCAATTGCAGGTTAAGGGCCTTGCTTAAGGGCCCAACAGAGCAGAGTCCCTTTTGGCATTTACGGGATTCGAACTGGCAACCTTCCGATTGCCAGTACAGATCCTTAGCCTCAGAGAGTCCATTTCTATATCAACCACAGATCCTGCTCGCCTGATCAGCTTGTTAATATACTTAGCATCTCTCCTCTTCAAGCTACCCCCATACCCCCCCCCCCGCACACCACAGCATAGAAGAAAGTACTAACCGCCACTGAATGATAGAACATCTGCAGGAGTTTCTTACATATGTTAAAGGCCAGCTTTGCCTCTTCCTGAGCAGAGCCTTTGTGTCCTTTGACCAGACCAGCCTGTCATCCAAGTGCACTCCAAGGTATTTATAGCTCTTGACCCACTCCACATCAACACCTTCAATAAAGACAGGTCTTAGTGGTGGTCTAGACCTATGGTAGTCCATATGGTCCTATGGTAGTTCCTTGGTTTTGGAAATGTTCAACAGCAGTTGGTTTGACCGACACCATACCATAGTCATTCACTGGTCCCTATACCCCTCCTCGTGTCCACCCCAGACACACCCCACAAGAGAACTTCTGCATGTGGCATTTCCCTCAGTTCTAACTAAAGTCTGATGTGTACAGAATGAAGAGGAAAGGGGAAAGAACTGTCCCCTGTGGAATTTCTGTGCTGCTAGTCTGTGATGCATGTTTTGGTGTGAGGGATATTGGCTGGTGAGTTAGTGCCAGTTAAGGCAGGAGCAGGGCAGTTGAACTGGTTGAAAAGGAGATTGAGCTCATTCGCTTTTTCCACCGTGGCTTATTATTAGCAAAGTAGCATACAGTTTTAACAAGAAGAACAGTATCCATACAGAAGTTCAGATAGTCTACTACTGGTAGCTACTGGTTAGGCTGCCACTTGTGTCGGTGCTTATACTGTATCACTATGACTGTAATACCTTCCAATTAAAATACAACATATCCCAAAAAAAGCAAAGCAATAATGAATAAAATATTTTTTTTCTTTAACTGCACTAAACAATGAAAAAGTACTATTTTATGCTTGTCTGATTTAATGAGAGCCACTTGTAACATATAGGTTACTGGGACACAACATACTTTGTTCTCCCAGAAGCAGGTAAGGTTGTTACTGTAAGTTCCATCAATGATACTATTCCATTAAATCACAAACCTAGGGCTTAAAATTACCTGGGATGTTTATATTTGATCTCTTGTCCTAGATTTATATGCTTCGGGTGCACTACAGGGGTAGATTAACTTCTGTATATCCACTTCTCAGACCTAATTTTAATAACATTTTTGCTTATTCAAATACTCTTGGATTCTCAATACTCCTTAGCACTCTAACAATTCTTCTTTTAGTTACAACTAATTGGACAGTCTCACTTATCAAACATTTATTGGTTGTACTCCTTTCTATCATAACCAAGTGAGAAAAGGATTTACTATTTTACTTAAACCTTGCAAAAAAAATTTAAATCACTTTATGAGGAACAGTTTTTATTTATTAATATTCTCCTGAATTAGGCACTCTGAACCATTGCTAGCCTTTTGGATATTTCAGTATTTTTTTAATGGCTTCTCTTATTTTTTAATGGAGAGAAGCGTTCAATGGGAAGTCATAAGGCAGCTATTGTCAGCTCCAGATACCTGTACAATACATTCAGCGTTTAATGAAAGCAGACAGAATTGATAGATGTTATGAATGACATGAAAAACAGTTGGAATGCCAACTGGGCCACCCTGTTCAAACAGACAGGCATACGGGGTGCAAGAACCAAAATCTTCTTTTGCCTTTGTGTATGTGGAAGCTCCGTCCTGCTGTGAGTTCAGGTTGTAGTGAGACTCCACTTTCTGGGGATGAGCTCATTTTAAATGTTTCAGACCAGTATGGGTGGGGCTTAAGGAAGAGACAGAAGCATGGCCTGTCATCTTTCTAGGTTGCTTTCTCTGTGCTGCAGAGGGAGGACACCAGGCAGTTGGCGACGGTGCCCCCTATTGCCCTGGGGTGGTACTGCATACCTGATCAGAGCTGGCAAGGTGATCCTCAGATGAACATGCATGACATAGATAACATTAACATACTTTATATCCATGGCCAACTACTCATAGGCACCCCCTCCCTTGTTCCCAGTGCTGTTCCTCAAAAAATTAGATTGCAATTAGCAGGTTAAAGAAAAATTATAGGTTTCAATCCATTACCGAACCCCTACCTTATTATTGGCAGCCAGTTTAGATTTTCCATAAACCTAAATTGCGCAGCTACAGGTTGGTGGAAATGAAATGGTATGTAGCAACATATTGAGACTATTTGGGTTCAAACCTTTGTTCTGGAACTGCGATGCGGCAGTAATAACCACTTTGTCTACTCAGTAAAAATCAAAATTATATTTCATTTCTGTAAATTCTTGCTTATTATAAGATACAGTTTAGTAGTATAAATTGTTACTGATTGTTCAGGCTTGTACAACAGATGGCCACAGGTTCAGATGGACCATCTAGTAGAAAGTTAGATTTGTTAGGGTAAAATGTCTTAAACTAGATCTTTTTCCAGCACCTGCGTTTAATCTCTAAAATGTTTTTTTTTTTGCATTGACATTCTTAAACAGAAGGTGAATGGTTCCATTAGGGGTCTTAAAAATATAATACTAGTCACAGTCTAAACTTGCAGCATGTTGCACTGATATTCCATTATATATTTTTGCCTAAAATTAATTATCTGAATAGTGAGCCGTTGCTGCTGATTACATTTTATCATCAATCCGTCAAGATTAATTTCATTCAGCAAGTTTAGACTTGCTTTCAGTGATTACCACCAAAGTTATTTAGTTTGAATTTTATTTTTTTGAAACTAAAGTGAGTCCAGAGAGTGAGCAAGTCATAACATGTTCTTACTTCACTGAAATGGATGTGACCCAGCAAATCCAGGCTTGTGTTCATACCATTAATACTTGATCAATCTTCTCCATAGAAGTATCAATTAAAGTATTACAATATCTACTTTTTTTAAACTATCTTTTTCAGTAGGAGTTGGAACCAATCTGAGCTGTGTATGGTGCTGGAGTCTCATAAAATACCAGTTGAAAGACCACACTTATGCCTAACCCCCTCTTGTTCATACTAGACTTATTTAATGTCACCAATAATCATAACAGGGTCATCATTTACATTACATTTGGACAGAAAGTGGGGAATATTGAGAAAAACCATTAGAACATCTGGAGAGTGTCAAAATCAAATTCACAAAGCCAGTTCAGGATGGTAAGAATACCTTTATTGACACCTGCATGAACTTACCACAATACCAGGAAGGAGATGGCTGAACTACAGCTGTTGATTTCACTTCTTAAATACACAGTTAACTACAGCAGTACATGATTAGTGGGTATTTCTTTGCAAGTTAATGATAAACGGACCTTCGGAGTCAGAAGTTGCTATTTAAGATTGCACTGGTTCTTATCAATAGTTAACCTTGCAAGAGTGACATCAGAATTGTGTCACAGATCAAAAGGCTTTAATTTAAATGGTTTCTAAGAATGAATGCTAAGGGCAAAGGCTAACAGTAAAAATGACATAATAATCAATATATCAAGTAATGAAAATTGTATTTAACCATAAATATCAACTCTGACAAGAGCAAGCAAAGTCTACCTTAGTAATCACTGGGGTGGAATGTGAATTTAGCTCCTAGGAGTTGTAAGGCAGCCTTGGAAGCAATGCACTCTGTATTCTCTGAGTAAAGCTTTGCATTGTGTAGGAATATTTATGTTGTCTAAATACTATTGAAATCTAAACTGGCAAATCTTTGAGACCTTCAAAATAAAATAACAGGGTGGCGCAGTGGTAGCACTACTGCCTCACAGTTAGGAGACCCAGGTTTGCTTCCCAGGTCCTCCTTGCGTGGAGTTTGCATGTTCTCCCCGTGTCTATGTGGATTTTCTCTGGGCACTCTGGTTTCCTCCCACAGTCCGAAGACATGCAGATTAGGTGCATTCCAAATTGTCCCTAGTGTGTACTTGGTGTGTGTGTGTGCGTGCCCTGCGGTGGGCTGGCACCCTGCCCAGGGTTTGTTTCCTGCCTTGCACTCTGTGTTGGCTCCAGCAGACCCCTGTGATCCTGTAGTTAGGATATAGTGGGTTGGATATAGGATGGATGGAGAATAAAATAACTCTTTAGATTTCTCACACACATACTAAATTTGAAAATGTGCCATATTGTTTTACAAAAAATGACTGACCTATTGTCATTTTGGTTAGATGACACTTGTAACCTATCCGGTTCATGTGCAGTTTTTCTCTGCCCTCTTTCTGTTTCAACTTCTGCTTGGAAACATGTCTTTCTGCTATAGCCATATGATGGAAGAGGCTAGGAAAATGAAGGGGAAGTTTAGTGCATCTGCAAAACGATTAATTTGAGTTGTCCTCTTTGTCTTTAGGCTAGTGTGTTTGACCATATTCCTATTTTTATAACTTTTGATTTTTCTCTTTGATTATTTTGAATATCTTTGTTAACATGTTTTTTGTTTGATTCTTAAACCGTCTGCCATGGTTTCATTACTTTCTACACCTCATCCACAGCTCTACTTATGGGAAGGCCTGCTGAACAGAACTCTGTCCTCTGGCCCCATGGCTCTGCTTTCCAGCTGCTGAAGTAAATGTCAGGGGATTGTGCTAAGTTAGTGACTATGATGGTGTGGTTGGGTAGTGCATGTCTGACTATTTATATATTTATTTCTATTGGTGTATACACATTATTTACATATTTGCAGGTAGTATGAGGTCCAAGACTGGAGCACAGTGAAAACCTTAACTTACCATGAGATGGACAAAATAAGCAAAGTCTTGTATTCACTAGCATATACTATATATTATTATTACTATTATTATTACTGTCCCATTAAGAGTAAACTTGCATTTTTATTATTGTCAGCCATGTGAATGCCAGCTCGGTTGAGAAATAGTGAAGCAAATCAGTATTTTATTTATTTATGCATCACATATACTATTAAAGGTATGACTATTTTAATGTCAAGGATGAGCTGTTTTTTCATGTCTGTTTTCTGCAGTTAATTGGTTTGCATGCATCTCCTGGTAACATGTCTCAAAAAAAGCAAGTCCAGATGATGGTAGGTTAATAAACATCTAGCCAACTCAAATTTCCTCATGGGATTAATAAAGTTTATCTAATCTAACCTAAATGTTGGGATTTCACACCCTGGAAGGAGTTGAATATATGTACTAGTGACGGGAGATTCGCGAAGAAACTGATCATTTTGAATGACTCTTTTCAGTGAATTATATGAATTGATTCATAAGCACAAATGAATCGGCTCAGTGGTGCTCTGTGAGACTAGTGCTAAAATGCATGCATGCTTGCTTGATGTCGTCATTGTCTGCCGTTTCACTGCCACTGCCTGCTTTTGGATGTGTAAAGGGCATGCATAAGAGCCCCTTGACTCATGAACCTCGACTCATTTAATTTGTGAACGAGTGACTACCTGAGAATCAGTCTACCATTCTTGTTGATTTCGTTCTTGAACAATCTGTCTAATAATTCTTGTTCATTTGATTCGTGAACAAGTCAGTACCTAAGAACCAAACTAACAATTCTCGATCAGTTTATTGTGAACAGATCATTATGAGTTGCACAATTCTCATTCACTTGTGATTTTGCAGTGCAACATCTATTTTTTAATTATGTATTTTAAATGTGTTATTATGCCTTAGTATATGAAAACAGAGAAATGGCATATGAATTATCATGTTAATTGTATAATGAATTACATATTTAGATATAATCATGGGCGGCACAGTGGCGCAGTGGTAGTGCTGCTGCCTCGCAGGTAGGAGACCCAGGTTTGCTTCCCGGGTCCCCCCTGTGTGGAGTTTGCATGTTCTCCCCGTGTCTGCGTGGGTTTCCTCCCACAATCCAAACACATGCAAGTTAGGTGGATTGGCGATTCTAAATTGGCCCTAGTGTGTGTTTGTGTGTGTCCTGCAGTGGGTTGGCACCCTGCCTGGGATTGGTTCCTGACTTGTGCCCTGGGATTGGCTCCCATGACCCTGTGTTTGGATTCAGCGGGTTGGAAAATGGATGGATGGATATATAATCATATTTATATAAAAAAAGTAACAAGCAATAATAGTAATTATATATTTATAAACATACACACACAAATCATAATTATATATTTGTGTATATTTGGTGCAGTGGTAGCACTGGTCCTTCACAGTAAGGAGGTCAGGGTTCACGCCCCACATCCCAGCATGGAGTTTGAATGTTCTCCCCATATCTGCTTAGGTTTCCTCCTGGTCCTCTGGTTTCCTCCCACAGTCCAAAGACATGCAGGTTAGGTGAATTGGCAATCCTAAATTAGCCATGGTATGTGTGTGTGTGTGTGTGCTTGCCCTGCTATGGACTGGTGCCCTGTGCAGGGTTTGTTCCTGCCTTGCACCCTATGCTAGCTGGATAGACTCCAGCAGTCCCTTACAACCCTTTCAGGACTAAGCAGGTTAGAAAATGACTGGTATGTACTTCCATGACTAGTTCTCTGACTGAACTTTGCTGTATCAATTTAAATTGCATAATAAAAAGTGTTTCACTTTATATTTTTAAATAAATTACTGTAGTACATAAACATGCTATATAGCTTTTCCCTTGAAGATGTTGAATTTCCTTGTGTTTGAGGTTTAAAAACAATAGATGCTTATAGACCACTCATGGCTTGCTCTGAACTTCTGATATGAAAAATAAGCTTAAAGAAAATAACAGCAAGAAGAACCTGTGGAAGAAGCAGAAATAAAATCTGCCCTAATGTATAAAATAACTGTTTTTTTCTTACTATTGTGGATTATTCTGTTTAAAAAATGTCATGCTGCTTATTTTTTCTAACTGTATTCAATTTAATGAAATTGGAAAAAGTGTCTTTTTAAATGTCATAATATAAATAGAAGGTGCAATGTTTAGGTGCTGTGAGACACGGGTCTGAACACCACCAGACAGACACCAACGCTTTATAAAACACACCTTTATAAAATAAAGTCCACACAACAAACAGTGGTCCCCACCAATCACTGTTAACACAGGCCATCTTCCCAATGTCCTTGGACTGCCTTTCCTCTGCTCCTGGGAGCTTTGTCCTGCTCCTGCTCCCGACTCTATCTCCTGGACTGGAGTGAGGCGGCCCTTTTTGTGCTACAGGTGCTTGATGATTCTCTTCCAGCAGCACTTCCTGGTGTGGCGGAAGTGCTGCTATTGCACCCGGAAGCACTCCGGGCATCCCTGGAAGGTCCTTCCTCTACCATCCCAGGTGTGGCGGAAGTGCAGGTTTCCCGGGCTCTACGACACTTGGGGTGCCCCCTGGCAGTGGCCATGGGCCCCTATAGGTTTGAGCCTCCTGGCTCGGCCCCCATGGACCACTCCTTATCCAGGGTGGTTGCCCCCTCATGGCCAGGGGGATGTACACACTGCCTCCCGGTCCTTCCAGGCATCCCAGCTGGGTCTGGCCCCTAGCCTCCTACGACACTGCATTCATATAAGATGAGAAATGCTCCTAGTGTTTTCCTCATGTTTGTCTGTTTGTCTGTCCACATGAAACAACTCCGTTCTTAGGAGACCAGTTTTCTTGAAAACTGATAAACTTATTCTTCTAGGACATTTGTCAAAGAAATTCAATTTTCAGAGAGTTCTGTACAATTTTGTGAAACGTGAAAAAATCTCATTTAAAAGCATTTGTAAGTTTTTCACTGACAAATCAGTATACTGTTTCAAATTAAAATTTGAAGCAGTTGTTTAAGCTTATGTGTATATATATATATACAGTGGAACCTCAGTTTGCGAATAACTTGGTTTACGAGTGTTTTGCAAGATGAGCTAAAATTTTTAATAAATTTTGATTTGATAAACAAGCGAGGTCTTACAATACGAGTAGTATGGATACGCTTTGTCTGCTGAGCGTCATGTGATCACAACTGAGCTGATGGTTCTTTTCTCGCACACGTGTGTGTGTGTGTCTCTCACACGCATGTGTGTGTGTGTCTGTCTCTCTCTCTTTCTTTCTCTCTCTCTCTCTCAGGCGCGTGTGTGTGTGTCTCTCTCTCTCGCGCACGCGTGTGTGTGTGTGTCTGTCTGTCTCTCTCTCTCATGCGTGTGTGTGTGTCTCTCTCTCTCTCGTGGGCAATTGTCTCCTATTCTCCGTCTGAGTCAGCGTGCCTCACTCATATAGTCAACATCCGAGCGTATACTGTTTACTACAGCATTGTGACTGTGTGTGTGTGCTGTGACGTGCGAGTCCCCGTCTTGCACCCCAAAACATGGAGCTGAGTCTCAGCATTTTAACAAAACCAGCTTTATTCAGCTTGAAACAGCAACAGCGTGGTTATTTATTGTAGCGGGATCTGCCACTCTCCTATACACAGACACAGCAGTCAGGCAGTGTCGTTGCCAAGTAGTACTGTGCCCTGCGCATTTATAATGTTCATTATATCACCCATCGACGGCAGGTGCTTATAACATGTCCACGATCTCTCGGATTCGCTTTTACGGCAAACTGCTATAGCGCTGGGAGACTGCATTTGCTTTGGGATGCTCTTCCGCATGTCGTCCCGTTGGGTGGAATCCCACAAGAGTTTAGAAACTCACTCACACCAGCCATGATTCTTTTCAAAGGTAAAGTGCAGGTTAGTTTGTTTTATGTACTGTATTTTTACTTTATATTTTGTATTAATCATTTTTATATGAATAGTTTTGGGTTGTGGAACGAATTATCTGAGTTTCCATTATTTCTTATGGGGAAATTCACTTTGATATACGAGTGCTTTGGACTGCGAGCACGTTTCCGGAACGAGGTTCAACTGTATATCTATACTAATAAAAGGCAAAGCCCTCACTGACT
>JANRMT010062793.1:5520145-5567475 GCA_026402145.1 Polypterus bichir lapradei
GAGACTCGTTATAAATTTGACTAACTTAAATACGCAATACAGTGGACCCTTGACTTAAGAACTTAATTCGTTCGCGAAGGCTAACCCATAATTCGTTCTGAACCTCCCACTGCAACACTTACTTAACCTTTTCATAATAAAAAAGGGTTGTATAATGTGCATAATTTACCAAAACACCAATAATTTTTCTAATGTACTAACCAAAAAGTTATAAAAAGTGCCTAGCCTACCAGCTAGATTAAGCTAGGAGCACGGAGGCGCGCAGCGGCTCAGGGCTTTCCTTTTCAGTGCACTTTTTTGTTGTTTTTGTACTTTTTTTTTTTTTTTCCTTGTTTGTGCACGATCGGTTTGGCGAACATCCGCTACACCTGTCAGAACCTTATAGACATCGGTGTCCAGAGCCAGACATCTGTTTCGAGTGTTTTTCATCACACGCACAACATCCCAGACAACATAGCGAGACCAGCGGGCTCTCCGTGGATTGTTGTCGGGTCTAGGAGACGACGCAGATGGAGGAGGGAAAGAAAACAGAAGCGGGGCCACAGATCCGGCGTTATGCTAAGGCTAAAAAAACAACCATACAAGCCCTATACAGAACTTTTTTTCTACACTGAAGGAGCTGCTTTTAATCTCATTGTAGATGTGTATAGTGACAATAAAAGGCATTCTATTCTATTCTAGAAACAACAATTTCATACTGTACTCACCATTTAATTTGACATCTTTGGGCTGCAGGAAGAGAGGAGGAGGAGAATGCAAATCTTTTCTTTGTAAAATTGTCGAGATGGTGGATTTCGACATGCTGTACATATTAGCGAGATCGGTCACACGAACAGCACTCTCATATTTCCACACAATTTCCATCTTCGTTTCAATTTTGATCGCTTTCTTTACCTTCTCTTCCTTAGCAATTATGTGTCTTGCTTGCATGGTCTTAGTGAATTATATATACAGTAATCCCTCGCTATATCGCACTTCGACTTTCGCGGCTTCACTCTATCGCGGATTTTATATATAAGCATAACTAAATATATAATGCAGATTTTTCGCTGCTTCGCGGGTTCTGCGGACAATGTGTCTTTTTACTTCCTGTACATGCTTCCTCAGTTGGTTTGCCCAGTTGATTTCATACAAGGGACGCTATTGGCAGAT
This sequence comes from Polypterus bichir lapradei, assembly GCA_026402145.1. NCBI lineage: Eukaryota > Metazoa > Chordata > Cladistia > Polypteriformes > Polypteridae > Polypterus > Polypterus bichir. Next base: position 5,521,298 of record JANRMT010062793.1, read on the forward strand.
GGCTGAGAAGCTAACCAATCAGAGCACGCAGTTAAGTTCTCCTGACTGAGAAGCTAACTGAATGCAGTGTTAACCAGGAAGTCTTGTCTCAATCATTCAGCATCAATGTGTTTCGCTGTGTAAAGAGTTGTGCTCTTTAGTGTTTATCTTTGTGCATAGTCAAGCCCTTCATTATGGCTCCAAAACAATCTGCTACTGCTTCAGGTGCCGTGCCCAAGCGCAAGAAGAAGATGTTAACGATTGCCGAAAAGGTAAACGTTTTGGATTTGTTGAAGGCTACGATTCTTTTTATTTAAAAAGTAGGAAAGGAATATAAGATCTACGGCTGCAGTGTCCTTTTAACCAGGGTGCAAAACGAGTTGTAAGTGGATGTAATAAGGCAGTAGTCTGGATGGAATCTGCTTTAGGGATTTGGATTGAAGACTGCCAGAAGAAGAACGGCAGTGCTACACAATCGCCTGAAGTGGCTCCTTTACAAGGGCTGTAACGCTCTCCTTTGTTGTGCAGTAAAATTAAACTCATTGTTATCGGACAAGTCATCGTGTCATTGTTGGTGAGTAACCATAATTAATTTTCTTCTTACAGTGCTTAGTACATGTACGTACGTTTAGTGTCACTGTACACACATTTATTGTATACTATTTTTCTTGCATTGTACGTATTTATTGCTGGTGGCCTGTCTATCGTAATGGCTGTAACATATGTGATATCGGAGACACTCAATATCTTTAAAATAATATTTAGGTTTTACTGTATATAAACAGTGTGTTTATATACATAATTTCAATGAATCTTACCTAATATCTAAGAGAATACAAAGGGATTATGCTGTATAACTCTGCTGGAAATATTTATAAACAGTGCGGGAGAGTTTATAAGGGCTTAAAATATATAAAAATAACCATACAAACATATGGTTTCTACTTCGCGGATTTTCACCTATCGCGGGGGGTCTGGAACGCAACCCCCGCGATCGAGGAGGGATTACTGTATAGGTAAATCACTGCAATGACCGAAATTACATCTACAAACACATGTATCTGGGCTCCAACTGATGCTACTATCGCTCTCGGTTGTTTGTTTACAATCGCGCAAGCGGATACACGTGCCCGCATTCGGGTCGTAACGCAAGATGTTGGTCATAAATAAAAAGAAAAATTTTTATTTTAAACTTCCCGATAATTTATTATAAATTTTATTAATAAAATCAACAACTGAAACACTTTTTTGAATAAATTCTTTATTTAATTTAAAGTACCGGCATGCAAAGTTACTTCTTCATCTGAAAGATGGCTCTGTGGTTTCGTCATTATTTACTTCCGTATTGATCGGCAAAACCGGCATTGCGCTGGAAATCTTGAATCTGAAACGATGCTCGTTGTATAAACTGAACCCCAAACTCCAAGCCAAAAATCTAGGACGAAATTCTCGGCTTATATTCCGGGATCTACGGTAACTATGCTCTATTATCAATGTTATTTTTGGATATATTACAAAATATTTAATAAATAAAAATCCCCTCCTCGAACTGCCACCTTATTGTGGTGGAGGGGTTTGCGTGTCCCACTGATCCTAGGAGCTCTGTTGTCTGGGGCTTTATGCCCCTGGTAAGGCCACCCAAGGCAAACTGGTCCTAGGTGAGGGATGAGACAAAGAGCAGTTAAACATAACCTCCTATGAAGAACAAAAAATTTGGACTGTGTTTTCCCTCGCCCAGACACGGGTCACCGAGGCCCCCCTCTGGAGCCAGGCCTGGAGGTGGAGCTCGATGGCAAGTGCCTGGTGGTCGGGCCTGCACCCATGGGGCTCGGCCAGGCACAGCCCGAAGAGGCAACATGGGTCCCCCTTCCCATGGGCTCACCACCTATGGGAGGGGCCAAGGAGGTCGGGTGCAGTGTGAGGTGGGTGGTGGCTGAAGGCAGGGACCTTAGCGGTCCGATCCTCGGCTATAGAAGCTGGCTCTTGGGACGTGGAATGTCACCTCTCTGAAGGGGAAGAAGCCTGAGCTAGTGCGTGAGATCGAGCGGTTCCGGTTAGATATAGTCGGGCTCACCTTGACACACAGCTTGGACTCTGGAACCAATCTGCTTGAGAGGGACTGGATTCTCTACCACTCTGCAGTTGCCCCCAGTTAAGAGGCGCTGAGTGGGTGTAGGCATACTTATTGCCATCCGACTTGGAGCCTGTTCATTTGGGTTTACCCTGGTGGATGAGATGGTAGCCTCCCTCCGCCTTCGGGTGGGGGGACGGGTCCTAACTGTTGTTTGTGAGTATGCACCAAACAGGAGTTTGTAGTACCCTCCCTTTTTTGAGTCCCTGGAGTAGGTGTTAGAAGGCATACCTACTGGAAACTCCCTCGTACTGCTGGGAGACTTCAATGCTCACGTGGGCAATGACAGTGAAACCTGGAAGGGCGTGATTGGGAGGGATGGCCCCCCCGATCTGAACCCAAGCGGTGTTTTGTTATTGGACTTCTGTGCTCGTCACAGATTGTCCATAACGAACACCATGTTCAAGCATAGGGGTGTTCATATGTGCACTTGACAGACCAGGGTGGTGGTCCCAGAGGGTGTGTTCCAACTACAGAGGGATCACACTCCTCAGCCTCCCTGGAAAAGTCTATTCGGGGGTCCTGGAGAGGAGGGTCCATCAGATAGTCGAACCTCGGATTCAGGAGGAACAGTGTGGTTTTCGTCCTGGTCGTGGAACAGTGGACCAGCACTACACCCTTAGCAGGGTCCTGGAGGGTGCATGGGAGTTTGCCCAACCAGTATACATGTGTTTTGTGGACTTGAAAAAGGTGTTTGACCGTGTCCCTCGGGGAATCCTGTGGGGGGTGCTCTGGGAGTATGGGGTACCAGACCCCCTGATAAGGGCTGTTCGGTCCCTGTACAACTGGTGTCAGAGCTTGGTCCACATTGCCGGCAGTAAGTCGAACCCATTTCCAGTGAGAGTTGGATTCCGCCAGGGCTGCCATTTGTCACCGATTCTGTTCATAACTTTTATGGACAGAATTTCTAGGTGCAGCCAGGGCATTGAGGGGGCCTGGTTTGGTGGAATCAGGATTGGGTCACTGCTTTTTGCAGATGATGTTGTCCTGTTTTCTTCATCAGGCCATGATCTTCAGCTCTCTCTGGATCGGTTCGCAGCTGAGAGTGAAGCAGCTGGGATGGGAATCAGCACCTCCAAATCCGAGACCATGGTCCTCAGCTGGTAAAGGGTGGTGTGCCCTCTCAGGGTTGGGAGCAAGATCCTGCCCCAAGTGGAGGAGTTCAAGTATCTTGGAGTCTTGTTCACGAGTGAGGGAAGAATGGAGTGTGAGATTGACAGGCGGATTGGTGTGGCGTCCGCAGTGATGCGGGCTCTACATCGGTCTGTCATGGTGAAAAAGGAGCTGAGCCATAAGGCAAAGCTCTCAATTTACTGGTCGATCTACATTCCTACCCTCACCTATGGTCATGAGGTATGTGTAGTGACCGAAAGAACGAGATTGCAAATACAAGCGGCTGAAATGAATATCCTCCGCAGGGTTTCTGGGCTTTCCCTTAAAGACAGGGTGAGAAGCTCAGTCATCCGGGAGGGGCTCAGAGTACAGCCGCTGCTCCTCCGGATCGAGAGGAGTCAGATGAGGTGGCTCTGGCATCTGATCAGAATGCCTCCTGGATGCTTCCCTGGTGAGGTGTTCCAGGCACGTCTAGCCGGGAGAAGGCCCCGGGGAAGACCCATGACACGCTGGAGGGACTATGTCTCTCGGCTGGCCTGGGAAAGCCTCAGGATTTCCCTGGAAGAGCTGAAGAATTGGCCAGGGAGAGGCTGGGCATCTCTGCTTAAGCTGCTGCCCCCGCGATCTGATCTCAGATAAGCAGAAGTGAATGGATGGATAATAAATAAAAATGTTATATGTGCTTCTTTGACCAAAGTAAATAGACCAAAATTTTAAAATACCCCAACCTTCAAAACACTTGACTAAGTGCACCAAAATGTTAAACCATACATACTTTTTCTAACTTGTTTAGATATATATTGGTGATGAACATTTTGTAATAATGTAGTGCTCATATATTTTTGTTTAGGATGTAATTACAGGTGCTTTAAAGCTCATAGTTAGGCAAAATCTGCTCTACTTTTAATCACACTGGCATATATCCCCATTCAATGGTTCTCTTCCCTGGCCGTACCAGCTTCATTCCAGAAAACTATACTGAGCCCTTTACCTAATTAAAACCCCACTAAATTGAATCATAACATAACATAACACTAACACAGTTTAAGAATGATGTATTAAGTGTGTCCTGAAATTGTTGGCCTATGCAAAAGTGGATAGGTCATACTCTGCTTGAGTATCCTGCTAGAGTTGGGGTACACCACTCCATTGATTTATAATACAGACCTCATGCAGTCTAACCAAAGAACAAAAAATTCCGTTTACATCAGATATTTTCAAGAATCATAATAGATTATGTTATTTATCCTATCATGTGGAAGCACTAAATTTATTCACTGATATTTTAAGTTATTTTTTCAAAAATAAATACTGCCTAAAATCAGTCATTTTCTAACCCACTTAGTCCTGAACAGGATCGGGGAATTCTGGAGCCTGTTACATCTAGCATAGGGCGCAAGTTAGGAACAAACCCTGGACATGGTGCCAGTCAATTGCAGGTTGAACACACAAACACACCCCAACCATACCACGCTATGGCCAATTTAGTATCCACCTAGCCTGTATGTCTTTGGTCTGTGGGAGGAAATTGAGGGGCACCTAGAGGAAACCCATGCAGACATGGAAAAGCATACAAACTCCACGCTGGGAGGACCTGCGATATGAACCATGTTTTCCTTACTGCGAGGCAGCAGTTCAACCACTGCACCAGTATGCAAAATCAAACTTCTCAGCTGAAGACTAATCCTTTATTTTAGAATTTTTGTAAGACAGCCTTTATTGTGTTGCTTTGAAGGTGATTCACACAGTTGAACAGACTGTCATTGCTTATACCTGTGTAGTAATTCAGATTTGACCTTGACTGCATCACATTTACTCCCATACCATTCATAGACTGTATATATTTTGAATGTATTTCATTACATTCACACATTCTTTGTTATGCTTCAAAAAAAAATGCAGAACACAAACATTCATTTTCAGCAATGAAGTATTCTGTTTTGCTAATAGTGCTTAATATGTGTCTCTACAGTAAAGCACTTCTGTTTAAACATTACATGTTATATCATTAGATTTGTCTCATGATTTAAAACATCATGTGTCAAGCCACAAATATAGCTGTCGAAGGTGGACGCTTTGAAGCATTAGCTAAATAAATGTATTTTGGAATGAATATATGGATCAGCTCATTCCATTATCATTGTAAACTAGCTACAGTTTCCAAGATAGCCAGTTTAAAACTTCCTTTGATTTTTACTTATTACATCTACAACTGGCACTGCCTGTGTTGAGTTTCCTCTGGATACTGTACATTTTCTTCCCACACCCCAAAGACATACAGGTTAGATGATCTAATTACTCTAAATTAGTACCATATGAGTAAATGTGGATGGCTGAGAGTTTGGTTCCCCCATGCAAGGTTGGTTCCTCCATACCAAGTACAACTGGAACAGGGACCGACTTCCCACATCCCTGGATAGGATAAACCCTTTAGAAAATGCAAGAAGGGTTGGATGGAAAACTGTAGACATGTTCATTACATTCTGTTCTTTTATCAAAGCAATGTATAGCGCTCTGCGGTGGGCTGGCACCCTACCCGGGGTTTGTTTCCTGCCTTGCGCCCAGTGTTAGCTAGGATTGGCTCCAGCAGACCCCCGTGACCCTGTAGTTAGGCTAGAGTGGGTTTGGATAATGGATGGATGGATGTACTGTATAGTCCTATATTAAAAAGTAATTAATACTGTTAAAATTTGTAGTTCACTCATTTGAATGTGTCACACTACAAGATAAAACAACTGCAACTCACAGCTGATTTATCACGCCATCACTTTCTCATCAACTATTTATGCATTTTTATATCCAAACTAATTCCTTAATGAGGTAAAAACAGCAATGTAAAAATTATTTTGCTCTAAATGAAAAAGGCATTTTTGAAATAATTGGTGTGATAATGGAAGGAATTATTAAGGGAAAGATTCAGCAACACATGGCAAGAACAAGAGTTTTACTGGACAGTCTACATAGGTTAAGAAGGGGGAGGTCATGTTTTTCTAACATGCTGGAATTTGATGAGGAAGCAACAAAAGAATATGATCAAAGTGGATGGGAATATAAATAACAAGCTGGTTAAGTTTGCAGATGATACCAAGCCAAGTGGACTGGTAGATAATTAAGAATATGTTGAATCATTACAGGCAGATTTGTGGCAGATGAAATTTAAAGAAAGTAAATGTAAAGTATTGCAGTAAAAATGTTAGGTTCAAATACACAATGAAAGGTCTGAGAATTGAAAGAACACCTTATGGGAAGGATTTAGGAGTCATAATGGACTCAACACTATCAATTGTCAGACAGTGTTCAGAAGCCATTAAGAAGGCTATCAGAATGTTAGTTTATGTAGCACATTGCGTAGAGTACAAGTTCAAGGAGGTTATGTTCAAGCTTTATAACATACTGGCGAGGGCTCATCTAGAGTACTGTGTGCCGTTTTGGTCTCCAGGCTACAAAAAGGAAAGGAAAACGTCCAAGAGATGAGCGACTAGGGTGATTCCAGGGCTGCAGGGCATGAAGTATGAGGAAAGATTAAAAGAGCTTTTCAGTTTTAGGCAAAAGAAGAATACCAGGAGACATGGCTGAAGCATTTAAAGTTATGAAGGGAGTACTCATGTCTCTTGTCATGAAGTGCTTCGACGTGATTATTAAAGACTCTATCTGCACTTTCCTTCCAAGGGACTTTGATCCACTCCAGTTTGCATACTGTACAAACAGGTCTACAGATGACCTCCATCTTGCAAATTCAGCACCTTTTTGTCCCATATAGACAGCAACAAGGAGTATTATGTAAGATTGTTGTTTATAGAGTACTTCTCACTTTCAACACCATTGTCCCCCGCTTATTGGCCACAAAGCTTAAAGACTTGGGACTGAACACCCCCCTTCTGTGACTGGGTGCTGGATTTTCTAGCTGGTGAGAGTAGGCAACTGCTTCTCCAACACTATAATTTCAACACATTAGTTCCACAGTGTTGTGTACCGAGTCCTCTGCTGTACTCCCTTTACACACATGATTGCGTGGCCAAGCAGAGATCCAACACCATTATTAAGTTTGCTGATGACACAAAGGTTTTAGGCCTCATTTCCAACAACAATGAGAAAGCCTATCTGGACGAGATAAAGAACCTGGCAGTATGGTACCAGGCTCATAACCTCTCAGCGAATGTCAGCAAGATCAAGGAGCTAGTGGTGGACTTCAGTCAGAAAGAGCAGCAGATCTACATAGCATAAATGGAGTTTCTGATGAGCAGCTTCAAGTACCTGGGTGTGTACATCCCAGAGGACCTGGCTTGGACCCAGCACAAACAAACCCAGGTGAGGAAGGTAAGGCAGCACCTTTATGCCCTGAGGTGGCTGAGGAAATTCAAGGTTTCCCCAATCACATTGAAAACTTTTTACACCAACATAATAGAAAGAATCCTAACACAGCTGTACGTCATGGTTCGGGAATTGCTCAATTTTAGATTGCAAAGCCCTGAAGAGAGTGGTGCATTCAGCAGAGCACATCTTAAGGACAGCAGTGCCCTCTCAGCAGGACATCTACGAAAAGCACTGTAGATTATATATTAACTGAACTATGGACTCTACTCACCAAAGCAACAGTCTGTTCAGTCTGTTCAACTGAAGTAAGTGGCTGAGCACCCTAATGGCAAAGACCAAGAGACTGAAAAGGAACTTTTCCCCTCAGGCAATCAGAATCTAGAACTCTGGAATGCTAAACATTTGAACCTAAAACTCATTTTAACTCACTGCACAGCCACTTTATGCTTTTTATTGTTTTTAGTGTTTTAGATTTCAGATTTTTATTTAATTTTAATCTAGTTTAACTTAAATTCATTTAGTTAATTTTATTATATTTTTCTTATTTTTATTATTTATTCTATTGCATTTTTTTTTTGTTTTTTTGCACAGTCTTAAAGTAGGCTAGCTTTTTCATTTCACTGCATGTTATACCTGTATAAATGTGCAAGTGACGAATAAAACTCTTGAATCTTGAATTAGTCCAGTGGATCAAGACTGTTATTTTAAAATGAGTTCATCAAGAACACGGAGATACAGTTGAAAACTTGTTAAAGGTAAATTTCACACAAACATTAGGAAGTTTTTCTTCATACAGTGAACCACAGACACATAAAATAACTTACCAAGTAGTGTAGTAGAAAGTAGGAGTTTATGGATTTTCAAAACCAGAATTGATGTTATTTTTGAAATAATTAACACTAGAATCTCTGAAGCCTACGAAAAAAGTTGTAATGCCAGGCCACCTTAAATTCCTTCGCACCTCTCAATCAGCGTCTTTATTTTGCAAATGTGTCAATCAGCTCAGGCAGCACACAGCCTGCTATCCCATCCCCCACCGACACAGCTGAAGTACTCCCAGCTCAAGTCTCTTTATCTGGAAGTGAGGTGCCTGTAGTTGTATAGGGTAAATAATATATTGTTATTTCATGTGTATTCTGTGTCTACAACGATCTGGAAAAATGTAGGATGAGAGGAAATGTGAGGCAAGAAATGTTGAACACATAACTAAAACAGAATTTTTTTTCATGTTACAATAATGACAGAATTAGGACATGAATTGTATAACGTGTGAAGACTGAAGTCCAAATATCAAATAAATGGTTTCCCAAAAGGTATAACAAAACAAGTGTGCCTTTATTCAAAAATATAACCAAAGAAAAAGAAATTATTCAATTTACATGTTGCTGCCAAAATGTAAAAACTGAAGCCCAAATATTAATTGCATGGCTGGTACAGAGGTAAGAATGGCTGTTTCTAAATCAAGAGGTTGAAGGATCAATCCTGGGTCTTCCCTGCATTTTCCGTTTTGAGTAGTGAGCTTCTGTTATTATTACTATTAGATTATAAAAGCATATATTTGCTTTGAGTCTATAACTGTTTTGCTACTTGTAAAAGATATCGCTAAAGGGATTTAAGCAGACACAGAAACGCTGGGGAATTGTGTTCTCACTTGTTGTCAATTGAAATTTTTTTCATTCAGTTTCATTCTTGAATAAAAGCACACTTGTTTCATGATACCTTTCTAAATTTGTTTATTTTATGTTCCAATAACCACTAGAATGGTATCAAATCTGTCTCTGCTTGTCTCATGCACGCACACACACATCCATGCATGAAAACACAATTATTTAAAAAGCTGTGTCATTAGAATATGAGTTGTCATTTGGACATGCTTTTTTGTTTCTGTCTTTTCCAACCTCTGCATTATGGTTCATGGTACTGGGAATGTAGACAGACTTCCTCTTTTTGGGCACATTACACCATCAGCATGGCACTGCCAGATCTAAACACTAGCGTGGACAATTGCACTGCACAACAAAGGTTTTGCTTCTTGAACAGTTTTGGGTGTTTCTTATAGATTTTTGGGTGCTGATCACGAATATCATACCATTTCAGAGAGTTTTTCTTATATTTGTATCCAAATATTTTCACTCCCCTAAGTGACTTATCAACAACAGTTTGTGCAGCCTGGGCATGTCCAGGCATGGAATCAGGCCAGGTTGGAAGCTGTTCTGTGGAAGTTGACATCCTGTGCATGCCTGGGCAGGTCTGAACAAGCTTGACGCTGTCTCAGCATGCTATAAAGGTGGCTTGGATACACCGATCCTGCTCATTTGGTTTATATAGATAATCAGTGTGTATGTATAGTATCAGTATAGTAAAGTATAGTATCTGTAGCAATATAACAGTAAGTAAGCTTGATGCTACAGATGTTTTGGTGTCGGGCGAAATGTCTCGTCAATTTCGTAACAGCCGCAATACATTTTGCTATGTCTGTGGCGAATATACACTTACGCCTCAGAGACACTGGATGACTGCTCTTGTGAAGAAAGCCTGTCATCTGTATGCTGCAAAATTGGTGATCAAGACAAGGAATGGGCGCCTCACATTTGCTGTGCGACATGTGCTGTCAGTCTGATAGCCTGGTTCAGAGGCACTTGAAAGACGATGCCGTTTGCTGTTACAATGATATGGTGAGAACAGAATGACCATGTGACAGACTGTTACTTCTGTTTGACTAATGTGTCTGATTTCTCTACCAAAAACAACAGGTCAATTGAATATCCTAATCTGCCTTCAGAAATGAGACCTATGCCACATGACAACAGTCTTCCAATTCCGAAACCACCAGAGGATTGGACCTTAGGCGAACCAGATGAAGAAACTGCAATGCAGGGTACTGACAGTGACATTGACCCGGATTTTGAACCGTGCTCATCAGGCGATCCACATCTGAAAACACAGTCCGAATCGAACGATTTGGCCAGAGATTTGGGTCTGTCAAAAGCAAAGGCCAAGCTGCTGGGTTCGAGACTGCAGGAGTGGTCTTTGCTGTCACCAGGTATGAAAATGCGAGGTCGACATCATGATATAATCAGATTTTGTGCACAAGTTTACAGTCTCTGTTTCTGTTGGGACATTGAAGGATTGTTCTTGGCCTTGGGTTGTGATCACAACCCGGAAGAGTAGTGTCTCTTCATTGATTCATCAATGTTAAGCCTGAAAGCTGTTCTGCTACACAATGGCAACGTTTATCCTTCAGGACCTGTTTTCTATGCAGCACACATGAAAGAAATGTATGAGAATATGGAACTGATGCTGAAGCACATCCAACTATACAACTGGAATATTTGTGGAGATCTTAATGTCGTTTCTCTGTTACTAGGACTGCAGCTTGGCTATACAAAGTATTGTTGTTTCATCTGTGAATGGGACAGCCGGGCCAAAGAGTCACACTATTCTTGACAGACATGGCCACTCCGTAAAAAGTTAGTTCCAGGACAGATAAATGTGGCACATGAATCGCTTGTCGACCCAGCAAAGATATTTTTGCCTCCTCTTCACATAGAACTGGGACTCATGAAGAATTTTGTGAAAGCACTGAACAAGGAAGGTGAAGGTTTTTGTTATTCAAGACAGATGTTCCCAGGAATAACTGACACCAAGATCAAAGAGGGCATTTTTGTTGTCCTCCAGATCAGACATGTTATGAGTGACAAGCGGTTTGAAGATCTGTTAGTTGGGCTGGAAAAAATTGCCTGGAAAGCCTTCAAAGATGTTGTTGACAATTTTCTGGGTAATTACAGAGCCCCAAACTACATTCAGCTGGAAGACAAACTTCTCAAAGCATACAAGACAATGAAGTGCAACATGTCACTCAAGATTCATTTCCTCTACTCACACTTGGACTTCTTCCCCGCAAATCTCGGTACTGTCAGTGATGGACATGGTGAAAGGTTTCACCAGGACATTGCTACGATGGAGAAACAATACCAGGGCAACTGGAATCCGTCAATGCATGCTGACTACTGTTGGATACTGCAACGTGATGCACCAGACATTGAATACAAAAGAAAAGCTATTTAATTCTGTTGAATTTAATAGCTTATGCGAAACATCAATGTGACTAAATACGATATTGTCAGTAAACATATAAATGTCTATTTCTCAGAGTTCCTACATGATGCAGTACAACCAAAACTATATTTGTGCATACCCAGTAGGTACCTGTCACAATCAGCAAACACTTTTCAGGAAGCAACACTTTTCAAAAAAACTGTTGCGCAGTGTTGCATGCGTACTTCAGTGACTTGAGCTGCAGGTGGAAGTTCCCATCCTACTTTATGGTGCCAAGCTAAGTTGTGTTGCAGTGCAGCAGTTAAATAGCCAGTGAAGGTAACGTGAAGAATTTGTCTGTTGTTACAGTTCTGTCTTTGTCCAGAAACTGTTTTATGACTATAGTCTCAGAAAGTCTTTCTCCTGTGGAATGACTGGGATCATTTCCTAAATAAGGAGTAGCATTGCACATGCACATGCAAATCTGTCATTTTTTACACATTCTGCATGGATGTCTTTGTTGTCAAAGCACAAATGTTGCACAATAGTTCGTTGTACCCCATGAAAGTGACTGAGAGAGTAAAACTGAATAAAAAAAAAACACTAACTTTTACAAGTAACAAAAATTCACAACGGGCATTACAGATTTAAAAAAAATGTATGTTTTTATTATATAATAGTAATAATAATAGCAGCTCACTACTTAAAACAGAAAATGCAGGGAAGACCCAGGATTGAACCTGCAACCTGTTTTTACCTCTTACCCAACCACACAATTGATAAATGGGCTTCGGTTTTTACATATTGGCAGCAAAATATAAATTAGATAATTTCTTTTTCTTTGGTTATATTTTTTAATAAAGGCACACTTGTTTTGTTATACCTTTTGAGAAAGTATTTATTTGATGTTTGGACTTCAGTCTTCAGACATTATACACTTCACGTCTGCATTTTGTCGTTATTATGACATTAAAAAAATTTCTGCTTTAGTTATGTGTTCAACATTTCTTACCTCGAATTTCCAGTCATCCTATATTTATCCAGATTGTTGTAGACACGGAACACACATGAAATGCATGTGTTCCAAATTATGAGATATTATTTACCCTATACAACTCCAGGCACTTCACACCCACATAAACAGACTTGAGCTGGGAGAACTTGAGCTTTGTCGGTGGGGGACGGGATAGAAGTCTGCTTCCTGCCTGTGCTGATTGACACATTTGCAAAACAAAGACGCTGATGGAGAGATGCAAAAAAATTTAAGGTGGCCCGGCAATATGACTTTTTTTTGTAGGCTTCAGGGATTCTAGTGTTAAATGGATATGACTGGCAAGTTTGTTGGGTTGAATGGCGTATTCTCGTCTAGATTATTCCAATATTCTAAAGTTCAAACTTTCATTTATTTTATATTGTGTGATATGGTATCTTATTAACCATTAGATTATTTTTGTAATGCTGAAATGCAAGTCATATATTTGTGCATCTCTTTTGCTCTTTCACACATAAGTGGATTAAACAGCAATTACTTATAGTGCCGAATGTTTTTGTTTAACACTACATAAATTAAGCAAAAATGATACTTATATATTTTTCAGACTTAAGTACAGCATTAACCCATTACACTTTAGGCTGATAGGCTTAGGATTAGTCACCCCTCATGTTAAATATCATTTAGAGGGGTTATTCACAATTCCTAAAACATACTGTCCACTACCTTCAAAATGTCTATTCATGTTGCCATAGTTGTAGGACAAATAAATGTTTTCAGCACTGTCCCATCCACATAAGAGGCTCTAGGACAATCTCCTCTCAAACAGCTGCCAATTCAAATCAACCATTGCTAGATTACAGTCTGCAGATAACAGTAGCTCTCTTGCACATAATTACTACAAACTTAGACTTCCCCCCTCATTGGTTCATCACTGCTCATTACAGCTTCCAGGGCAGATTGAAATAACATACTACTCCACTCTCTAAGAACAGCATGAAGAGACAGGCAGATGGATGTAATCACCAATATTTGAAAAACAACGTTTAACAAGTAAGAAAACTAAGATCCTTTTTGCAATACCTTGATAATGATTGCTTATTTTCCTCAAGGTAAATTAAATTCTATGTAAAAGAAAAAAAAACCTTTATGAAACTGTGTGTGACCTTTTTATGCCCAGTCAGCAGTACTTAATTCAATCAGTGTTGATGTAGGTGCACTCTATCAGTGTTGCAGCGTCAGTAATTAAAGAGACAGGAACAATACAAGTCACAAAATAAATCAAGCAGGAATAAAATAAAAAGAAGACAAACTGTTTGTTACTTTGCAAGTGAAAAAGAAAGCATCTGGTCTATGTGATATCAGAACTCAGAAAACACAAATAGAATATGAAATAACATACTAAAAAGACATTAACTGTGACATGGAGTGTTATGATAAGAATATCATCAGTTTTGGAAGGCAAAGTGTTTACTGTGTAAAACCACTTAAATAATGTAAACATGGGTTAACTGCAAAACATTTCCAGCACTGTCTCTTCATTTTGCATAAGGCTTACATGAACCCTAACTTGAAGCATTTCAGATGATTCTGAATCATTTGATTCTAATGTCTTTATTTGCAACTTGATTAATAAAAATATTTCAAAGAGCAAGTAGAAGCCATAATAATTTTTATTCATAAGCTCACAACTCTTGACAATGCATAGCCAAAACATATTAATATCTTGACTAGTATTTGCTGACTTTTAAAACTGATCAAAAGCTAAGAGTACAACCTGGGCTGACTTTAAATCTTTATACAATTGATCTGGGATAAATAAATTCTTGTCAGGTCATTGTTGAAGCCACTTAATCCAGACCAGGGTTGCTCGGGGCTGGACCCTATCATAAAATTGAAGGCAGGAACAAAACCTGGACAGGAAACCATGTCCTATAGGACAAATACACACACATACACACCAGGGCCAATTTAGCATTGCCAATTCACCTAACCTGCATGTTTTTGAACAGTAAAAGAAAAACCAGACAGACATAGGGAGGACCTGGGACCCGATCTCCAAACCATGGTCTCCTTACTGCAAGGCAACAGTGTTACTGTACCACCAAAGGAATTCTTGATTTTCATTTACACAAATGAGGCCTTTGTAGGAATACTAAGATTATGTCATGAAAATAAATACTGGCTAAGTGAAATCTACCTTTACAGTATTTTAAATTCATGATAGAGGTATTTAAACTAACCCAGCCACAGGGGATGCACAATCCAGTGTGTTCTTTGTGCCGGTCCCAAGCCCGGATAAATGGGGAGGGTTACATCAGGAAGGGCATCTGGTGTAAAATTTTGCCAAATCAATATGCAGAAGATGATTGCTGTGGCGACCCCTAATGGGAGCAGCCAAAGAAGAAGAAGAAGATAGAGGTATTTAAACTGAAGAAATATTATAAGTTGTGGACGCGGCCCGGACACAGACAGGCGGACATGTTGTTCATCACCACCACACGTTTATTTTACACTATTTACAAGTTCAAAAGTCAGTGCACACACGAAACCCCACACAGTCCTGGCCACACAATGCCTTCTCTTCGGGCCGCCTTCACTCTCCTCTCTTGCTTTGTCCTGCTTCCTCCCGACTCCAGCCTCGAATGAAGGGAGACGGTCCCTTTTATCTCATCCCGGACGGGCTCCAGGTGTTTCCCGGCACTCCTCCCTGGACACGCCCCAGTGTGGCGGAAGTGCCGGCTGTTCTCCCGGAAGCTCTCCGGTTGTCCCTGCTCCTCTTCCCCCCAGCACTTCCTGGTGTGGCGGAAGTGCTGAGGTCCAGGGTCCCCAAGGCATTGGGGCGCCCCCTGGCGGTGACCACGGGCCCCTACAGGGTTGGGCTTCCAAGCCCTCTACCCGTGGCCCCCAAAACAACCAGGATGGTGGCCCCCACGTGATCCAGGGTGGGCATAGATCCTCTTCCGGTCCCTCAAGGCGTCTCGGCCGGGTCGTTGCCCCGGCATCCCTGACAAACTTTAAAGAGAATACTTTTAATTTTACTTTATTAAGCACACAATTCAAATGACATACAGATTAGTCAACTCTGCAAACTTTAATAAGAAGCCAGCTCTCTGCTGCCAAACACTGTTCAAATACCCTGTGTAAGAAGTTTAAATATCTAACGTCTTTCCCAGCCATGCCTACCTCCAAACCAGTGGTCTGATGGAATGACAAGCAGATCTGTGAAAAAACTGACAGGCAGGAGCAACTTCTTTTATGAGGAGCACACATGCATAGTTGCTGCAAGGAAGAAAATACATTTGCTATTTTAAATAGATTTTTAATTCATTCTGATTTAATTTGTTTCTTTTTCCCTTTTACTTCTAGGTGCATGCCATCTTTGTTACTCTGAATGAGCCATTCCTCACATGGTTAGATTAGACTGTGATTAGATTTATTAGGCCATGCTCAAATTTAATAAGTAATTTTATAAATGTTGCCTAAGACCAAGGATGATTTAATTTTTTTAAAATAGTTTTAGACATACCCTCCAATTTATTTTTCTGCAGTAAATTCACATTTACATTTACATTGCATTTATTTGCTTAGCAGATACTTTTATCCAAAGCAGCTTACAACAGAGGTAAACATAATCAAGTAACATTAGGCTAGGGCCTGTTTTTTTCAGCAAGTGTAGTAGGAAAGGTAGCAAAAATTAATTACCACAAGTGAAAAGATGCAATAACTAATAATTTACAGTCAAAGATTATAATCAATAAAGCAATTAAACTTAACCAACACTATAAAACATGACAGAGCATAGTTTTTTTTCTTCTTCTTCTTCAATCAATTACACAGACAGTCACAGAACTGATGGGTCTTCAATTGCTTCTTAAATACATTGAGGGAGTCAACAGTACAGATGGAGATGAGTAGCCCATTCCACTAACTGGGAACTACACAGTAATGGAGTCTGGACTGAGACTTCCCATACGAAACTTTAACTGCTCAAAGGTTAAAATGATTCTCATTAATGTTTCATTTAAGAATCAAGTTTGTCACAGATGGTTCTCTAAAAATTCCTTAGGAGAAATAACTTTACACAAAAATGAGATACAGTATGAGATACAACCGAGATAAAAGGAGTCAAAATTGAGAATTTTGTTTGAAAAGCGTGTTATATTTTGTGAGACCTCTTTCTGGTCTTATTTTAATCCCTTTCAAGACTATGTATTTTTGACTTATTATTGGACTGAAACTTTCATCCAAGGTGACTTACAACATCTGAGATATGATTGGCTGCAATTCTCTTGTTTTCTATTTGTAGCACAGGCAGATGAAGTGACTTTCTCATAGTTACATGTTGCCAGAAGAAGGATTTAAACATATAATCTCAGGGCTTGAAGTCTTGAAGTGTGACACTGCCTGCCTTTTTTCCAGAATGACTATGATGTAATTGGAGCACAGCAATATAAATCAGATCAACTGATAGTATTATTCAGAAGCAATGACTGTACCTTGTAACGGTGCTACATGATTAACGTGGTCTTAAATGTATTGTGTTGAGTCACGTCTTTCGTAGCGTTTTCCCATTTATGTAGTCTATGATGCGTCTGTTTAAATGTTGTTCCCCTGGAAACAAAGGGAGAAAGGAGAATGCTGCAGGAGTGTGATCCCCTCATGGTAATTTTCCTATTCACCCATCAAGTTCATCCCGCTTTTCTTATTTAAATGAGAGGAGGGAGTGAAGGAAGGGAGATCGATGGGGAAAAGGGGAGGAACCAGAACACAACACAGAAACGCATCAAGAAACAGAGAAACGCCAATCCGAGTCGTCACACAGCTTTCCACAACTTGCTGCTCTCAATGCCGGACCTGTAACGATATTGCCATTCTCACAAAACCCCGGGGTTCAGTAGTGACAGGACACGACAAGGACTGTATGGTGAGACAATTTCTTTTTATTTTGGGAAAAGAGCATATAATCAAGTGCTTCTATATTGCAGTCACTGCTGGACAGATTCTAAACGGTTCAAGTTCATTATCATTAATCATTCCCTGGACGATTTCCTGGACTTTACGTGTGTTACAGTATGTGTTTCATGTGCATCATATCTGTTTTATGTTCAGTGTAGGGTCAAGGGAGGGTTTACTCTGTATATTCATTACTGCACCATTTGTTAAAGTATTCCACCATTCACTCATGGGGTTCTGTGTATTAGGGAAGTGGGAGGTGAGATATTTACACTTTTTGGCATTTTGTTTCATTTCTTTTTATCAATATATATATTCACTTTAGTAACTTACCTACTGTTTGCTTTTTTTGCCTATTTGATCACAGATTGGGGAAGTAATTGAAAGAAGTACGGCTTGTCTAAGTCTAACACCCCACAGGTTGCCAGGCCATAGGTCTTGGCGGTGTAGATGCCAGTGCAGACGATTGGGCCAGCTGTTACAAGCTTTTGTAAACATAGTAAAGTGTTTTATTACCACAAACAGCTGCCCATACATTTTACCATATATTACTAAGCACACAATGCAAATACTTTCAAACTGCAAAAAAATGTCAAGAACTTATCTGGTAAAGCTGAGCCCCTTGTATGACTTTGCTGTGATATTAGCTGAAACTCAATAGGAGACACTTGTGAGAATACTGTGTGTAAAATTAACAGAGAGTCACATAAAAAAGGTTTGGGGGAGACACCCTGTATACTTAAGAAGTTGTGGTAGTTTATAGGCAAAACAACAATATTATGTCCAAAACAGCACTGAGGTAAACATGGCCATTATATAATTGACTGACAGGTGCAGGAAGGACTGGAATTGGAAATGACATAATTATAATGTAAGCTCTGAAGGTTCATAAGCAGAAATTACATCTTTAGGAGACAGGTTCTAAGGGACTGGAAACAGAAGTGATATTATTAGATTCTTCTGATTGCAGAGAGAAAGTAGAAAAAGATTACAGCGCCAACCTCTGGTCTGGTGGAGAAACACATTTTTTCAAGCCTATAATCTGTCTACCATGCACATGTGTGTGACGTATTATTTTTTTCTCAGAAATCTGACAGATGTGAGACAAAAGAATGTGTCTCCATTTTATTTCTTTCTGATCTCATTATTGTTTAGAAGAAACCAAAAATATATTAAGGCGATCTCTTTTTTGATTTTTCATTTTTATTGGTTGATACCCCACAGAGGTGGCATCACCAGACACGTTCACTGTCAGACCTGAGTGGGTGAGAAGGTGCATAGCACCTCACCAGTGTCTCCATATACTCAGATGCTGACCATACTCTGTAGGCAAACATCATGGATATGAACTTAATGCGTTCTGCTGCAGGGAGCCCATGTAGCGATCTGAAGAGAGGAGTGATATGTGCCTGTCTTGGGTGGTTAAATACAAGACAGGCCGCTGCATTGTGGTTCATCTGGATCATTTTGATAGCACACATGGATACACCTGATAGAAGCAAGTTGCAGTAGTCCAGAAGCGACAAGACCAGAGACTGGACCAGAAGTTGTGCTGCATTGTCTGTCAGATAAAGTGTGATCTTACAGATATTGTATAGTGCGAACCTGCATGAATGAGAGACAGTAGAAATGTGGTCAGAAAAAGACAGCTACTCATCAATCACCACCCCTAGGTTGCGTACAGACTTGGCAGGTGTTAATGACAGTGAGCCAAGCTGAGCAGAAATGGGAATTGAGCAGACTGGCTTGCCAGCATAACAAGAAATTTTGTTTGTGCCAGATTATAGCACTTGTGCGGTCCTTCATCCATGTTGAGATACCATTTTGTCCTCCTGAGGAACGGCAGGTACAGCTGTGTATCATAGGCATAGCACTGATAAGAGAACCCATGGGATTGGATGATGGAACCCAGTAAGGTGGTGTACAGAAAAAAAAGTAGTGAACCCAGCACCAATCCTTGGTGTACACCTATATATGTCTGGTGTGCCTTTGACAACTCTCCTCACCATTACACACTGTGGGATCTGCCCAAGATATAGGACTCAAACCATCCGAGAACATTTCCAGTAATGCCAGTGTCAGAGAGGGTGGCAAGAAGGATGTTGTAGTTGACTGTGTCAAAGGCAGAAGAGTAATCTAGCAGGATCAGGACCAATGAGATGCAAGTCGTAGCTGGTCGACCACTGTCAGTATAGCCATCTCAGTCTAGTGGTTCCTTTTGTAGCAGGACTGGTTGGTATTGAGCAATACATTCTGTACAAGGAAGGAAGAGACTTAGTTAGAAACAGCATGTTCAAGTGTTTTGAAAAGAAAGGAAAGTAGTGAGACAGGCCTGTAGTTGTTAACTTAGGATGGATTGAGCATTGGTTTTTTGAGAAGTGGGCTATCAGAGCAAGTTTGAAGATATTAGGAAATGTGCCTGAGCTGAGTGAGCTGTTAATGATGTGTGTAATTCCAGCAATGAGTTAGGGAGAGATGGCCTGAAGAAGATGTGAGGGGACAGGGTCAAGTAGACAGGTAGTGAGGTGATTGTAGAGGAGGTAGGAAAGATCAGTGGCAGAGTGCAGAGAATGTGAATGTTGAGTGATGTTTGGAAGGAAGCATAATGGGCGGCAGAGAGAGTGAGAACTGACTGCTGATGGTAGCCACCCTATCCTGAAAGAAGGTGGCAAAGTCATCAGCAGACAAGGAGGTTGGGGGAGGACTAAGAAGTGAAGTGAATGTACAGAACAGTGCGTGTGATGTTGATGGTGCTGTTCTAGCACTAGTATTCTAGTCTGATAGAACTTGGCAGTTGATGGTGGCAGAAGAAAAGTATGCAAGAAGGTATGGATACTTAGCCAAATCTATCTGAGCCTTTGACTTCCTCCATTTCCTTTTGGCTCTCCTGAGATTGGTTCATTGAGTTTCTGAAAGCCAGGGACAGGAGGGTCTTTCATGTGCAGGCCTGGAAGTTAGAGGAAAAATACTGTCAAGACAAGACCACAGAGTCAAGCATAAATTCACAGACAGTATTTTTAAACATTTGCCAAATTTTAGGTAAGTCATAAGTTCAAATTAAGTGGCCTAATCATCTTTGATAAATGTCATTTTCAAACTGTCACCCAAGGCCAAGGGTAATTTAATTTTGCAGTGTTTGATTACAATTAGTCACACACTCCAATTTAATGGAATATACATATGCCATAAATATAATTTTAGAATTGCCTGTGAGTTTAGACCTACACTACATATTAAAAGTTGAAGCTAATTGTGTTTTAGTATTAATGGGTCACACAAATGATATTTATATAAGATTCCTATCAAATTGTTAAAACACATAAAAGAACAGAAAATGTATTTGTTACTAGCCTCATGTTTTAAGCCCACCTAATGTGTCATTCTTAATGCTGTCTCCTGTTCATCATTTTTGTTTTCATCTCCATTGTATTTTGTGCATGACATGTACATACCTGCAGTCAATGGTATTTATAATTCCACCAATGGGCATCAAATCAGATTCAATTGTCTACTCTAGGGATCCTTAAGTTTGGTCGTGGCAGACTAAACTGGCTGGAGGTTTTTGTTCCAATCCCATGTGTTCATTATACTGTAAGCCTGTAATTGCTCAAGTAACATTTCGTTAAGACCCCCAACACTACATTACTTTGTTTAGTCTTAAGCAGCTGCATTCATGATTTCTAATAGATTCTCGCTTTCTTAACTTGGCCAATGACAAAGGAACCAGCAGTTCACTGTAAGTTTCTTGCATTTACACCTATGTTTTCATCGTCACATATCTATGTTAATATAAAGTATTTGGAAAAAAATGGAAGACAATGTTTCCGTCTGTTGATTCCAAGGCACCAAATATTTCCAATGTCTTTCCATAGGCAGAAAAAAACCCACCTTGGACAATGAACAATGGTACCAGGAGCCACAATATGATACAAAGAAGAGAAGCAAAAGAGAGGATGGTTAGTAATGCTTCATAATTATTGTATTACTTATATTGTTACTTACCAGACATCCCCAGTACAAACACACAAACACATACTGTGACTCATGACCAATGACATTAATTTAGTGAAGGCAATTTCATAGCTTTGTTTAACTCAGTTGTGCACCAATTAAGAAATAAAAAGCTGTTAAGCGAAAAAAGCATCTATAGTGTAACCTGTTAAAAAAAATGGCAAGGCATGAGACACTAGCTACTGAGTAAGGAAAAGTTTCAAAGCCATCACAATGAAGGCTGCTGACCGAAGATAAAAAGGTTGCAATCTTAAGCAATGGAGTAATTTTCGTATAATTTTTATTTAAACAGCACTAAGTCTCTCACCACAAGACATGTAAAAGTTCCTTGACAAAGTTTCTGTACTCTCCTTCTAACACTTGAGCAGAATGGGAAAGTCATTAGATGACTGAGGATGAGATGGATGGAAGCTGTCAGCCAAATGCTTGCCAGAGCATGAAATCTAACCTAGCATTAGAGAGACTAGAAAAAAAGCTTCTCTTTTAGCTCTTAAAGCCAATATCCAGCAGTTTCAGACTACATTATTGGTGCTTCTCGCTGGGTTTGTGACGCCTCCCTGTCTTCCCTGTCTGCTGTCACTCAGTGAAGTCCAATTGATATTCAGAGCACTTTATGCAGTCATTCGGTAAGAGACAGACTCCTTTTAAAAGTCTCAAATCAACGTGTCTAATGAACTTATTAAAAGATGATCTTTTAAACGCATGATTTGTACAATGGTGTGAAATGATCGTTGATCTGGTTGTAAGCAGTAAGTCATAAAAAATTAAATGTGCAGGTGTTGATAAAAGAGAATTGCTGGTGACTCATCCACAAATGTATTCATTTTCAGGTTGATAATCTGTTGTTAATTGTATTTTATTGAGCTTGTATTGAATGTTTCTTTAGTTTGATCTAATCCAGTACTGTGTCATGGTAAGTGATGCTGCTTCACAGCTTCAGGAATTGTAGCCCTGACTATTGTCTGTGTGAAGTTTGCAAGTTCTCCCCATCTGTGTCTGGATTTTTTTTTTAGGTACTCTAATTTTTCTCCCATATACCACACATGTTAGATTAAGTGGTGACAATAAACTAGCATTGGAGCATGATGACTAAAGTCCCTTCAAGGTTTCTTGCTCCTAAATTGGTTGGATGTATTTGCTATTAAAAAAACAGAGAGTAATGCTGCTTGTTAAAAAGTTGTTGATACTAATCTCTGGACCTTGACATGCATAGACTGTTTATCATTTTTGTGCAAAACAACATCTTTAATACTGATTATTCAATAAATTTCTGCCTGTACTCCACACAATGAAAATATAGATTTCCCCATGCTAATGAAAAAAAAATCCAGAAGCGAAACCTTTCCTTTAGAAATGATTAGTACTTTTCTGTTTTATAAGTGTATTTTTTATTAAGTACATACTGTCTGTATTGTTTGTTTGTAGGTTTTCTTTATAGTTTAGACATACTTGAACAGGACGATTTCAAAAAGTTATAGTCCAGCAGACAATGCCTGAGATATATGAATTTTTCTGCAATTGAAAAATCAAAATGATTTTTTTTCTGCTACAGGTTAAGTTCTGATGTCTGATCGATGCTGTTTATGACTGGATAGATATTAAGCCAATGCTCTATTATTCTCAATGTCTTGTTAATCATGCTTGGTGTGATTTTTGCTATTCTCTTTCTCTGGTGAGTGTAACAAATGTTTTCAGTGAAGTATTTTTTTACATATCCCCATGCCAACACTGCAAAAAATGCATACAGAAAACTAGACAAAAAAAAAACTTTAAATGGGAATTGTTTTGCTTTAATATAGCAAAAATATTTGCCAATGGGGTAAGTGAAATTTACCTGACATTATTTCTTAATGTAAGATAAATAATCATACACATAATATTAAAAAAAATTTAAAAGTCAATAATTCTTACAATAAGGAAAACAAGATTTAATGTCATGATACTTTTCACTTGCTTAGATTTCAGTTTTTGCAGTGAAGAAAAACAGGAATGAAAAATCTGCACTTATGGATGATAACCACTACATACTTTAATAAATTGTTAATGCCGCTGCATTTAAAATTATCCAAAATGTACTTAGGACAAGATCCAGCTTGCGACTGTTGCCATCTAGCTTCAGTATCACTAAGCCATAGGTTTTAGGAATGCACCAAATTATCAAGCAGCCTTGGTGTCATGATCACTCCTAAAACATTAATGGCTGTGTTTGGTGTACTCCCGAATTGGCTTAAAAAGGAGAAATACAAATTGATTGCAAAGCCCTATGCCTCCCTACTAGCATACAGACTTATCTTGCTTAACTGAAAGAATCCCAACCCATTTTCTACGACTTCATAGGTAACTATATTGTAACAATTTCTTAATCCACTAAAATTGTCACTTATGAGAACATTGATGAAGAAATCAGGGAAAGATCCATATTAGCTTCATAACTATAGGCACATTTACATTTTTTTTTCTTTTAGATAGATAGATACTTTATTAATCCCAAGGGGAAATTAAAAGTATTTGATAAAGAAGCTGCCATGCAGCTCCGGTCTTACCTTACATATTACAATTGTGGTAGGTTGCTGGCATTTCACTCCGGCCCTCACTCCCAGGCCGCCAGGAGGAGCTCTCCCGAGAGCATATATGGGCCCCGAATTCCAGCAGGGCCTCATGGACTATGGAGTTTTTATACTCAGCCCTGCTGGATACCTTGGGGGCCACTGGGAGTCGCTGTCGGGAAGCCAGTGGACTCATTTGTGCACCATGACCCGGAAGTTCGTCACAGGAAGAGCGACGGGCTTCCAGGGTGAAGAAAAGTACTGTTTACTCTGACCCGGAAGGAATAAGGACTTGTGGAACTGTTGGGCAGAAACACTTCCGGGTCAGGAGGAATAAAAGGACTCTGGGAACTCCCAGACAACGAGCTGAGCTGGGTGGTAGGAAGGCAACGCGTCTGGGAGTGGAGGATTGGATTATTGATTGTTTATTGTGTATTATTGGTTATTTATGAGTAGTGTGGAGTGGAGGGTGCTTAGTGCACGTAATTATTATAATAAAAAGAATTATTGTGGCACTTTTACCAGGTGTTTGGCGTGGTACCTGAGGGTTCAAGGGAGCACTAGAGCCCCCTACTGCGACACAATGTACTTCGAAAGTTCCAGTCTGGCTTTCGTGCAGGTCACCACACAGAAACAGCATTAACTTACATTATAAATGACATTTTATTATCTTCTGATGAAAAATGCTACAGTAATTATGTACTGTAGTTAACTTTAAACACAGGCTTTGGTAACATTGACCACTCTACTCTGTTACATTGGCCTGAATATTATGTTTGTCTCTCAGGCATTGTCCTTGCATGGTTTATTTCACATTTATCAAATCAATTTCAGTATATACAGAAAAATGTTGTGCATACTTCTTTATTATATTCAGAAATAAAATATGGTTTCCTGCAAGGCTTGGTACTCAGACCTTTACTGTTTTTATTTTATATGCTTCTATTGGGAACTATTATTAGTAAGCATTACATTTCTTTTCACTTGTATGTAGATGATATCCAGTTAAAGTTTTTTTTTTCTTTTTTTGACCAAATGTTTCCCCAGTGGTGTTCTTAATTGTGTCCGTGAGTTAAGAATGATAGCTGTTTGGCTTTGAATACAGAAAAAAACATAAGATGCTTTTTTATTGGGGGAAGTGATGTGACCATATTTTGGCCTTTTTAACTCAGAAATTTTAAACATCAGTTTTATTGAACTGGCACAGAACTTAGTTAATTTTGTCGCAGTCATGTCCTTTAAAGCACATACTCCCAACACCATGTAAAACCTGCCTGCTTGTATAAGAAGACCCACTACTTTAGTCTAGCATTACCTAGGGCTCTTGATTAGCTGTGCAAGTTGCATTTCTGTTTTCTAGTCATCTGTATGAAAATATAAATATATCATTAATTACGAACCATTTCTAACCTTTTTTTATTCTGTTTTTCTTCTTAGTATTCTGCTGTGACAATTAATGCTATTATCTACTTCAAAGCTGTTCTTCTGCCCATGAGAAAGAGATCAGTGATACTCGGATCCTTTACAATAGATAGCCTAGGAGCAGGTGGATGGCCAGTTGACCAAAGTCACCATTATGATCAATGTGCCTTTCTGTCTGTGTGTTTTTGTCTTTGTCTGTTAAAACTGACCAGAGACCACCTCCCAAGGGGCCTCATGCATAACGGCGTGCGTAGAATTCACACTATAACATGACGTAAGCACAAAAGCCGAAATGTGCTTACGCACAGAAAAATCCAGATGCAGGAATCTGTGCGTACTCCAACTTCCACGTTCTTCAACTATATAAATCCCAGTTTGCGTGAAAAGTAACACATGTGCACGCGCCTGCTGCCCCGCCCCAATTCCTCCCAGAATTGCGCCTCTTTGAATATGCAAATCAATATAAATAGCCCTTAAGCTCAGCGTTCTGTGAAAAGACAATGGGAAAAGCACGGGGGAAAATATAAGAATTTCAGCGAATACCAAGTGGAGGCCAAGGAAAAACATACTATTTATTGATTTAAACAGTGGTATAATCAACAAAAGGAAGCTGATCATGTGATTTAGCGTGTTGGAGAAACTTGAAAGCTCAAGTTCACAAAGTTGCACAGTGCCCGAAATAAAAAAGAAGTCACATATCAAAGTCGCCGTGAAAAGGCGAGTTGTTGCCCACAGTCTGAGTGTCATATGAAAGCTTATTAGGGTACAGACAATAAAAATAGGCACACAGTGGGGGAAAAAAGCACAAGATGTCAACTTTAATCTCGAAATTTCCACTTTAATCACGTTGCTTATTTTGTCATTAAAGTAGAACATCATAAACTTCATCTTAAAATCATTTCATTTACTAGTTTCTCAAATCCCATCGTAACTAAAGTAGCATATTAAATGCTTTGTTTTGTATTTGATCTTCTATGTGCTATATGTGTGTGAATCACTAAGTGCTTCCGTTCTTTCTCTTTCTCTGACAGGTCACAGAATCCATTACATTTGTGATATTACAGCTTTCTGAATAATTAAAATACTGAGATGTATATGTGATATCATTTTCATGATGATTAGAATGAAAGCATATTATTAAACATGGGAATACGGTGGCACAGTGATTGTTCATGTCTCACACAAGATGCTGCTGTGCCATGTGCAACCTTCGATGAAATAATTTATTGTAGCAGTACTGTCTCTTTCAAACGTACTAACCTCCAATTCCTGTCCTTACTTTTCTTTCTCCAAATACCCAATCGCCACACAATCAGCTCTGTAATAGACGTTAAGCCATCTGTAAGCTTACAACGGCGATTCTTCAAAACTTTTAAGGAACCGTGAAATATCTTCATAGTACGTGTTTAATTATTCTATCCGTCTATTCTCCCAGTGTCGCGCCAGCCTCAGCACATATACAGTGCGAGGGTGGAACAATACGTGAACTTGCTAGCGCTGCGGCACCGTGTCCTCACATATTTAATTATTAACAACACAGATTATTTAAATGAAGTTAAAGTTTTATCTGTATAATATAATCAACATAGTTTGCTACGTTTCATCTTAAAACTGATAGCGCCATCATATGTAAATACGCGCTTTATAAAGTGGTGCAGGTTTTCAATATTATAACTGTAGTGCAAGTTTACAGTGGGGTAATTGTACTTATAAGAACAAACAGTTCTACAAGGAGCAATTGATTGAGTGCGTTTATAGTTCTTGGGATGAAACTGTTTCTGAACCGTGAGGTCCGTACAGGAAAGCCTTTGAAACGTTTTTCCGTGGCTGAGGCAGCGTGTGTTTGGTATACCAATAATTCTCTTTCCGATCAGCTGCTGCTGTGATTTCCCACTCAGATACAGTGATAAAAATACTCTGAGTGGTTCAGTGAGAGTAATATGGAAAAAGATGATCCACTGTGGCAACCCTTAAAGGGAGCAGCTGAAAGAAGAAAAAGAAGGTGCAGTGAGAGTAACAACGCTAAAGCAGTTATGATATTTGGAATACTATGGCTATTCCCTGGACCATTATATTGTTACAGGTTAATTACAATCAGATGCATTACACTAATAAACAATATGCAGTTAGTTTCAGTGTATTTATAAAGCCACGTCAGGAATGTGGATCTAAGAAAGAAAGGGTAACCACACATTAACAGTAGCACTGCTTTGATGCTGGGTGCCGCCAGTCTGCAAAACCGAGCAGAGAACTTGCGTATGACAGGGTATGAGGTACCGTGGAAATGTGCAGGGCTTTACGCCAAGTTTAGGTTTTATACATCGTGATTTGAACGTGGAAACATTCGTACGCAACATTTTTGTGCGTACGCACTGTTTATACATGAGGTCCCAGGTGTATATTTTCCCCAGAGATGCTGCTGATTGGAGTTTTTGTGTTCCTCTCCTCTGTTGTCAAAATGCATTAGTACAAAAATTAATCAATGGACACAAATTGTTACACTCCATTTATTTTAATTAATTTCGATCCACTTTATCTTCCAGTGTGTTTGAGGAAATCTGTGCCTTTATATGTATGCACTAGCAAAATACCCGTGCTTCGCAGTGGAGAAGTAGTGTGTTAAAGAAATAAAGAAAAAGAAAAGGAAACATTTTGAAAATAACGTAACATGATTGTCAATGTAATTGTTTTGTCACTGTTATGAGTGTTGCTGTCATATATATATATATATATATATATATATATATATATATATATATATACACACACACACATATAAACATATATAAATATACATATATACATATCTACATATACACATATATACATATACACATCTACATATATATGCATACAGTATATATATACACATATCAACATATATACACATACATATACACACATACATACACACACACATATACATATACTGTATACATATACACATACATACATACACATAAATATATATATACACACACATACAGACATACACACACATATACAGTATATATATATATATATATATATATATACACAGACACATATATATACATATCTACATATATATATATACACATACATACATATATATCTACATATATATATACTGTATATAGCAAAATCCCCTCACTTCACAGCAACGAAGTACTGCTTTTAAATTTTTATTAAGAAGAAAAGAAAACCTTTTTAAACTGAGGGAAAATATACCAATAACTATTTGTTAAGGATCTCTTTGTATACCACGTTGTCAGTTCAGCACTCCGGTTGTAATATGACCAAGCTGTGCGAGCTTACTCTTGATAATGCAACGTATAGTTGTCCAGGAGAAAAGCAATCTTGCCTCAAATCAATGCCAACCTTTTGTAGGGTCTGTCCCTGAGACTTATTGTCATCGCGAAGCAGAGCCTTACTGGAAATTGGAGGCATTTGAATTCAAATGGGAGATCAGAGGGTATAACGGTGATGCGAGGAATACATTCAGAGTGTGGCGCTCTGCTGTTTTTTTGTGAAGCTGCCTTTACACAGCTTCTCCGCTGTTTTATAAACGAACGCCATATAAGGCCATCCTTTCTCCTTGCTTCGCGGTTCTGTACTGTTTTATTGTTGGTTTATTACGATTGTTATAGTTATTGTGTAGCTATTTGAGACTTACTTTACTGTTCAGGTACCCATTTTCTTTATTTAATCCGTGGCTTCTCCGCTATTTTTTGTTTGTTTATTACGATTATAGATATTTATGGATTCCTTTCTTTAGCTGACTGCCTGCTCATATAAGGCGCTCCGCTGTTTTTTTGTGAAGCAGCCTTTACACAGCTTCTCTGCTGTTTTATAAATGAATGACATATAAGGCCATCATTTTTCCCTTGCTTCGCCAAGGAAGCAGCCTTTTTATTTAATCCATGGGTTCTCCGCTGTTTTATTGTTCATTTATTATGATTGTTATAGTTCTCTTTGTATAGCACGTTGTCAGTTCAGCGAAGCAGAGCCTTACTGGAAATTGGAGGCATTTGAATTGAAATGGGAGATCAGAGGGTATAACGGGGATGCGAGAAATACATTGAGTGTGGAGAAACTCTAGAGACAGCGTGTGTATTAACTTGTGGATTTTTCTGTGAGTATTTGGTGGCAGCGTGACGAAGTTGCTTCCGCAAGACCGCGTTAGCTGTGGAGCTCAGCTTGGAGCATATTCTTTTCCTACTTTGTCAATTATGTAATGCATTTTTTGAACAGGTTTGATTCATGGAAGTGATCACTCATACTGCGTTCAGTCAGTTCACGTGAGCTGCTCTCTTGTGTGATGTTACGATGTCCACGGCTTTATTTAATGTTAGCTAAGACCCGGCACTTAAAAGTTTCTCGCTACAGCAATTTTAACTCCGTTACAAAGTGATCCAAAGTCTCGTTTATACCTTGTGTCTTCTCATTAAACTTGTATCTCGCGAATAAAGTATTCGTCGGAGGCATGACAAACGGCAGTGGGAGCGTGTCTATAAACTTAATTTAAACTTACGGTTTACACCGTGTTTTGTTTCCGTAGTAGCTGCACTTATGAATATGCTTGTACGTGTTTTTTCTTCAACGCTCTTTGGAGCTCTTCCTTGTTTTCTACGTACTGCGTTCACAGTCAGTTGACGTGATTACGTGGGAGGCGTGATGATGCGACACGCAACTCCGCCTCCCACGGCCATCGAGGTGCAGTATATTACAGTATATGGATAAAAATAGGTTCCAGTTATGACCATTATGCATAGAATTTCGAAATAAAACCTGCCCAACTTTTGTAAATAAGCTGTAAGGAATGAGCCTGCCACATTTCAGCCTTCTACCTACACGGGAAGTTGGAGAATTAGTGATGAGTGAGTGAGTGAGTCAGTCAGTCAGTCAGTCAGTGAGGGCTTTGCCTTTTATTAGTATAGATTATGTAAATTAGTAGTTTGTAAATGCATTTTACCTGTGAACTTTTTATAGCTCCTTTTGCTTGCGCACAGAGAAGATTGCTATACGAAAATAAATCATCATTTAATGAACAATAACAATATTAAATTATTCAGTTATTTTATGGAGTCTTAGATTCCAGTGTGTTGTCATGATTAGGGCTGAAATTTAAGGTCTTATAGCCTTTGCCTATTATGAAACCCATTTTTGTGTACTGTAGTCTGAGTTGCGTCCCGCATTTCTAGAGGCTTGGTCTCCAGGGTTGTGACCTCAAATTAATCAGCAGAAAGGAAGAAAGGTCATTCTTTTTGCACTGAGCTTTGTCCGATCTGCACATAAATCCTTCTAAACCTTTTTGAATTCTCTTTGTGATTATTTTTCAGGTCTTGCCTTGTTTTTGACTTCTTGCCTGATTATTGAATGTGATTTTTGCCTCTTGTCTGGGTTTTGGTTGCTTTGTTTTTTTTTTTTCCATTTGTTTCACCTGTTGCATGCATCTTCTGGTTTAACTCAAGAAACTTGTTATGTCTTGCCAAGTCAGGACATGTGTAGCAACAGTTTTGTAACTATAAGATAATACAATTTTGCCATTTAACTAGAAGCTTTGCTGCAACTCTCGAATAAAATACAATTTATTTTTGTAAATAAAACACAATACACAGAACAGAACACAAGTAACAAGTAATGCTCAATACAATACGATAGTACAGCAGTACAGAGCAAAATGCAAGAGTAAATGATATCACATAATATTATTCACAGTTGATCAGAGTCCTTGAGACCTCAGCCATCAAGCTGCCTCCCCCATACTGGCCATTCCATAGCTGAGTCAGTGGTGAGCTGGCCAATATGATGAAAGGACCCTTCTACCCCACAATTTCAGTGCTCCTCCATCAGAGATGACTTTTATTTAGGCAGGCAGCCAGACAACATGGCAGTAGGGAAAAGGCACCAAGTGCCACAATTGAGTACCTAGAAGAGAAACAGAATAGGTAACGGTTAGTTACAAATTATAACCCTCATATTACATATGTTTTAGTGCTAATGACTAACAACAGAGATGCAGTAAGCACAGTTAATCAGCAACTCTAGTCTGGGTATGCTAAGCTGAAGTAGTTAGTCTTCAGCTGGGATTTGAAAGCTGACACTTAAGGGGCATGTCTTACAGTAGCAGTCAGACCTTTCCACAGTTTAGGTGCTCTGTAACTAAAAGCACAGCCTCCCACTGTTATTTTATTAATCTTTGGAATAATAAGCAGACCAGTATCTTGATATCTTAATGTGCGTTCTGGTTTGTAAGTAATGAGAAGTTCAGATAAGTAAGCTAGACCTTGGCCATTTAAGGCTTTATACGTTAAAAGTAAGATTTTGAATTCTGCCCTAAACTTAACCAGGAGTTTGTGTAAGGATTTTAGAACTGGAGTTATGTGTTCATATTTTCTTGTTCTTGTAATAATTCTGGCAACAGCATTTAGGATTAACTAGACGCTGTATAAAGAACAATTTGAACAAATGGTGAGCACCACATTCCAGTAGTCAATCCTACTAGAAATAAATGCATGTAAATGCTAGAAGATCTTTAAGCAAAAGGCCTTCTCAGAGTTTCTCTTGGCAAAGCTCATGGATGTTTTCTTACAGCATAAAACTGAAAACAAAAGCATAAATGCATAATAACCAAGAAATGTACATTAGCATAATAATAATAAGTATAGAAAGGTATGTGAATGAATACTTTATAAATAGGTTATATAAGATTATTGAGTGCAAAGATTTACAGCTTTGAATATTAATTGCATTTCAAGGGTGAATACAAATGGTAATAACTGTAAATTGCTAATGACCCTCCACTATTCTGTTTCAATTCTTGAACTGAAATTAATTGAATTAAAATGTCTAATTAGTAAAAGGACATGCTTATAGTGGTTAATATAGGTATTGAAGCCACGTCCATCAAACAGCATTCACGTTTAAACTTTTTAGTAAAGTTATGAAAACTTTGGACTCATCACTTGAAATAAAAAGAAAGATAGGGTAAATATGATACTCCAGTTGTGCCATAAGAGCTACAAGAGCAACCCTGCATTGATGGGTTCATGTAAGATTCTTTGATTATTTTTTTTAACCTGCTATATATTTTCTGGTTACTTACATAACATGATTAAAATTAATCCAACATTAATTTATAAAAGTATCTGTCTCAGTTGATGTTGGAAGACATTGACTCACAAATAATTCTTTGCCGTCCATCTTAGTGGTATTTCTTCATTATTCCTATAATCCTGCTTTTAGAGAAACCTCCCCTACATATCCTCCTACTAAAAACCAGGGGTTCCCCTGCTCATTATTGAGCATTTCTCTCATGATCCTCAGATGTCAGCACCTGGTACATGAGTTTGCAGCTTTTTCCATATGTAGAATTTTTTAAATTCTGCCTTCTTAGTGGTATAAGATCCATCTCGAGCTTTTCTTCACCACTTTCCTGAAAATATACTTTTAGGAATGTTCATTAGCTTAAACTGTCTCCTCACAGCAGACTGACAAATATAGTCCTCGACTATTCCAGAATTCTTCCACTTTCCCACCTCTCTGCTAGTCGTTTTGAGTTAAATCCATACAATGCACCAGTTGTGAGCCTCAGTCGCACTAGACCTGCATAAATTTACCACTTGATAAGTGACCCAGTGTTTGGAGGTGAATCAAATTCGAAGGCACTCAATGACTAGTGTTAAGTAGAAATTCAATTAGAGTGAGTTTAATTACAGCTGTTGTGCCGAGTTTCGTCATGTGTCTTGCCAAGCACAAAATGAAGTGGCACTAATTATAAATGCTTGGGTGAATAAAAAATAGTTTGCACCGTCGGAGATATTTTTCTCTTTTTTTTTTCTTTCAGTGTAGAATGATTAAGCATTTACTGTGAATTATGGTCAATTATATATAGTGAATTATACTCTTTTCTTTCACAGTTTTATCAATTTAAAATTCTCTACCAGTGTGAGACATGCAGGATCCAGTGCTTTGTCCAGTTAGAAAAAAGTCAGAGACAAGGCACAAGACATTTGATAGAAATTCCAGAGTTAAAGAGGCAGTAACATCTCAAACACATTTACATTAGAGACACACACCATCTCTCCCCAGGCCCTTGACAGCTAGTGGCAGGAGCATGGCTACAACATTTTGCTTCCTGCTGTGATGAACAGTATATTTATAGACAGTACATATCATCTGTCCGTCTCATTCCCTTTCTATACCTGTTAATAGGCACAAGGAGGGAGTAAGACTGCACTGTCTCATAGCGGGTGAATTTAACATCACCAATTAAGGAAACAGAGTGTCGGTCACCTGCAGATGGAAACCTTTAGGAGTACAGGAACAACATGCAAGATCATAAAGAAGATATAATAGCAGGGGATTGAACTGGGTTCAATTACTTTGTGACAGCAATACTGTCTGCTATTCCACTGCAACCTGACACAAACAATATAATTTATAAGGAGTTATATAAAGAAAAAAAAATCTAAGGTATACAATGTTGAAATAGAGTGTAGGCCAAGCCTTTTCTGTCTGATAGATAGATGTAGAAAGTACTTTACTGTTTCAGGTATTCCAGAAACACATTGAATGTACACTATTCTGAGTCCTGACAGTCAGAAGTACTCACTTTCAGCATAAATCCTACAGTTTTACACATCTTGCCTACAGTGTTAAGCAAAACAAAAAGGAATGCAAAAAAAAAAAAAAAACAGATTAAACACCCTTCATTCACTACTGAAGAAAAAAATTAGCCATCTTTCAGTCACACATGTTGATGTCCACAACCACAGCCATCTTGCTGTTTAGGTCTTGCCGAGAAACTTTTCTTCTTGAATATTTAGAATGTAAGAACATAAAAAGTCTGATAAGCAAGAAGAGATAGGTCAGTCCATCAAGCTTATATTTTCTTAATTAATAAGTAAGTTGTCTCGATATTTCATCCAAACGCTTTTTAAAAGTTGTCAAGGTTTCTACTTCTACTATTGTACATGATTTTGTAGTTTTTCGTTATGTGAAGATGTGCTTTCTGGCTTCAGTCTTAAGACAACAGTAAACACTGTTGAATTTTTGTGCAGTTTTTAATCAATTTTCACAACTTTTTTACCAACTATCCATTTATTTATAACATTATTTCAAAGAAGATCCTACTGAGCAGATAGTAGATGCATTGACTGAACTCAAAGAGAGACTGGAGCGAACCAACCAGTCTAATTTCAGCTATTTTTCCATAAATAAATTTGTATACCATTAGTATCTTCATTTTTCCTAATGACAGTCTAAAGTAAATAGTGCTAATGATTCTTGTCCTATCTTTTTCCCCTAAGAAAAACATTTTGCTTAGAATGAGGCAATGTCCTGGAGAAGCCATCCTGGACAATGCATGTCATTATTATGTCACTGGCTCCAGTCAAACAGGTTTTTATCATTCATATTCTTGTTATTTTTTAGCTGTTTTTGAGTAATCATCTCGCCAAGTCACATTTGTTCTTCTTAAGAAGTGTTCATGCCTCTAATAATCAGTGTGGTGGACCAGGATGCTTCCACGATGGAAGGACTTGGGGAGGAAGCGTAGACAGAGCATTACCTCACCTGGGGCCTTATGTATAAACGGTGCATATGCAACATTTTTGTGTTTCCACGCTCAAATCGCGATGTATAAAACCTAAACTTGGCGTAAAGCCATGAATATTTTCACAGTAGCTCCAACCCTAGCATACGCAAGTTCTCCGCTCAGTTTTGCAAACAGGTGGCACCCAGCATCAAAGCAGTGCTACTGTTCCTGTGTGGCTACCCTTTCTTTCTTAGATCCACATCCCTAACACGGCTTTATCATATACACTGAAACTAACTGCATATTGTTTATTAGTTTAAGGCATCTGATTGTAATTAACCTGTAACAATATAATCGTCCAGGGAATAGTCAAAGTATTCCAAAGACCATAGCTGTTTTAGCATTGTTACTCTCACTGCACCTTCTTTTACTTCTATCAGCTGCTCCCGTTAGGGGTTGCTATAGCGGATCATCTTTTTCCATATTACTCTCACTGCACCACTCGGAGTATTTATATCACTATATCTGAGTGGGGAATCACAGATCTACAGCAGCTGATCAGAAAAAGAATTATAAGTACAATTACCTCATTGTAAACTTGTGATACAGTTATAATACATATATTGCACAACTTGAGCCACTTTATAAAGCGTTCATGGATTATACCTGCCTCACGCTGTATTCTTGCTGGTGCTGGCGCGACACTGAAAGGACAGATGTATAGAATAATTAAACATGTACTATGATAACATTTTCAGTTATCCATGTTATCCATAAAAAAAATTGAAAGCCAGGTTGTAGTAAAGGCATATTATTATACATAAAGTTTGTAAAGATTTGGACTTTTTTACCATGGGAAACTATTTATAGAGATTTGTAACCATTTAAAATTACTTTGGCAAAGTTTCATTTTGCTTTCAATCATCCCATTGTGTGTTTATGCAGCATGGGAGAAAAGTCACGTGATCATGATGCTTCACAGATAGTGCCACAAATACAGAAGCATTTCTAAGTTTCAGTTTCCCTTGGTTGGATAAACAAAGAAAGAGTTTAGCATAGGTATGAAAGTAGGCATTGTTTTATTTTTTAATTAATCCTGTGTCCTTGACTTTAAATTTCCTGATTTGCCATCATGTCTTCTTACAATCGCTTTGACACCTTTTTGGCCCTGGCACATTTTTTATCCACATGTTTGCATCTCCTGGTTATTTTCTTCTCACAATAATATATAGAGACAAATGTCTCATTATGCTGGGCCCCTTTTAAGCCTGACAGGGCAATGTCAGTCTGTGGAGTTTGGGGTGAGGCTGCCTGGAATAGGCCTTACTTATGGATTGTTTGAAATACCAATTCCTCTATGCTATAGCAGTACATTTGAATCATAACAGGTGGTGGGTTTGTGTAATGTCAGGAATGCTTTCTTAGCACATATTTATCCACCCATCCATCCATTTTCCAACCCGCTGAATCCTAACTACAGGGTTACAGGGGTCTGACCTCTTCATGACAAATGATTATCATTTTAGTCCAACAGCATACCTAAGTATTGTTGCTGATGTTGTGCCATCCCCATGTGGCCACTGTTCTCTTTCAACTGAATATTTCAATTAGGTCTCTGCTGCAACTAAAGCATATCATTGATAAAATATTCCACTCCTTTTTCTCTTTTCTCCAGAATACCATATTAAAGAGAATGGGCTTCTCCAAAGCTGAGCAGGAGGTTATTTTCAAAGTTACTGAAGGAAACAGAAAATCAAGTTCACAGTGAACTAATAAAAGGAAAAAAATCTAAAACCAATGCAACATACTAAGCAAAGATCAAGGTCGCCTTTCATCTTTTTCTTGCTAAAACTCTTAAGTTTCTTTTAGAATGTGTCAATTTATGTGTCTGCAGTAAGTCACCAAAATAGTACCATGGCTTGCATTAATTAAGAAGTATTTAATTATTTCATAACATCCCTAAATCCATTAGAAGCCTTTCTAGGATCTGACGACCAAATGCTATAGCTGAGTGAATCAGAGCTGAAACATGAAGCCAATAATCGGATTGTTGCACAGATTACATATTATATTATATAATATTAATATTATATATATTATATTACATAAGTAGGACACACATAGTTTCAGAATGTACATGTGTAGACTTATAAATGAGTCAAATCGCCTTGGCACAAATGACAAAAAATAGTTCACCTAAGTACAAAAAAAATCTGTTTTCATTAAAATTGCCCTACATATGCTGCCCTTTTATTAGCTATTCATATTCCCATCTTTTTACTAATATGCAGACTTCCCTGATTTTCACAATAAAGTAAATTAAGTTATGGGCATTTCTCATGATCTCTTGTTTGTATGGTGCCTTTTTTTCTTCTATTTTCCTTGTTATGTATGTCACAAGTCTGCAGGAGGCTTTAGCCTATTTCAGCAGCACTGGGTGCAAGACAGGAATAATCACCAGACATTATGTCAGAGCATCCCTTACCATAATTACCACACAAGGTCAATTTAGATTTGACTATCAACCTAAACTGCTCATATCTAGGTATGGTGGATAAAAGCCTATTCTGATATGGAGAATATGTGCTAAGGCCATCATGACAGTGCCCAAGTCAAGAATTGAATACAAGACTTATGTAGCTGACCACTTTATCATTAGGCCAATGACTTGACTAGCAGTATTCAGTTAAAGTCAATTCAATTCATGTATGAAAAAATCAGTTAAAAGATGTTCTATATTTTTTAAAAATGTTTGTGTGTGTGTTTTTTAAATAATTGTATATAGCTTATCCTTGCATCCACACTGCTCCAGTGCTCTGGGTTCAAATCCTGATCTGTGTGGCATCTGCATGTTCTTCCCAAGACTACATTGTTTTTTCTCTTAATCCTTTTGTTTTGCTCCCACATTCCAAAGAAACACATCTTAGGCTGATTATCATTTCTAAATCAGTCCTGGGGTAGTGTGTATATATATATATGAGTAAGATCGACTCTGCTCCATTTGATACCTGTCTTGCACCCATAGCTCCTGGGACAGACTGGAAAATTGTAATGGCCCTCTTCTAAACTACAAGATTCACAAAATGCATGATTGCATTTAACTATAGTGCTCTGAGCATGTTAATTAAAACCGTACTAAATTAAAAACAAAATCAAGCATTATTACTTACAGTGTTTAGTCTGTAGGTGGATTGCTCCATTTTGGTTGAACACTCTTAATGCATGGTGTAACTGGGATATTAGAATATAAAACTGATCACTTAAATAATGATGACCAGTACATTTAATAAATTATTCATATCAGCTCAGCCTTGCTATTGCATTCGTATACATTAATCCAAAGTTTACTTAACCAGCATCTAGTACCACCCTCACAGTGCCCAATACCTGCTGTGACCAAAAGGAGGTGCCACTGGGCCCCAAAACCCCAGACACAATTACACCCAACACAGTCATGGATTCAAAGGTTATTTACTCATACAGTACCTTCACTAAACAGACAAATCACAGTCCAAAGTTTAATCATTACCATTGATTAAAGTTTCCTTTCTCACTTTTCACTGCTTTGCCCCCACGCATCCCCACTCCGACTCACCTATAAGATGGTTCCTTTTATGTTGACTTGGTAGATATAGCATGACGGAAGCACTTCTGGGTCATGTGGAAGCTCCCCAAAGTAGGGAGACCTTATCCCAGCAGCATTGTCTGGTGGAACCCAAGGATTCTGATAGAGATACCCTTCTCAACTACAGGTTCCATTAAACCCTGAGGGACTCCAAACAGGGACCATAACAGAGTAGCACTGCCACCTTACACCTTGGGGGATAAACATTCCCTAATAACTAGTCTCCCCTACCCATTCATTATATAATTGCCACAACTGGGTCCTATTCCAGCCAAGTTGCAGCTCCACTTAGGTAGTCCATCCACTATGGATTCCTGGCCGGGTAAGATTTCACTCACCCTTCCTGTCGAGATTCCAGTCCATCCATTCAAGCATTTACACTGCATGTTATGCTATCAAAGTGTACAAAATCTGTGCCCCAAAATTTTGTTACACTCTCTTAACATTTTGTATGTTCATATACTGTAACCATCCCCCTAAATCACAGGACAATGTGATGCCCTTAGTTATACCAAGAATACTTATGAGGGTCACTCTGAACTAGTCAGCATCAGAAAACAGCTGAACTGTGAGCAGAAAGAATTAATGCTGAATCAAGAATCAAGATTAAAGGGGTCAGCATTTATAACATGCTCAAGAGATCATATTATATAAACCTCATTAAATGCTGTCATTAGTATTGAAATCATCAGGCTTTTTTCTTATGCTCTTATGTAAATTCAAATCAATACTGCTGATTGCATCAACTTACGAATTTTACTTAAAAAGTATAAATGCAATGTGTCTATCATTTAATTTAAATAATGGGATTCATTCATTCTTAGTTAATTAGTTCATCAACTGGTTGATTAATCAATGTGCTTTTAAATATAATGGTAATTTGGAGAGCCCATTAATCACAATAATATGTATACTTAAAAAGGTGCCATACAGTATATTAAAAAATAAACAGAGGGCATACAGTATAATTATTCCAATCTTATTTTACAGATCCTCACTTGTAAAACATGTTAAGAACTGAAAAACCACAAGCAGCTCAACCTAAAGTTAACTAGTTTTACTACAGCATAAAGAATCATTCCTAAGCTTCTTTTTTTATTTTCAGAATATTCCAATATACATCAATAAATCATTTTTAAGCAATTAGATTCAATAATAACCTAATTTATTTGGAACTCAAAACATCCACGTATCCAAAGAGCGACCCTACAAAGACCTAAGGCAGAAGGTGGCATGGCTTTACCTAACTTCCAGTTTTATTACTGGGCAGCAAACATACAAGCTACAGTATAAAAACCTGGACACAAATAGATGAACATACACAGGAAATAAAATCCTGCAGTACTTCTTTATAGTCTCTGCTTTGTGCCCCAATAAATGCAAGTTATTGGCAATATACTAATAACCCAATTGTGCTTCACTCACTCAGAATATGGAACCAATGTACAAAGCATTTTAAGATGGAGATGCTTTTATCTGTGGCACCTCTGCAAGAGAACCACCTCTTTCAACCTTCGCAAACATATGCAGTTTTTAATATCTGGAAAAGATTTGGGATTAAATTGCTTAGAGATCTTTATATAGACAACATCTTTGCATCCTATGAAAAATTACATTCCAAACATAACTTTCCACCTACACATTTCTTTCACTATCTTCAAATTAGGAACTTTGTTAAACAGAACCTGCCCGATTTTCTTC
Organism: Polypterus bichir lapradei; assembly: GCA_026402145.1. Classification (NCBI taxonomy): domain Eukaryota; kingdom Metazoa; phylum Chordata; class Cladistia; order Polypteriformes; family Polypteridae; genus Polypterus; species Polypterus bichir. The sequence continues at coordinate 5,561,645 of JANRMT010062793.1, forward strand.
ATCTTACACCCTCATCCATGCTGGAAAAAATATTGCTCAATTTCAAGGACTTAGACACCATCTCTGCAATATATAAAAATATTTTACAGTCCCTCCCTTTCAAAGATCCAAGAGGAAAATGGGAAAAAGATCTCTTAATTAATATATCAGAAAAGGAGTGGAAAGTAGCAATGCTGAGACTTCACTCAAGCTCCATATGCGCAAAGCATACAATTATTCAACTCAAAATTATACATCGAGCACATCTGTCTCGCCTAAAACTCTCCAAAATGTTTCCAGGGCAAGATCCAAACTGCGAACGTTGCAATCAAGTCCCAGCCTCACTGGGGTCACATGTTTTGGGCCTGCACCAAATTAACATCATTTTGGATCAAACTTTTTGAGTGCCTTTCAGACAGCCTTGGTGTGACAATTCCTCCTAACCCATTAAGAGCTGTGTTTGGTGTTCTTCCAGATGAGTTTAAAGTGTAGAAGGACAAACAAACTGTGATCGCATTCACTTCACTTCTGGCACGCAGACTTATTTTGCTAAACTGGAAGAATCCTAACTCTCCTCTTTTAAGTCAGTGGGAAACCGATGTTTTATACTATTTGAAATTGGAAAAAATCTAATATTCAGTTAGAGGATCTGTACAGAATTTTTTCAAAACCCGGCAGGATCTAATCAATAATATTTTAGAATGAGCTCTTAAAGCACAGAGGAAGCAATTATCTCCTCATTTCTTTTTCTTCTCCATTCATCTCTATTGGTCTATTAAACTCATCAATTTAGATATGTTTACAAGCCTTAAGTTTTACGTTGTTGGCCATGCTCTCTCTCTCAGGGGTGGGGGTTGACTTGTTTTTCAATCTCAATCCTATTTCTTTGTAAAAATTGATTAATTTGTATGTAATGATTACAATAAAATTATTAAAAATCCTCTTTAATAAAACTCCTGTGTGCGTCCAGGTGTCCGTGTGGGTGTCTTCTGGTGAAGTGTGCATGGAAGCTGGGCACACAGTAAATCGCGTAGCCGCGGTCATGCATGATAAGCAAATAAAGGACATCATTGCTGGGGAGACCGTGGACGCACACACACTGGAAGCTGGGCACACAATGAATGGTGTAGCCGCGCATGATAAGCAAATAAAGGACAGCTTTGCTGAGGAGAGTGCTGATTAGGTAGTCGCGGCCGCGCACATAAAATCCGTTGCTGGGTTGATGCCACACATACTGCCCCGCGCATGTTTACTAACTAACTATCTACTAACAACATGCCACCCAAAAAAAAGGACATGTCAAGTAGGACAAAAGACACAGGCACTCAAATCGTATATAAGCAACATCTCCTGGAAGAACGGTCAGCTCAGCAAGTAAACATCAACAAAAAAAAGACTGAAAGACAAAGAAAAATACAAGCAAATAGATCGATTGAAGAAAAAGAAAATGAGCGTCAGAATATTCCCCGTATTGATTTGGCTCCATCCTCTACTAATTTACCCTTTACCTTAAGAAGATGTCAATTTCCAGTTACATTAGCCTTTGCCATAACAATTAATAAAGCTCAAGGGCAAACCTTAGAAAAAGTTGACATTTACTTGCCAGAACCAGTATTCAGCCACGGTCAGTTATATGTTGCATTATCAAGAGTTAGAAGTTTTACAGATGTTGTTGTCAACGTTGTAGATGGTCCTGAACAAGGCAAACTGTTGCCAAACTCAGACAGAGTATTTACAAAAAATGTTGTCTATAATGAAATTTTACTGAAAAATTTCATGAGGTAAAAAAATAAAAACTTTTTCCTAAATATCTTCTTCAGATATTGTGTATTACAGATTGTTACAAAGTTTTACACTAAGGCAATATTAATTATACTTACTGTATTGTCATATACGTTTCTATTTTATTTTTAATGTTATTTTACTTTAGGCATCTTGCAAAAATATTTTTAACAAAAATTAAGACAACAAACAGAATGAGATCAAGGTCCCTTGCCATTTAATATAGACTGTTCCTACTAATGTTTATGCAATACTGTTCTAGCGCCCGTTATTGTAACAGGCTTAATGTCTAGTAAATAAATAAAAAATAAAGAATCATTCCCATGCATCTTATTCTGTATATCCTTTCAAGAGTGTTGGTTTCTTATTTAGTTTCATTTTTATGTCAAATATTTCAAAGTATAATATTATGTATAGCTCAGTATCCACTGCTTTTACTATTTATATTTTTCTGTATATGATTCTGGCAATTGTAAATTGGCCCTATATATATGTGCAATGGACTGGCACCACATTTGGGGCTGCCTTCTAACTTTTAGCCAAAGCTTTTGGGACAGTCTTTGATTTCTTGTGAACCGGTATGGGAGAATACAAGCTCAAAAATGTTTCTTATGATTTATGACTAAAGTCCTTGCTTTTTTGTGTGTTTTATCTTCTCAAACATTCTGTATGAAACTTTCATCCAGCATCTCTTTTCAGGTGTGTTTGCATATATTATGAAAAACACCTACTGCAACCACCATGTCTGTCTGTCTGTCTGTCTACATGAAGCAACTCAACTCTCAGCTGAAATTTTGTTGAAATTTGGCATACTTATTCTTAAGGGGACTTTGCTAGAAAAGTTATATTTTCTTTGAGATTTCTCAAAATCTTCAATTGAAAATCATTGGTGAATATGTGAATTAGTCTAAATGCTCTATGCAACTTCAGTTATGGATTAGTTTACTTTTTTAAATTTACCTTGAGGGTAATATATATAGCATTCTATATGAATATATTTCTGTATTTATATAGAACTGTCCATGGTACCTGGTGAAGACTATTGATAGCAAATGTTTTTAAATTATTTTATCTCTTACCCACGTATACATTCAAAGCTTCTCCTCTGTATTTGTGTGTATGAACATGTCTTCATCGGTGTTCCTTTTCTTGATCCCATAAAGCCTGCTTCTCAGACTGTCATTATTTTGAAGATGCCTTTCTCAATTCTTATCCTGTTTTACACTTTCTGCCTTTGAAGGCGACTCTCTCAGTGTGTGCCTCACACTTGCACTTCGTCTTTCATTGAGCTACCAAAGCCAAGCTGATCAATCAGATTGCTCTGAGGCCTTTGACCACCAAACCTTAGTGTTTTATTATTTAGTAGATACTATATACTATACTTTAAATGGTCCGACAAGTGCTCCTGATGACAAAATGGATCTCCAATGCAAGTAAGTCAAACGCCAGAGTTGTACCGGCGCATGTAAACCACTAGTACACGAGCTTAAGTTAAAGTCATTGTAAAAGGTAAAAAAGTCACATTTATAGAAATGAATGTACAGTTAGAGGAAAGGAATATGTGAGTAGCATAGAGAGAATATGCTACTCTAAATATGTCCACAATATTTACTTTACCCTAACAACAACCTCACAGCTGCATTAACTACTTTTTATAATGTTTCAGTATTTCTCTGACATTCTCTGATCATTTATTGGCAAAGCTGCAAACCTGCTCTCCATTACCATCTGAAGCGGCAAACAATTTTGCCTTGAGACTTAAACAGATTTTAACTCATCAGATACATCTTTCAAAAATGTTCTGTTTAAGAAATTTTAACTACAGTTATTCATAATGCTTCCACAACCAAAAGGTAACAGGGCATCAATCAATGACATTTTTTATATCACTTGAGTAGGATTTTACTGTCCATGAAAGCTACTGAACCACCACAAGCCTACCTGAACTTTATTTTCAACTTCATGAAAAGTGCTGTTGAAAAGCATGTATTTCATGTAATTCACTAACACCTAAAATTGCGTTTTATTATTGTTGTCCTTTTTAAATATGCCTTACTCTTACAAAAATATTTAGTAAACAAAAATGTGATAGCTGACTCTTTGAAATAACTAATAAATGTTAATACCTCAACTTTTAAATCAGAAAACTAATGTGGCCAGGTGTAGGAATGACAGGTCATAGAGTGGGTGAATAGTTAGGACACCAGCCAGGTTTTATTGTTTAATAAGGGGAAGCCCAACAAAAAAATACAGCTCTTAGCATCTATAAAGCAGTCTGCTTGGGCAAATAATGAACAAAAGATATTCATCTCTTGGCCGTAGAAATAAGGATCAATCACTGGCGCTTCGTTTGGCAGTTCGCTCTGTTTGAAAACGCCTCCTTCCAGGCAGCCAGGTTTCTTATATTGTGCGGAACCAGAAGGGGCGGAGATCAGTGCCCTCACTGGGTGGGTTCTCGGTGTTGTGGTAAGAGATGGAGAAGAGAATGTTAACAACGGTGCATTCCTTCACCTCAGCTGGTTATCACAAACCTCATGCATGCGTGACACAAAGTCCAAATGCACCTAAAAGTTACACCATGGATACATTTTCTAAGTTGTTTGATGTTGTGGTAATGTGCCTTACTGGCATTACCAGTAATTAAATAAAATTTGTTAAGTGTCCTCTGCCGTGTAAAGAGGGAGGCTTTTGTTTGAGGAAAAAAGGTATAAAGAAAGGAAACTTGCCTTTTTCATTTATATAGTGCAGACAGACGTCTTCGCTGACGATATTAGCGTCTTTTGGGGAGTGTCGCGGCGGGTCTGATGTAGACTGGAGAGACAGCCTTGCCATTGACCGGCCAGGATGGCGTTGTCGGTCCTCCACTCACTGCGTGTGCCTCCTGCAACATAACTCCAAAGGAGCAAAAGAAAGTGTGAAGCGCCTTAATATTAGTTAACCCGGGTTAGCATAGGTCTGCCCAGAGGGGACTGGGCGGTCTCTTGGTCTGGAATCCCTACAGATTTTATTTTTTTTCTCCAGCTCTTGGAGTTTTTTTTTTGTTTTTTCTGTCCACCCTGGCCATCGGACCTTACTTATTCTATGTTAATTAATGTTGACTTATGTTTATTTTTTATTGTGTCTTCTATTTTTCTATTCTTCATTTTGTAAAGCACTTTGAGCTACATTTTTTTGTATGAAAATGTGCTATATAAATAAATGTTGATTGATTGATTGATTGATAGGGATCCTGTGTTCGTAGTTGTCTGAGCTGTAGCTCAGGGGAAGGAGGGAAAAAAATTGGAAAGTGCTTATGTTCACTAAAGGCAGAAGCAAAGTCCGCGTCTGAAAAGCCGGCACAGCTATGCGCGCGCGCGCCGGCTGCTCGATTTTTATAGTAACTATGTGGGATAGTAGACGCCGCTTTTCGCAAACGTGTTCACGTCATCGCGTACCCTGGGAGGGATGACGTACGGCTGTTTAATTGGTCGGCGCAGTGGCGCCGAATACAAAAGGGAATCATTGCCTCTAGAGGGGGTCTTTTCTGACTAGTTCGTCTTGGAGGAAGGTACTGTACTTGGTAGATCTGCGTCTTAGAAGTTACCAAGCATTACAGCTTGTGCTTTGTTTTTGTAAATATTTTTTTCATATAAATATCTCTTGATTAACTTTGGTGGAGGTATTTATTGGGTTGTGGTTAGTGGTGCACTGTTATTTTTGTATATACACTATCGCGTATTTTTTTCTGTATTTTGAATATTTTTGGGTGAATCCTGTATTATACACTGTTTGGAGGAGCAGCTTCCTGACTTGGATCACTGTGGAGGAGCAAAATGTATACACACATTTTGCTTTGTGTGTATATATATTGTCACACACGTGCGCATGGGAGGCAGCTAAAGGGCTTGAGTGAAGGCAGTTCGGAGGCATGCCGGGGTGTGGCAGAGTGCACTGACTCTTTTTCTTCCTTGCCTGTAGACCATTCCCGGGGGATTCCACCTGGCTCTCCTGACATCACTTCCGGGACCGAGCCAATGGAAGTCGGCCACACCAGCTCCAGTCCCCCTGATGTCACGTCCGGCTATGATCCA
>JANRMT010062793.1:5567485-5578457 GCA_026402145.1 Polypterus bichir lapradei
TTTTGGACTCAGTTGTATGCACTTCAGTGCTGTATATTTTGCTTAAACGACTTTTGCAGCCAGGATACCACATTACACGGGTGGCTGCCCCAAACCTTTATCTGTCCATGTCTCGTTCTTGTGACAATATATATATATATATATATATGGATTCCACTAGTTTGTGTGCAATATTCTTTTTCTTTTAGGACTTTCAGGAAGCACTGTAAATACTGTATATAGTCTTTTTGGGCTCCATTTAATTACTGTTTTTGTGTGTCCTTTGTGGTATTGGACTTTGTATTAATATATATAAATTCTGCAGGACATTATTTTTGATTTTTCTTTAAGTGCACCTGTAAATAAAACCTCACTTTATTTTTCAAAAAAAAAACCAACCCTTTTTGTGTCCGTGTCTCCCTGTCTTACACCATCATCCTGGTCACGCTCGGTCCCACATACTAGGCACCTAGAGTGTAGGCTGGTGATTCTAATTCCCACTACATGGGGTGTCACAGATGTGTGGTTAATTTTCATCATTAGTTTCCTCTTAGAGTTGTGCATAATACAAGAGATGCCTGGCATGTTGTAGTTCCTTCTTTTAATTTGCCACCTAGTATACCATCTTATATTCTTCAGATTCCTAAAATATGCTTTATAAATGGAAGTATGTTTTAAAATGAACATTTTAGGTTTAACGTATTTCAATAAAATCCATAAATGTTTCTAAAAATAGTACTAATAAACTTTCTTTGCCATGTGATCATAAACTAGATAATTGGGACAGACAATAAATGAATAAATAAACTTTGGTTTGCAATAATCCTTTCACTTTTCCTCCTTCCTACTAGAGAGGTGTGTGTTGGCTATCTGCCATCTTTGGATTATCCTACTGAGTGTGTTGTGATCGACTGGTGCCACAAATAGGTTGATTCATGCTTAAAGTTCAATAATAAGTTTCCCAGAGGCTGTTAAGTCAACCTGGAAAATGTCGGAGTAGAATGATTAAAGGAGCTGAACCTTTTCAGATTAAGCAAATGGAGACTAAGAGGTGAAATGATTGAAGGTTTCAAAATTATGAAAGGAATTATATTTACTTATTTGACAGATGCCTTTACAACATTTGAGATACAATTGGGGACATTTATTTTTCCAATTAGGGCACAGGCAGATGAAGTGGCTTGTTCATGGTCACACAGTGTCTGTAGCAGGATCTGAACCCCCAACCTCATGGTAGGAGGTCCAAAGCCTTTTAACCACTGCGCCATATATTATGTTACTTTAAAATGAGTTCAACAATTGGAAACTTTCATTTACTTTATATTGTGATATGGCACATAAAAAATAGTGCTAGGTTTTTCAACCACCAATGTAACATTTGACTTGCAAATAATACTCTGTTTATTGTAGACTTATTATGGAAACTGCTACTGGCACTTGTAGTGGTGAAAATGTTTTAATGAACAAAAACAACATTTATTTCTTTTACAAAAACAATTATTCCTTGAGCAAAAACAAAATTAACTACATGCAGATTAACCTATCTTACTTAAAATAAGCAAAATGTTGTTTCTTAGGTAAATTACTTTTCAAGCAAAATAATTGTAGTTATTACAGTAATTAAGACCTGTTGCTGTCAAAAATCTTTTTATGTACAGTGAGAAGCATTTTCCTTTTTGGAATTAGAAACCTTTATTCTGGATTCTGTTACCACCTGCTAAACCAGTCACAACTGAAAGCATTCATCTGTCATCAAAGCTTTTTTGTAACTTACTTTATTCAGTACACGTTTACATAAAGCCAGAGCTTACCATGGAAGGTAACCTGCCGGGAACCTAAACTGATTGAGAAACAACTTATTCACAGGCTCTACTTATAAACACTCTGTGCATTCGATAAAACACCAAACAACCTTACAGGTCGTTTAACTATGGGAAAAATAGAAAAGCCCTCACTAACATTTAAACTCCATGCCAACCATCTCAGCCAGCAATCAGAGACCAGAGGCCAAGCATTATGAGGCAGTAATGCTACTGTGCTGCCCACTAATAACAACATAACCTACATAAAAGGAAATAAATATTCACAAAAATGCTAAAGCAGTTGGAGTTTTTCAAACCTAGCAAGCTCTGTATCATACAGTGAGTTTGCTTTTTAATAGGATTTTGATCTTCTTTTTATAGCTGATAAAATGCTTGCCGCTGACTATGCTTGCTTATGTGAGGGGCACAGGCAAAACTCACTTCCAAATCCAGAATAATCACAAAAATAATTTGACGGCACAAAACACAATTGACACTCAGCAGGCAGATTCCTCTCAGTGATTGCATTCCTGCTAACTTCAGATGTATTAAAACCCACTGAAGAGCAAATAATTTCATGCGTGATCTCTACTGAGGTATGGAAAATAACCATGCACTTGGCCTGCTGCTCCCTTAGCACGATGCAGATTCTTGCATTCACAGCCAATGGCATTTCTAGGCTTATTATCACAGAGCAAATATAGACATCAAATTTCATTAGGAGAAAAAGTTGTTTTCCAATTTATTTGTTCTATGTTTTTAACAAAGAAGATGTAATTATTATGCAGTATTAATACTTAGATTTTTATATGCTATACAAATTGAAATATTGTCAGCAGTAAGTTTCAAAATGAAACTGTACAGAAAGCAATGACAGGCTAAATAAACATTTTTAATATTTATTTATTTAGACCGATTTTATCATGTGGATTTTTTTGTGCAGCTAATATGAACATGGGCAGTTACCATTGAGCAGTGCAGTTAATGCTAATGGTGCACAGCAGTGGCCTGACAAAAGTGTGTTAACTAGAAGGCGACTCTCTGCTGTTTCTCAAGCCCAGGAGGAAAATATCAAGCCTTAATGTTTGTTTCAGTAATAGGCACAATCCCGATGCACCAGCATTACTTAGGTTGATATCAATGATAAAGTCAACAGAAAAGGAAATAAAAATAGACTATGAAAGGTAAAAGAACAGATGGTAGTTTCAGACTAAAAGGTGAAATATGCTCTTCTGCTTGGATGTGTCAGCTCTTTGAAACTATCCATAGAGGATGTACCTGATGGATGCAATGGTGCAATGGTACTTGATGGCAAATGCTGATACAATACAATACAATTTATTTTTGTATAGCCCAAAATCACACAAGAAGTGACGTAATGGGCTTTAACATGCCCTGCCTCTTGACAGCCCCCCAGCCTTGACTCTCTAAGAAGACAAGGAAAAACTCCAAAAAAAACCTTTGTAGGGAAATAATGGAAGAAACCTTGGGAAAGGCAGTTCAAAAAGAGACCCCTTCCAGGTAGGTTGGGCATGCAGTGGGTGTCAAAAAGAAGGGGGTCAATACAATACAATACACAGAACAGAACAAATCCTCAATACAGTATACAAATAAAAATTTTACAAGTACAGAGCAGTATTTAACAGTAGATGATATCGCATAATATGATTTGGAATTGTTTAGAGTCCTTGAGACCGCTGCCATCAAGCTGCTTCCCCCATTTGGCCATTCCACAGCAGAAACAGTGCTGGGCCAGCCAATCTGATAAAAGGACCCCTCTACCACACAATTCCTGAGATCCCCCATCAAGGATGACTTTACCTTAGGCAAGCAAAACAACTTGGCAGGTGAGCCAAGTGTCACATTTGAGTACCAAGAAGAGAAACAGAATAGGTGAGGGTTAGTATCCAATTATAACTATTATGTTACTTATGTTTTAGTGCTAATGACTAACAACAGAGATGCAGTCTGTACAGTTAATCAGCAGCTGTAGTCAGGATATGCTAAATTGAAGTAGTGAGTATTCAGTCGGAATTTAAAAGCTGAGACTGAAGGGACATCTCTTATAGTAGCAGGCAGACCATTCCACAATTTAGGGGCCCTGTAACTAAAAGCTCAATCTCCCACTGTTATTTTATTAATCCTTGGAATCATAAGCAGACCAGCATCTTGAGATCTTAATGTGTGCTCTGGTTTGTAAGTCATGATAAGTTCAGACAAGTAAGTTGGACCTTGGCAATTTAATGCTTTATATGTTAAAAGGAGGATTTTAAAATCTGCCCTAAACTTAACCGGGAGCCAGTGTAAGGATTTAAGAACTGGAGTTATATGTTCGTATATTCTTGTTTTTGTAATAATTCTTGCAGCAGCATTTTGAATTAACTGGAGGCTGTATAAAGAACAGTTTGAACATCCAGTGAACACCACATTACAGTAGTCAATCCTACTAGAAATAAATGCATGAATTAATTTCTCAGAATCCTGTTTATTTAGAAAGCGCCTTCATTTCCCAACATTTTTAAGATAGAAGAAACATGATTTGGACAACTTTGTAATATGTGCTTTAAATAACATGCTAGAGTCAAAGATAACTCCTAGATTGCAGGCTGATTCAGTAAAATTAATGGTGATTCCAACTGAGTTAAATGATGACAAAATATTGTTGTGATCAGCATCATTCCCTCCAATAATTAACATCTCTGTTTTATGTGTGTTTAAAGACAAGTAGTTCTCATCCATCCACTCCTTTTTTTCACTAACACAACTAATTAAAGACAACATTGGAGAAACTTCATTTGATCTATACTAATAAAAGGCAAAGCCCTCACTGACTGACTGACTCACTCACTCATCACTAATTCTCCAACTTCCCGTGTAGGTAGAAGGCTAACCCCATCTTCACGAAATTTGGTGGGCAGCTTTCCTGCGCTAACCGGAACTAATGTTCATACTTATTTTGTTGGTATGACGCCACTGTCGGCCGCCATATTGAACTTTCCAACGTCACTAATTCTCCGACTTCCCGTGTAGGTAGAAGGCTGACCTCATCTTCATGAAATTTGGTATGCGGCTTCCCTGCGCTAACCGAAACTGATGTTCGTACTTATTTCGTTGGTATGACGCCACTGTCGGCCGCCATATTGAACTTTCCAACGTCACTAATTCTCCAATTTCCTGTGTAGGTAGATGGCTGAAATTTGGCAGGCTCATTCCTTACGGCTTACTTACAAAAGTTAAGCAGGTTTCATTTTGAAATTCTACACGTAACGGTCATAACGGTTGACAACGTCCGCCATGTTGAACTTTCTTATTTATGGCCCCATCTTAACAAAATTTGGTAGGCGGCTTCCCTGCGCTAACCAAAACCAATGTATGTACTTATTTCGGTGGTATGATGCCACTGTCGGCCGCCATATTGAACTTTTCAACAGTCTTTGTTACTTATGGGCCCATCTTCAAAAAATTTGGTACACGGGTTCCCAACGCTAACTGAATCCTACTTACGTACATATATACGTCCATAGCCTGCAGCTCGGTCACCGTGTGAGGTGGCGTTGGGTCCCCCATTCCAATGCCTCCCACGTTGTTGGCTGCCTGCCTATATAAGGCCGTCCATCGCTCCGGTCTCTACATTCCCTTCCTTGCTTCACCACGGGATTCACGTCTCCCTGCTGATAACTACAGCCTTTTTATTTAATCCACGGTTTCTCCGCTGTTTTATTGTTCGTTTATTACGATTATAGTTATTTTGTAGGTATTTTAGACTTACTTTACATTGCTCAGGTACCCATTTCCTTTATCATTCCAACCGTACCCCCATTACCATGTCTATCGAGGTGATCACCATCGATCAAAGAACTGTCACTTACCGAGTGGTTTCCATGCCCGGAGATGGCACCTACCTTTTCCATTCTCTTTGTTACATATTGCACGGCCATATCAGGCTCACTCTTGATATCCGGAGGAACATTATGTCTTATGTATTGAATGACTGGGACAGGATCAAGGTGTGGACTGATGACGGTACAGGAGATAATTATACTACACAGGAGCACTATAAGAGTGAAATGCTTAAGCCCTTCACCTATGGTTCTGCATGTGAGTTGATGGCTGCCGCTGAATTGTTCGGTTGTCGCTTTCAAGTGTACCGAAATGGCCAAATATTTTACACTTTTCGACAACCGCCAATGCCTCTTAAACATCTTAGATTCACAGGTGACAATTTCAGTAGTGGACACTTTGATGTTTATGAATGTTTAAACTCTCAAAAGCTGGATGTGAAGTTATCGATGAAACCGGTTGTATGCTTACAACTTTTGACAGATGCCGAATGTCACTTCAACACAAGTTCTGCAAATACTGTCGTAATTGAAACAAACCATGAAACTCAAACCGATTATGACAGCAGCAATCCAAGCTGTGAGATTTGAAACAAGATTATTTTTCACATGGCCAACTGTACGTTGCATGCTCAAGAGTAAGCTCAGGGCACAGCTTGGTCATATTACAACCAGAGGGCCAAAATGACAATGTGGTATACAAAGAGATCCTTAACAAATAATTATTGGCATATTTTCCCTCAGTTTAAAAAGGTTTAATTTTCTTCTTAGTTAAAATTTTAATGCAGTACTTCACCGCTGCGAAGCGCGGGTATTTGCTAGTCTTAAATGAATGGTATCTCTGGGTGTCATCTGCATACGAGTGAAAATTAACATGATGTTTCCTAATGATAGATCCAAGTGGAAGCATGTAAAGTGAAAACAGTAAAGGTCCCAGTACTGAGCCCTGTGGGACACCATATCTCACTTCTGTGTATAATGATGGAGTATTGTCAGCACATTTCTGTACATATTGGAATCGATTTGATGAATAAGCCCAACATCATTTTCTAGCCTGTGCAGTAAAATAGAATGGTCAATGGTGTCAAATGCTGTGCTTAAGTCTAACAACATAATTACAGTGGAGTTTCCTTCATCAGAGGATATCAGAATGTCGTTTACAACCCGCATTAGTATCGTTTCTGTATTATGACCAATGCGTAAACCAGACTGGAATTTCTCAAATAAATTGTAATGCGTAAGGTGTGACTGAAGCTGCTTGGTGACTGCTTTTTCTAGTATTTTAGAGAGAAAGGGTAAATTTGAAATAGGCCTATAATTATTTAGCATGTGTGGGTCTAGGTCTGACTTTTTAAGTAATGGTTTAATGACTGACACTTTTAGTGCATCAGGTACTGTGCCATGCAATAAAGAATTATTGATAATGTTTAGAATAGACGCTGCAAGAACATCCATTGCACTTTGTACTAGTTTTGTTGGCACTGGATTTGGGAAGCAAGTAGTAGGGTTTCATTTTAGAAATTAAAGTTAAGACTTCCTGCTCAGTTACAGGATTAAAATTACTAAAGTGCTGAATGCAATGTGAGGCAGGGTTTGCTAAGCTAGTATGCAGTTTGTACTGTGATGCTGAGATCTGGGATCTTATATTTTTCTCATTGAAGAAGTTCATGAAGTCTCTACTGCTAATATCTGTTGGTATTTTGCACTGTAGATCTGAATTCCCATTTGTTAATTTAGCAACTATTCTAAACATTACCCGAGCATTTTTCTTATTGCTATCTATTATTGTAGAATAGTATTCTGAGCGAGCTTTAAAGAGAGCTTTTTTATATTTTTTAACACTCTCTGTCCATGCAATTTGAAAGACCTGCAGCTTTGTTGTTTTCCATCTGCACTCCAGTTTACGACAGTCTAATTTAAGAGCTTGAGTGTTTTCATTAAACCAGGGAGAGTTTCTATGTGCTTTGATCAATTTTGTTTTAAGGGTAGCCACTGCGTCCAGAGCATCTCTCAAGGTCACATTATAATGTGATGTTAGCTGATCTAAATTGTTTTCCATGTTTACATTTAATGTTAACTGATCTAAATGGTTTTCCACAATTACACTTGACTTACTCAAAGTATCTATAAATTTTGAAGCAGAATGACAATCTAGTCGTACTGTCTTTGTTTTAATCTGTGAGTGTGTTGGCAAGGGCAGAACTAAATAAAATGTAATTAAGTAGTGATTGGAAATAACTTAATTTAATGGAGTAATATTTAAATTTTGAATTTCAACTTTGTAAGTTATAATTAAATCTAATGTGTGGTTATGATTATGAGTTGGACCTTTGACAATCTGATAAAATCCTACTGAATTTAACAAATAAGTAAAACATTTGCTAAAAGTGTCAGTTTCCACATCAATGTGTACATTAAAATCCCCCATCAGTATTACATGATCATAATTTATAGCCAAATCAGATAAAAGGTTGCTAAATTCAGTCATGAACAATAAATATGGTCCTGGTGGTCTGTAGACTAGCACTATAATTGTTTTGGAATCTGTTTTAATATTTAAAATGAATGCCTCAAAGGATGTAAAGTTGGCTACATTTTTAGACGTGATTTGCATTTTGTTACAATTGATTATTCCAGGGCCTCCTCCTCAACCAGAATATCTAGACTTATGAATGAACGAGTATCCATCTGGTGACACTTCAGCTAGGAGATGGCCTAATATACTACTACAGGCCTTCTCTTTAATGAAGAGTTACATTATGTTGGTCCTACAACACTTAAATGCTTTCCAGTATATAATTTTATATGTTGTTATTTGCAGTGTCTATTTATTTTGTTAATCTCTGCCTAATATCAAACTTGTGACAAGTAATGCAAGTGAACATTATACATTTGTGTACTCATTGGCAACTCACAAATCTATTATCGTGACCTATGCCTCCTAAACTCTGTGCATGATTAATTCTAATTATCTACTGTGGTTATTTTTTTCACTTTACCAATAACATCAATGGTCCCTTATAATTCCTTCTATGGGAAAATGCAACAAAGTAATATTCTAATTGAACAAAAGTAGTAGTAGAAAAAACGTAAAAACAAAAAAGAAAAACCTCTATTTAAAATAATTTGCTACAGTATTGTATAGGAATGTGATGCCCTGTGCCCAGAGCCATTGGGTACCAACCTTTGCTGGGACATCTGAGAGTCATGAACCAAGATGGACCAGGGTGACTGAGGGAACAGAGAAGATTTTCAGTTCAGTTCAGTTGCCAAAGATTCAAGTGCTTCAATGGGTAAGGTTTCTTAAAACCAAACTTTGTCCATAAAAACAGTATCTTTAGGAGTGCTCAAAAATAATCAGTAAATAAATACATAAAAGTTATTACATTTTCCCTTGTAAGGACGTCCTAATGAATTCCCTGTTGTGTAACTGCCACCTCAGTCGGTACCCTACAGACCTGAATTGCGACCTCAATCAGTATCCCGCAGCTAAACCCAGCTTTTTGCTCTCTACCTGGACTCTGCTATGCTGTGAATCCTCCTGTCTGCTTATTGTTCCTGCATCCTCTCTCCACTCTAATATGCTCACTGAAAGTCAGCAGAATTGAAAATATTCACACCATGGGACATCTGCACCAGCCATTGGTCATGCTCCCTTTTATCACTCAACAGAGCCAATGCTGCCTGTCCTGTCCTTTCAATACGTAATACATCTAGTTAGGCCATTCATCCAATGAACGATTGCTTTGTCATCTTAGTGATCCTCTCTCACTATGTGTTCATTATTTGATTTCCTGCATAATCCTGAGCACTAATCCACCCTTTTATTTTGTAGGAATCCCACTTTAATTTTACTGTACACTTGTAATTGACTTCCCCACTTCAGCACTTTGTATTTCCTTTATTACATAAGCAATCTTAAAATTAACTTCCTATTTCTTTTTCTCATTTTTAGATTTATTGATTAATCATTTAGATTTATTTTCCCCTGCGGTGGGTTGGCACCCTGCCCGGGATTGGTTCCTGCCTTGTGCCCTGTGTTGGCTGGGATTGGCTCCAGCAGACCCCCGTGACCCTGTGTTCGGATTCAGCGGGTTGGAAAATGGATGGATGGATGGATTTATTTTCCCTCATTAGTGTTTGTTCTTTTTTTTTCTGATGTTTATTTTTCCTAATTTGAAGTTTTTCGTCTTCTTCTTTCAGTTGTTCCCATTAGGGGTTGCCACAGCAGATCATCTTGTTCCATATCTTCCTGTCCTCTGCATCTTGCTCTGTTAAACCTATTACCTGCATGTCTTCTCTCACCACATCCATCAATCTTCTCTTAGGCCTTCCTCTTTTCTTCTTGCCTGGCAGCTCTATCCTTAGCATCCTTCTTCCAAATATGCTCAGCATCTCTCATCTACACATATCCAAACTAACGCAATCTCGCCTCTCTGACTTTGTCTGCCAACCATCCAACCTGAGATGACAATCTAATGTATTCATTTCTAATCCTGTCCATCCTTGCCACATCTAATGCATATCTTAAATCAATAATAAATTAATTCCTTTAAAACACAACTGCACTTGTTTCATCAAAGTACAGTACTTTTTTATTGTTACTTTACGTTTTTTTCTTCAGTAGCTTCACGCTAACCTTATATTTCTTGAGATACAGAAGCTGGTTATCTGCCGCAAAAATTGTATGATTCCATTTTCTACCAAGACTGAAGATCTCCCAGCTTTTCTTCATTAAGACTCTTGGACCCAGATGTAGGCTGAAAGATGATACTGAATCCATACTATCCTTTCAATGATCTTTTTATTTGAATGGGTTGTGTTCTGCAATAATGTTTTGTTTACAAATAAAACTACAGTGGAACCTCAGTTTGCGAACATAATTTGTTCCAGAAACGTGCTTGTAATCTAAAGCACTCGTATATCAAAGCGAATTTCCACATAAGAAATAATGGAAACTCAGATAATTTGTTTCACAACCCACAAATATTTATATAAAAATAATTAATACAAAATACAAAGTAAAAATACGTAAAACAAATTAACCTGCACTTCACTATTGAAAAGAATTGTGGCTGGTGTGAGGGAGATGAGAGAGAGGAGAGGAGAAAGAGGAAGAGAGTTATTGTGTAGGACGACCTTCACTATCACTAACGGAATCACTGCTATCTGTTGGCTCACTGGAATCTTGTTCTTTTTTTGCGACTTTAACAAGGAAACCTATCCAATGACAGTGGCTTTTGCCTGAAGAGTCACTACACTTGGACAAAAAATAAAAAAAATGCTTTATGCACTGTAAGGTTTCTAAACTCTTTTGGGATTCCGCCCAATGGGACGACACGTGGAAGAGCA
>JANRMT010062793.1:5578857-5616143 GCA_026402145.1 Polypterus bichir lapradei
GCAGGCTCCTAGTGCTGTAGCAGTTCGCTGTAAAAGTGAATCAGAAAAGATCGTGGTCAAGCTATAAGCGCCTACCGTCGATGGGTGATGCAGGGAACATCATAAATGCATGAGCACAGTATTACTAAGCCACTAACATGGTTATGGCCCTGCCTGATTGCTGCTACAATAAATAACCGTGCTGTTCTTGTTTCACACTGAATAAGCCTGGCTTTACTAAAGTACTGAGACTCAGCCTCGAGTTTTGGGGTGCATGACAGGGAATCGCACATTACAGCACACACACATGGTCACCATGCTACAGTAAACAGTATACGTTCGGTATGGATGTTGACTATATGAGTGAGGCACGCCAACTGAGAACGAGCATGGGAGACAATTACCCACAATCCCCAAGTGATGATTGGCGGACAAAGTGCATATGTACTCCTTGTATTGCAAGATCTTGCTCATTTATCAAGTTAAAATTTATTAAAAATTTTAGCTCATCTTGAAAAACACTCACAGACAAAGTTACTCTCACTCCAAGGTTTTACTGTAATTTAATTTTGAAAAAAAAAAAAAAAGAGTACACATAAAGAAGTCTCTGAATAAATCATCCAATGAATTTTACCTTGCCTTTAGATTTGTGGACTCGATTTAAACATTCCTTACCTGTAGAAGTGGCTCAACAGAGGTAGGCTTGCATCGATCTACAGTCACACCATAGCTTATGGTGTCTGCCAAGCTGGCCACAGAAGCCAAAGCTGAGGGTTAATGCAGAATGTGTGAAACACACTGAACGTGTGGCTGAGAAGTGTTGTGATTTCCCAGATTGGAAAGCCAAAATCACAGAACATAAGAGCAAATAAATTTTGATAAAAGAGAGCTTGCTTGGTTAGTTAATAATTAAATTGCTCCAATATCTTCTGTAAATACCTTTTTAAAGGTTATCCAGGAAGTAAAAAGAAGATATTTACAGATATTTGCAGATGTTTAAAAAAAGAGTCAAATGTGTGTCAGGCTCTCGATAAGTTTAAATAAATAAATGTTTCAATTTAAATTTATTTTATAAGAATTAGCTTAAAATATATATAAAAAGTCAACTCAATTTATCATAACTTAAATAAAATGTTTTTACATCACCATAAAATGAGAATAAAGGAAACAATTAATGAAATACTTAAATAGAACCAGAATACATATGAGAATTGACTGAGGAAGAAACAGGCAAAATACAAATAAAATGGGCAAAATACAATAAAATGTTGAAAGATAAAAACTTAGGAGAACCAAGAAGAACAACACAAAAAATGCTCAATTAACACAACCAAAAGCAAACAGTTAAATTAAGACAATGCTTAAGGAAACTTTCAAATAAAATTCCCAAAAGACAAAAGCACTAATTCCAAAGCTAAGTGTCTGTTATGCTAAGACAGAAATGTATGAGGTGAGGAAAAAAATTATAAGAGGAGATTATAGGCAGGAGGCAGTCAAAGATCATATATTCAAGCACCAAAACCATTAGATGGGTATAAAAAATCACAGTTAACAGGAGGGCCAAAAATTTTTTGCCAAATCACAAAGACAATTTATCAAAATAAAACGCAATCATGGACAGAGATGTGACCTTAAAGACAACCTTATATCCTGTCTCTTTAATGACATCATGGGCTGCACACAACGAGGTTGTGACCAAGAAAACCTGAAGTTGTAGGCCAGTGAACATTGGTAAACAAAATGGTGATGAAACAATAAAATAAACTTACAAACATCTTAAAGAAGTGTCAAAACCAAAATACAGCATAATAAATCAAATCATTATATTCAAAAAGAAAATCCAGGAAAAGCTGCAGAGAAAAACCCCAAATAAATTAAATATGAGATTAATACAATAATACAAATACAAAAGAGAAATGATAAGCAAAAGGGTGCCAAAAGCACAACATATCTCATGACACAGCAAAGAGCTAGTTGCAGGGGTCTTTTATAGGCATTTCAGGAAACTCTGGCCCAAGTGACTGCAACACAAAAGAGATCTAAATTGGGAGGAGGTCCCTCTACTGCATACTTTAGACATAATTGAAAGTAAGTAATTGGGTAAATACAAAGTTCATGAAACAAAACAGAGACAGGGTTCCAGAGGAAAAACAAACGCACATGCACAGAAATAAAATAAGATAAAACAGGAGCAAGAAAAACACTAAAAATAGTATTATCATGGAGAAAATGGTTACTTATGAAGTGTTGCTTGCTGCTTCACATAGCCAGATCTTCAGTTACTGAAACCACTAAATTCTGCTGGTGAAAATGAAAAATAATATGCGACACATAGATAAGAAACATTAAAAAGTATGCAAATTCTTTAGAGTGTTATTAAAATGAGAGGAGGTGCATTCAGATATGAAAGTAGAAGCATCTATAATCATGGTTATTTCAAGAAGAGTGGTCTATTTTTAAGATATGCTGAAAAGCTAAAAAAAAAAAAAAACTCTATTAGGAGCTTTCAAAGTGAGATAACCTTCATCTTAATAGGCTTAGTCATTCACTTTTACACTCTGCGGGAGAGTTACAATATTTTATGAAACTCAATTTTTTAAATATATCCCTATGTTTTCAAACCCACTTAATCCAAGTGGGTTTAAACTCAGTTTTGCAAGGAAAGCAGAAACCCTGAACTGGGAGTTAGGACACATTCACACCCATAACCACAATTACTCACACCAGCCCAATACATGCAAGGTTTGAAGAGGACATTTGAGTTTATTAATTTTCAAGGCTACTGTAACCATGCTACTTATGTTAATTCTTGCTAAAGCTAAGACAATTGTATTTTCTATAGTTACTATGAGCAGAGGCAGCATTAGTATTGGCAGTGTCCATGGCACAGACACAGTCTTCACCCCATCTTTTGTATCTCAAGTACAGTAAAGCTTCAATTTCATAATCAGGAAAAAAAGCTACATGTCAAATAAAGTTAACGATTTTACATTATATATTAACACCTAAATGCATTATTAATTTACAAACAATTTAATGAATTATATATCGTGGTGTTAGTATTAAGTCTAATTTAAAATACGTAACTTTTTATTTCCTTATTGTATGATTCCATCTGTCTGATCTGTTTTTGATTACCTAACTGAACTCACTCCAGTCCTCATTACTTTGGGTAATCCATGCTCTACTGCACTTATTTTTAATTTGGTTATCTCCCAGAAATATGTGTCTTAATTAAGTGGCACAGCTGTTTGAGATGCTATTTTCAAATTAACATTATTCCATTTTGTTATTACTTCATTAGTATGTTAAATGTTGAGTATTACAATATAACAAGAGACATAATTATTTAATGTTTCCATACAAACTAAATGGTTAAACTTTACGTCAACACTAGTCATAAGAAAAAGGTAATATAAACAATATTATATTTTTAACAGAAGATAACAGATTTATTTAAGTATAAGGAACTTAACACAACTTTGGTACATTTAAATAAAAAAGAGCAGCCACTTAGCAATAGAGAAAGAAATAGTTAACTTACATTACTATCCAAAGTACTGGGTTGGAAATAACATCCTAACACAGTAGCTTTTCTTAATTTTGTATGCTGTTTGTTGCTGTAATGCTCTTGGCATGTTCCTGTTCCCTCCTTACTTTGTTACATCTTGGTATATTTCTAGTTCCATTATCCTCTCTGCTCTGGTTTAGTTTCAGTTTTTCCTTTTAGCCACATCGGGCAATCAAGTCTGTTAGATGATTGCATTTATACCTGCAAAATACAGTATATTGTCTAGAAGTACATCTTGTAAAGTTTGCATTCCTTTGTTTCTTTCAAGCCTGCAATAAAGTACTGCTGGGGCAATACATGTGCTCTTTTCTCCACTTACTACAATAGCACTTAGAAGAAAGGGAGAGAGAACACCATTCTTTTTTCTTTACTTATTTCGTTTAGAATAAGCATAAATACATAAGCATAAGCAGAATACATAAAGTTCAATGTATAATTCTCTGTGACATGAAAAAGAGTCAATGTCATTACAAACAGGTAACAAACAGGAGCAGTGTAACTATCCATAGTTGACACTGTTTCAGTTAATGCTAGGCCATGACTCTCAGCAATCTGGAGACAGATCCTAAGATTCTCTCCACTCTAAAGCTAGCCCTCGTTATTGAATATTCCAGACTCTAACACTCCATTTTTTACATTTTAAACTCGCACTATACTTATGAATGTCCTGCTTTTACAGCTGCAAATAAAGCACTGTAAACCTAAGTTTGCTTACAGATCGTCGGGGCATCCCTCCTGCAGAATTGTGCTGATGAATTAATGGTTATTGGTATAATGCAGTCTAAAACTGAGAAAACAAACCTTAGCAATTCATCATATTTGGTGGTTTAGCATATTTGATACATTAATCCCTCCTGCAGCAACACCTTAATCTTGCTTCTTTACTTAAACTAACTCACTAATTAAAAAAAAGGTGAACATTAACCTACTGCTACTACTATTGTTCTAGCTGAAAACAATAATGTATTGGAGACAGACCCACTTGTGAACCTCCTCTGTGTTAATTGCACACAACATTGCTCCTGGCACGGTTCCTGCTATTTGACTGATGATGCCAGGATAGGTTTCAGTGCTTAAGACATTGAAATTTGAATCAGGTTAGAAAATTAATAGAAAGTTAGATGGATATATATTTTATTGTATTATTGTATATAAGTATTCATGCATGGATTGCAACTAATGCAAATATTTGATGATCACTATCAATATCTTATACAGTATATAAATGTCTACGCGTGGAAGTGTGTGTGTCTGTTCGGCCCATAAGTGAGAGGTCGCTTAGCCGCTAATACACAAGCGAGGCAAGAACATCAGCAAAACGATTCTGATTCTCGATTTTCAATAACCTGACATCTCTACGTTTCAATTTTTTGTCTGTTAATTTCAATAGTTTCTAGGACCCCGGGCTTTTTACAGCACGGGCTTACACAGCTAGTATATATATAATCCAATAAGACGTCCATCTGTCTGGCTTCTACGACCCTGCTCAGGTGTAATGTAATGTCATCCAGTGTCCACAAGAGGGCAGGACTGTCCTATGAACAAAGGCAAGTGGCAGGCATAAGATATTAAGCCATGTGTCATGTCATTCAAAACAGGTTAGGAATGTCTGAAGAAGAAAGGCAACAAGAAGCACAAAGAAAGGGGAATGTAAGGGCTAGAATGTCTGATGAAAAAGAAAAAGGGCATACCTGGTAAATAGAGGTTCATAAATGCATGAAGCAATCAAAACAAATGGAGCTACCAGTATGCCAGTTTTAATAAATGTGTGTTTCAATTTGCTAGTATAGAAATATCATGGCAAATGTATTGATGTATTGGTTAAATCTGGTTTATACAATTTATTCATAGCACTGTTAGTTTAGTGCCTTTTGCATTGGTTTACTAAAGGTAAAACGTATTTGCAGGTATTTATGAAATAATTTAACATTTACAAAGCAAGTTAATCTGATTTAGAGACACTGGAGCTAGATCTTATCCTAGCAGCACTGGGTGCGATGCTATAACTAGCCTTGGGCAGGGTAGCCATCCATCACATTGCCCACTAATCCCCACCCACGCTCACATTTATGCAGTGAATTGCTAATTAGCCTAATACATACATCTCTGGTGAAGGGGGAGGTAAACTAGAGCTCCCAGTTAAAAATCCCAAAAGACATGGGGAGAACATTCAAACGCCAGAAAGACAGCAACCCAGGGTGCTGGATCCTGGGTCAGATGGGGTGCAACTAGCTTAATGCAATAGCTAGTAAGTCAAGAAGCCTCTGAGGGGAGACCACCATGTACCGTTTACCCATGCCCATTCATCCTCTAATCAGGTAACATGGAAAAGTTAGTTACCAGGTAATTTCATGACAAGATGCCTGGACATTTAGAAAGGACAGCCTTGTTACATGAAGCTCACTCATTCAGTATTTGTGATGTAAGGAACCGTTTTTATTTTTTTGTTAAAATTGCTGTTTTGTTGCTTGATTCTATTTATGTTGTATTTTCCAGAAGGAACAATCCCTGTGGCAGGAAAACAAAATTAAAAAAATACCTGTCAAAGGAGCATTTTACAGGTATTCATTTTTATTTTGGAAACCGACACAAAAACATTTAGACTGTCAGGAGTCAGTGCAGAGAGAGGTGAGTTAACTAATGAGAAACAAAACAAGGTCAAATTCTGGGACCACAGTAACCTTTTTCATTTAATTAAAAATAATAACTAAGGTCCTAAATTGCTGCCAAAAGCTACATGCCATTACATGTTACATAGCCCATTGATTTTCACTACAGAAAACATATGGTTGGGACATGAGAGGCAAATTCATAGCATGTTTTAACATAAGAGACCTGAACAAGGCTATCAAATACATGCAACAGTTCAAGACACACGCTACCTAGAGAGTGCTGCTTTAATGTCCTAGATGACAGGTCAAGATACTAAGTCATCAATCTCACAGAGGAATCACCTAAGCCAACCAGAATGTGTAGTGTTTGTATGTTACTGATTTCTGTGAATACACCTTTTTATGCACAATTTAAAATGAGTTCCAGAGGGAAACAAACAGGCACAACTGGCTTGACTCTGTCAAATAGATAGATAGATAGATAGATAGACAGACAGATACTTGGCTTTTTATCGAAGCTCTTTAAATAATAAACAAATACATAAATAGATAAAAAATATATACACACCCATTATGGTCTGAACACACATCATTTTAAATTTAAATTACTTTTACCACCACTACATCAGCAGCTATGGTGACATGATGACTAGCACTGCTAACTCACAGGACTGGTGCCCTGAGTTTAATTACTGTGCTTATTCACTATCTGGGTGGAGTTTGTACATTGTCCTTACTGTATGTCATCCTCAGTTTTCCTCCTACATCCCAAAAGCATTCATATTAGGCTAAGTAAATTGTCCAAGTGTGCATGATTGTGTTTTATTATGGGATGGCACGCCATCTAAGGTTAGTTGCTGCCAGGAAAAGAAGTGATACCATGACCCTGAAGTGGAAATGTGTTTTTTTTAAAGAAAAGGATATGCCATTTAAAAAACAAATACAGAAAATTAAAACTCACTATAGCATGTCGTTCTCTAAATCACTTCATGCAGACCAGGGCTATAGTGGGTGCTGAAGCCTAAACCAGTTAGCATAGGGCACATGGTAAGAACAAACCCTGAACAGGGGGCCAATTCATTGCAATCCACTATGTGATTATATTTTTTAAAACTTAAATATCTCCTCATTGAAAAAAAAATTCTTGTCCAAGGCAGTACACATTCAGCCGACCATCCTATTTACAAATGAAGGTGCACACACATATAAGTCATTTAGTAGTGACACACTGCAACACTAATACACTGAGAGTTATTAGAAGTGTCACTCATCTTCCCGATTTAGCCGCTACCAATTTCTTCTCAATAGGCAAATACTTTCAAGTGCCAATTTGCACTTCATATTCAACGCACTGCAAAAAAGATCAGCATCAAAATTTATTTTGTGCTCTAATTCTTATACTTTATCATCTACAAAATTTGTTTCAAAAAAGCAGGGAAATTTTGAAAATGACGGAGAAATGTTCAGTTATGAGATGGAAAAATTCAATTTAGGGAAGGAGTATTTAAAGGAATATTTCACTCAAAAATGTCTGTGTTGTTTGTAGTGATTGGTGAGAAAAAATTTCAGTCTCATTTTTTCATGGAGAATAGAGATTACAAACTTTATGATGCAACAGGTATCAATTCAATGAGGACCAACAAGGGGGGCCAATACTGAACAACAACAAACAATATTAAAACGTACATGAAGATATTCTCAAGTTACTTTTGTCAGTTGTCCAGTCATATGCTTACAATGTATTTTTGCAATAATATTGTTAAATGCATACTTTTGGAAAAGGAAACTAGTGCATGAACAGGGTCTGTGTTCAAACAGGATGAAGCTTTTAAATGGAAGACTTTACTGTTGATTAAAGGACGAGGGGGAAAGGCATATCTTAAGTAAAAAAAATCAGTCTAGTTTAAACGTATGTATGTGTGTATGGCTATTTTAAGGCAAACCTTATCTTAAATCAGAAGTTCTTAACTATTACAATTTAACTCTATTGTAAATCTGCACTGACGAAAATTTCAAATGAGTGTACAGTAGTTGCTCAATTGTTTACACATTGACCTCCTGTCTTGCTTGCTTTGATAACAATTGTTATTGTTGGCAATTTGAAAGTGATGTGATAACCACAAAAAATAGAATTTGACACAATACAGAACGTTCAAGATGGTTTATGGGTAGTCTGAACACTCACAACACAGTGCTCTGCCATTAGTTTATTTGAAGCCAAGGTCAAATGAACATGGACGCACACCTGCAGGATTGCACCATTGTTGAACAATGCCCATTAATGAGATGTCTTTGAGCTAATTGAATGAAATGTGCAGAAATTCACCAAAGGAATTGGGTACCAATCTTGCACAAACTTTACGGAACCCCAAGTAATTGTGCACTATAGCATGTACAGATCCTTAGCGGATATCCAAAAGTGCAGCCACAGCGGACAACGTAATCCATCAGTCTTCTCTGATAAGTACATTCGCCATGTTAATGTGGGCTTGTGTGCGCAATGTTCATGGTTGACCAGATTGAGCTTTGTTGGACATACTTGTTCTTACTGCTATAAACCCTTCTTCCCTTTCATAACTGTTTCATTTAGTCATGCTGAGCCAACATCCTTTGCTGAATTTCAGTAAGTTTCACTCCTTCTGCCCAAAGAAATCTCACTGTAGTGTGTTCAACAATGTTGCAACCCCGCAGCACAGTGTCCTTGTTCACTTGGAGAGTGCTGTGATGTGTGTGTTCAAGCTACCCATAAGCCATTGCAAATATTTTGTATTGCGTGAGCTTCTATCTATTGTGGTTACCCTGTAATTTTCAAAATGCCTTTACTTTTTGATATACCCTCATAATTAGAAAGATGTCCAAATCCATTGTAAAGATTTGTTTTAATTAGCATTGAAACAAACAGGGCTGGAGGGTTGGTTTTGTTCTTACTAATTATGAAAAAAGTGTCCTACTTTCTCTCTGTTCCGTGCTCTTCTTTGTTGTTTATGTTATTATTAGGTTTACATTTACCTTCATCTTAATTTCTAAGCCTAACGTTTAGTGACTTTTTCAAGGAACCATGTTAATTTCTTTCTTGTGCATTCCACTTAGCTTGTTGGTAATTACTGCTATGTAACAGTAAAAAAAAAAACTTTAGGACCCTACTTTATTTAAAACTGTCTCTCCATCAATTCTCCCTGCATGGCAGCAAAACTACTGTAGGCGCAGAAAGTACTAGAGGTAATTGCACTATATACTAATAATGTAATATGAATAAATAGAACTTAAAAAGGACATTATTGTTTTAACAATTTACTGTACAATATAGGCACTTTAGTTTCAATTCTCTCAGGAAAAGTAATTCCAAAAACATATTCCAGTATGCCATCTTTGTCTGTTCAGTGAGACTACTCAGCCTTTCCAAGAACTATATTCCTTGTCTTTAACACTTATTTTTTCTTTTTTTGGTCATCATATAATTGTGTCTCAATGTGGTACTTCAACCCCTTAAATTACAGTAATGCAGCATTGACTTTCTTGTAATGGATTGAAGGACCCACATTAAAGGTGATACTATTATTGTTAGCTCTTCAAATATTACTGCATACCAGCTGATTCTTTTAAGGGTAATAGTGAATTGCCCATAAGGTAAAACTGATGTAATTGTAAAAAGAAAATGCAAAGACTTCCTCTGGCAGTAAGAGAAGTTGTTTAAGGTGAACTCAAATATCTATTGGACATTATTGAACCCTTAGATGTATTCCACTGGATTTTACTAAGAGTGGTTTTATATTATAAATGAAATCTGGGGGTGGGGATTCTCATAATTTCAGAAATCAAAAAAATGCAACTAATAATGAACACCATCTGTTACCATACATAACTGAAGTACTTCCGGATAACCATAGGACTACAGTTTTCTCCACCACTGACTTCATATCTCACTTAATTTCACAACATACCAATGTCAACTGCAGCCATAAAGCAAGGACCTGTGTTTATTACTCAAGAGAATACTTGGTATTTCAAGTGGGTCCAATAAGAGTTCATGCCCACTGCTTCAGCACTACATAGAAAATGTAAACAATACTAAACATGCTGCTGACAAAATATGCCTTTATGAATAATGGAATTGTAGTCATTGTAAAAAAAAAATTAAAAATTTTCACTGATGAATGAGGCAAGATTTAAACTGCTCATTCAAAAGCACAAATTGAGACAAACCACCATTTAGTCCTTTGGATATTATGTTACTACGCAGCACATCCCAAAAACATAAGGAAAGAAAGAATAACATGAAATATTAAACAATGTAACAGACAGTTATCAGCAAGAGTGAAAGGGAAGGTCTACAGGACTGTAGTGAGACTGGCTATGTTATATGGGTTGGAGATGGTAGCACTGACCAGAAAGCAGGAGAAAGAGCTGGAGGTAGCAGAGTTAAAGTTGCTAAGATTTGCACTGGGTGTGACGAGGATGGATAGGATTAGAAATGAGTACATTAGAGGGCCAGCTCACAAAGAGAGACAACGTTAGAGAGGCGAGAGTGTGTTGGTTCGGACATGTGCAGAGGAGAGGTGCTGGGTATATTGGAAGAAAGATGCTAAGGATAGAGCTGCCAGGGAAAAGGAAAAGAGGAAGGACTAAGAGAAGGTTTATGGATGTGGTTAGAGAAGACATGCAGGTGATGGGTGTAACAGAACAAAATGCAGAGGACAGGAAGATATTGATACAGATTATCCACTGTGGCAGCCGAACGAAAAAGAAGAAAAATTTCAAATCAGCAAAAATAAACATTAGACAAAATAAAGGAACAAACACCAATGAGGAAAAATAAATCTAAATGATTAATTAATAAATCTAAAACTGAGAAAAAGAAATAGGAAGTTAGTTAACAACAAACAAAGCTAAAATCTTAATACTACTATAAGCACCAATACAAACAGGGCAATTAAATAAAGAAATATAAAATCAACGATTAAGTATACAAACCAAAAACTGAATAGTTTAAACAAGAACAAAAAGGTTCCAAACCCTAATGAGTTGTCAAATAGCCACAGGATGAGACCCTGAAATCAACCTAAAATTGTAAAGTCACAGGAACAGAAGAAAGGCAAAAGAACTCTAAATACACTACTGGATTTTGAAGGAGTGCCACTGGCGCAGTCTAAACATGCCTGAGGCTACAGTGGTCCTTTTAACTAATCTCAGATACCTGCCTTAATGGGAGGCACAAACAAAGAATTAGCACTACCCAAAAGTTTTTCAGCCTTTTGTTCAATAATAACAAGTAGGGGAAATTATTAAATATAAAAGGAGAATTAGAGGCACCCAGGGCCTGATCTCCAGCAGGACAATGACATCTATTTAAAAAAGTCAAAGAGGAGGGATACAGATCACTTAGTTCCCAGTTCAAAGGCAGCTATTCCACAGGACTTTACTGTGATGAATACTCCTCTTGATTTTTTGTTAATGCCAATGTAAAATGGTTGTCCAACAGAGTTTGGATATAACTCTGGTCTTTTAATGTCAGTTTTTAGTCTGGGGTTTCAGGAGCCACAAGGTCAAACTCTACGCTTGTTTCTGGTCCTCTGACCCAATGCTAATGGTATTAGTAATGGCTTGATTGATGGGACAAAGTAATTAAGGCCAGAATTGAGAAGTTATGGGAGGTGTTTTGGATCACATGGACTAATACATGATGGGTAAGTATGGTAGGCACCCCACATGGTTAGTGTCATTATTTTATGAACATTAATTTTTGGATATGTTCTGTTATTTGGGATTCATTTTGTCTAATATCCTTTGCTTTTGTATGGTTCATTTATTTTTTCAGCATAATAGTGATGTCATTGCATCTCATATACTGTGAATTTCCCCTTGGGATTAATAAAGTATCTATCTATCTATCTATCTATTGTTTGATTTTTTTACAAACCATCAGTTTTCATGTGATTCAAGACCACAGCCATTTTGTGTACAATTAACTGTGTATATTGCTGCCACATGACTCCCTGCGTCATATCATATGATGTTTTTATGTGGTGCCTATTTAAGATGACAGTGTGGTAGGCGGAAAACTAGGCACAAGTTCATGTTCATGGGTATTTTCTAAACCAGTGTTCACAGATGGTTTGCCAATTTATTTAGGAAAGGAATTTTAGGCCGCCAGAACCTTTACTTTCCTTTTTCGACTAAGATTTGTGACAGTGTCACTGATATTCATGTTTTGCTTCTTAAAAGAATAGTCCTTTGAATATATCTTTTGTTCATTCTATTATATTTCCTGCGTTAATTTTTTTGGGCAACAAGGTCATTACACTTAGTTACAGTATCATCTAAAACGATATAGCAGGGTTGGAAGGATTCTTTATTTTCCCTGATTATGTTTGTTTGCCCTTATATAGCAAGATTTGGTCTTTATTTGATTTAAGGGGCAGTAAAGGCAACTGCAGCAGGGCACACTAAACTATGCAACAGTACACTACACCACACTATCTGATTTTGATTCTAAGCTCTAGACACATTATTATCAAAACATCTTACTATAAAATGTTTGTTTCATATTTGTCTGGTGGGTATAGAAAAGCACTTGCATGTGTGTGGGCTGGACAAAAATGGAAGATGAGGAAAAATGAAGAGGAGGGATGTGCTGATTTGTTCTTTACTTTGATCCAAAGAACCAGTCTGTGAGTTCCCACAGAGTGCTTCTTCTTTAAGGAAACTGGGAAAACTGAATGTGGTAGTTAACTGCATTACACTAAAACGGTATCTATAATGTCTCATTTATTTCCTGTGTTTAAAAATATTCATCACTGAACCTAAAGGCTGTCAAGTGTAAATCCAGCTTCACTTTCAGAAAGGAAATGGATGGCTAAAAGGCAAAAAGTAATTTTCTCAGGAATTAACACAACTTTTTGAGGGCTATGAACTTGACATATGCCTAATGCCTAAGGTGACTTAGTAATACTTCTTTTACTACAAATTAAGATTTTGAATCTAGCCCATAAGGATCAGTAAGGATTATTGTGTGTTAAATGCAGATGGCACAAGCTGTACTGGTGAGTTTACATCAAAACAAGTGGAAAGAATGATCGATCCACGTGTCACATGTTAGCTAAATGGCATGACAGCAAGTGCCTCACGTACATCTGCAGAATTACTAGGTAAGCCATGGCAAATATAGCTGTAGACGAATGGAGTCATTTTCATGGCTCAACCTGGGGTTACTGTTATTCTATAAAGTTATTGATTATCATAGCATGTGGTGTTGAAGGAAAATTTTTTGTATTAGCATAAAAAATAGCAAATTAACATAAAGAGCCATACAAAGTAATTATAAGCTTCTAAAACATTAGATTAAGCATAAATTAGAATGTTAAGCAAATAAAATAGGTCAAGTAAATAGCTAACTAAAAAATCAGTTATTTTGCATTATTTTTAAGCTTACAGCAGAAATTACTAGTGTAAGAAAGTACAGGAAAAAGAACAAAAAATGACGTACAGAAACCGGCTAGAACAGGATAAGAGGTTGAGAACACCTGTGTCCAAGGCTGGAAAGCTAAGGAAACGATACCACAGACAGAAGATGGCTCTAGTAGGCACGTAAAGAAACCAGCTGGATTGATGAATCAGCAGAAAGGCAACAAAAGGCTTTTGCTGTAAGCAAGGTCACACTGATGTAATGCATGAACGAAACATTAGTACAGTGGAACCTCGGTTCACGAACGTCTCGGTTCACGTACAACTCGGTTCACGACCAAAAAGCTCGCCAAACTTTTGCCTCGGTTCACAACCACACACTCGGTATACAAACAAGCCAGTTTCCCTTGCCTGCCTGCCTGCCTGAGCTGAGCTGAGCTGAGAGAGAGAGAGAGAGAGCAAGAGCGAGCAAGCACGTGCCTGCTGGGGAGGGGGAGGAGGAGATTGCTGCACATGTTTGCCGAACAAGCCAGTTTCCCTTGCCTGCCTGAGCTGAGCTGAGAGAGAGAGCAAGAGCGAGCGAGCAGTGCCTGCTGGGGAGGGGGAGGGGGAGATTGCTGCACGTGTTTGCCGAACAAGCCAGTTTCCCTTGCCTGCCTGAGCTGAGCTGAGAGAGAGAGAGACAGAGAGCAAGATCGAGCGAGCACGTGCCTGCTGGGGAGGGGGTGGAGAAGATTGCTGCACGTGTTGGCTTGCACTTACTGGCTGCAGATAGGCAGGCAAACCATCCCCCCGTTCCATGTGCCTTCTGGGGAGGAGGGAGGAGGAGGAGATTGCAGCACGTGTTTGCCTGCCTACGTGCAAACGCACCATCCCCCCAACACAGGCAGGCTGCAAGAGCTCTGTTCATTGTTCTCCTTCCATTGGCTTCTAAGCAAGTGAAGAGTGGTGAGAAGAAAGTTTTGAAGAAAATTGAAATCGAAGTAAAGAAAGAAATTACAAGAGGTGGAAAAACTGTTTACCAGTTTACTCATTTACCAATCTGAGAACCCTCGTGCTTTCAAGCAGCACAATGTAAACAAAGCCAGACTGCCAGTAATGTGGAGGGCAAACATGAAGGGTTGTTTTACAAGAACTTTGTTTTTGGAATGGCTGCATGAGGCTTTCACTCCCACCAGCTAAAAGCACCAGAAACCCAAGAAATCACAAGAGAGAAAACACCTGAAGGAAAACACTTCATGCCAGAACTCGACTATGCAAGGTTAGTTTTCTTGGTGGTTTTTGTATTACGGATTTTTCAAAAGTTAATTTTTCAGTTCATAACGCGATTTGTTGCAATGTTACTTTTCTCTTTTTTCAAATGTTCGTTTTTTTCCCTGTGCTTAAAACTCATTAAAAAAATTGTTTACATGGAGGACTTCATCATGTGATTTGTTGCAATGTTACTTTTCTCTTTTTTTCAAATGTTCCTTTTTTTCTGCTGTGCTTAAAACTCATTTTAAAAACATTGTTTACAGTGATCAGGCTTTAAGTTTAATTGCGTGATCTCCTGCAATCTTACTTTTTTGGTTGCTTGTGAGTTGGTTTTTGCATGTGCTTCGGATTGGTTCGTATTCCTTTTTTTTCTGCTGTGCTTAAAACTCATTTTAAAAACATTGTTTACAGCGATCAGGCTTTAAGTTTAATAGCGTGATCTCCCGCAATCTTACTTTTTTGGTTGCTTGTAAGTTGGTTTTTGCATGCGCTTCGGATTTGTTCGTGTTCCTTTTTTTCTGCTGTGCTTAAAACTCATTTTAAAAAAAATGCTGCGCGAGCACTGCTACAGAGAGATTAGAGACCGCGAGCGAGCAAGCGCAGTGAGAGAGAGAGAGATGAGAGCACAGGCAGCTGACAGGGAAGGGATGGGGGGGAGGATAGGGGTGGGTGGTGTGTGTGTGTGTGTGTGTGTGTGTGTGTGTGCGCGCGCTCGCGCTACAGAGAGAGAGAGAGCGCGTGAGCCAGCCTGCTCCTGTAGCTGAGGGAGGGAGGGAGGGGCTTTGGTGGTGTGTGTGCTACAGAGAGAGAGAGAGAGCGAGCGAACCAGCTCGTGTAGCTGAGCAGGGAGCCTGGGTGTTTTGTGTCAGTGTTATTCAATGTTTTTACATTAGTTTACTATTACACTGTGCATTCTATGGTGTAATTAACTATATTTGTGCTTAATCTTTACATATTTTTACATATTTACATACAGTTTGTACGGTCTGGAACGGATTAATTGTATTTACATACAATCCTATGGGTGAAACTGCTTCGGTTCACGACCAACTCGGTTTACGACCAAAGTTCTGGAACGAATTATGGTCGTGAACCGAGGTTCCACTGTATATTCAGGCATTAGCAATAAATATAGAAGAATATATTAGATATTAACTTTAGCATAGAAATAAAGGCAAATCAAGCATGCCAAGCAATGATTAAATGAAAGCATATACCATAGTCTCTTTTTAATAAACGCTTAGCTTTAGGCCACCACTATAACATAGCTTGAAAGGCTAGAGAAGGAAGTGACACCATGAAAGACCAAATATGGAAGAAGGAACATTTGCCCAGTTGAAGAACCAATCAAGAATAAGCAAAACAGAAATTGGAGTGAACAATAGACAGTATAGCCAGGTGCAGAATGAGCTAATTGAACGAGGTCAAAATGATAAGAAATTGTTAGAAAAACTTCGATTGCTGCAATGTTCAGGGCTCACCTCAATTTGGCCGTATTGGGTTGAGTCCTTGTTTTTTGTGTTGTTTTATTGCAATAAAGCTTTAAAACTCTGTCTGTCTATCCCAAGTCCTAATAGCATTCATTTTCAGGTAAAAAGCCTTCTGATGATGAATTTTTCACCACGACAGTGGCCAGTGGTAGAATTTATGTCATTTGTTTCATTAACTCTTTTCACACATTGTTTAGTGATACATTATAACTTGCAAGCCTATGGTAAAAGTGTCCTATGGTAACATATAGTAAAAATGCCCCTGAAGAACTACCAGTCATCACTACATAGATAGAACTTTAAAACTTTATTTGTCCCCGGAGCAAATTTGGCTTTTTATAGAAGCTCTTTAAATAAATAAATACATAAATACTTTATAAGTACTGTATATATATACATATATATATTACCACCTGCACGGGGTGCACCAGCTTCCCATACCTAAGACAGACAAGTCCAGCACAGCTTACGTTTATTTAGCTGTTGGAAACACTTCCCAAATTAAGTCACAGTACAGCACCAAGGACAAGAAATAAAGCTCGACCTTTCTTCTTTCTTTGTCTCCCCCTTTCTCTCTTTCTCTTCCTCCACTGGCCCTCCGGCAAGTATTGTCCTCTCCCTCTTGACTTAGCAGCCACAGTGACAGTGCGGCGCTATGCAGACATACTGCTGTTGGTACAAATGAGTCCCAGTATTGTTTCTTGACACACTTCTGCTGAATAATTTGTTGGCTGGAAGTCCTCATTGTTGGTGTGCCTGGGAGAGGAACGGCAGCATTGTTCATAATGGCATTCCTTCCTTTGGTTCTACCTCTAGGGGATCCAGAGTGTGTCCAAGCCAAGCCTGCCCTTTTAATTAGGTTGTTGATTTGGTGGAAACACCTACAATGCCCTTTCTTATGTAGTTCCACCATGTTCCGAGTCCAGTCCAACTTGTCATTGATACATGCTATCACCTGAGTTACCAAACAAAAGCACTGATTTGGAGGTAACGCTTGCCATTAATCTGCCTGAAGAAGGGACCTGAGTTGCCTCGAAAGCTTGCATATTGTACTCTTTTTATCTTTATTTTACTTGACTTCTCATTGAATTCCAAAAAGAAAAACACAACTGCAGCCTAAAGAATATAAACCTCACAAAGTGTATGGGAAGACATTGTGTGGTCTTAGAAAACCCGAACATGTGAGAAATTTACACAACTAACTCTAGACATAAAGGATCTCAGATCAACTTAGCCAATGATGGGAAAAAAGAAAAGCATTTTATCTAGTTAATTGCTGAATGGAGGTATTTACAATAAAAAGTGAAAAAATCTAAAAGAGGACAAGCAGAAGTCTTTGTATTGGAATGCCTAAGTGAAGCTAAAAGTATTAAAACCAACATTATGATTTAAACATGTTGTTACAAAATAGAAAAAGGGATGAAGAATGGAAAAGCCATTGGTCCAGATGACATACCTGTGGAAGCATGGAGGTGTTTAGGAGAGATGGCAGTGGAGTTTTTAACTAGATTGTTTAATGGAATCTTGGAAAGTGAGAGGATGCCTGAGGAGTGGAGAAAAAGTGTACTGGTGCCGATATTTAAGAATAAGGGGGATGTGCAGGACTGTAGTAACTACAGGGAGATAAAGTTGATGAGCCACAGCATGAAGTTATGGGAAAGAGTAGCGGAAGCTAGGTTAAAAAGTGAGGTGATGATTAGTGAGCAGCAGTATGGTTTCATGCCAAGAAAGAGCACCACAGATGTGATGTTTTCTCTGAGGATGTTGATGGAGAAGTATAGAGAAGGCCCAAAGAAGTTGCATTGCGTCTTTGTGGACCTGGAGAAAGCATTTGACAGGGTGCCTCGAGAGGAGTTGTGGTATTGAAAGAGGAAGCTGGGAGTGGCAGAGAAGTATGTAAGAGTTGTACATGATATGTACGAGGGAAGTGTGACTTTGGTGAGGTCTGAGGTAGGAGTGATGGATGCATTCAAGGTGGAGGTGGGATTATATCAGGGATCGGCTCTGAGTCCTTTCTTATTTGCAATGGTGATGGACAGGTTGACAGACGAGATTAGACAGGAGTCCCGGTGGACTATGATGTTTGCTGATGACATTGTGATCTGTAGTTATAGTAGGGAGCAGGTTGAGGAGACCCTTGAGAGGTGGAGACATGCTCTAGAGAGGAGAGGAATGAAGGTCAGTAGGAACAAGAAAGAATACATGTGTGTAAATGAGAGGGAGGTCAGTGGAATGGTGAAGATACAAGGAGTAGAGTTGGCGAAGGTGGATGAGTTTAAATACTTGGGATCAACAGTACAGTGTAATGGGGATTGAGAGATGAAAAAGAGAGTGCAAGCAGGATGGAATGGGTGAAGAAGCGTGTCAGGAGTGATTTGTGACAGACGGATATCAGCAAGAGTGAAAGGAAAGGTCTACAGCACTGTAGTCACACCAGCTATGTTATATGGGTTGGAGTCGGTGGCACTGACCAGAAAGCAGAAGACAGAGCTGGAGGTGGCAAAGTTAAAGATGCTAAGATCTGCATTGGGTGTGAAAAGGATGGACAGGATTAGAAATGAGTACATTAGAGGGTCAGCTGAAGTTGGATGGTTTGGAGACAAAGTCAGAGAGGCATGATTGCGTTGGTTTGGACATGTGCAGAGGAGAGATGCTGAGTATATTGGGAGAAGGATGCTAAGGATAGAACTTCCAGGCAAGAGAAAAAGAGGAAGGCCTAAGAGAAGGTTTATGGATGCGGTGAGAGAGGACATACAGGTGATGGGTGTAACAGAACAAGACGCAGAAGACAGAAAGATATGAAAGAAGATGATCCACTGTGGCAACCCCTAACGGGAGCAACCGAAAGAAGAAGAAGTTACAAAATAGAAAGAAAATAGAATATTAATTTATAACATTAGAACAATCTAGATGAAAACAGGCCATTCAGCCCAACAAAGCTCACCTGTCCTATCCAGTTAATTCTTCTAAAAAACATCAAGTCTAAGTGAAACTAAAAGCATCATTTTGAAAGTCCCTAAAGTCTTACTGTCTACCATGCTACTTGGTAGCTTATTCCAAGTGTTTATTGTTCTCTGTGTAAAGAAAAACTTTCTAATGTTTGTGCAAAATTTACCATTAACTGTGTCCCCGTGTTCTTGATGAACTCATTTTAAAGTAACAGTCTTGATCCACAGTATTTCATAATTTTAAACGCTTCAATCAAGTCACCTCTTAATCATCTTTTGCTTAAACTGAAAAGGCTCAGCTCTTTTAATCTTCCCTCACAATTCAACCCCTGTAGCCCTGGAATCAGCCTAGTCGCTCTTCTCTGGACCTTTTCTAGCAATGCTATGTACTTTTTGTAGCCTTGAGACCCAAACTACACACAGTCCTCCAGATGAGGCCTCACCAGTGTATTATAAAGCCTGAGCAGAACCTCCTTGGACTTGTACTCGACACACCGTGATATATAACGTAATATTGCATTTGCCTTCTAAATGGCTTCTGAACACTGTCGGGAAGTTGATAAACTTCCCTAAATCTTTCTCATAAGGTGTACTTTCAATTTTCAGACCTCCCATTGTGTACTCACACCTAACATTTTTACTTCCTATGTGTAATACTTTACATTTACTGACATTAAATTTCATCTGCCACAAATCTACCCAAGCCTCTATGCTGTCCAAGTCCTTCTGTAATGATATAACAGATTCCAAATTATCTGCTAATACACCTATCTTGGTATCATCTGCAAATTTAACCAGCTTGTTACTTATATTCCTATCTAAATCATTTATATATATTAAAAATGGCAGCGGCCCTAGCACTGACCCCTGTGGAACACCACTCTGAACATCAGCCAATTCTGATAAGGTTCCTTGCACCATCACCCTCTGCTTCTTGTATCAGAGCCAATTCAGCACCCATCTAAAAATATCACCCTTAACTACCAATTCTTTTAGTTTGATGCCCAACCTCTCATGAGGCACCTTATCAAATGCTTTCTGAATGTCATGATAAATAATATCATATACTCCACTTTTGCTCCTTTTGTTGCTTCCTCATTGAATTTCCAGCATGTTAGTAAAACGCAGAGTTGTGTTGTGCTGCAGCAGTCTATTAGCCAGCAAAAGCGCTGTGAAGAAGCTGTCTGTTGGTACAGTTCTGCCTTTGTCCCGAAACAGCTCCATAAGCTTTATGACCACAGACTCTGAAATTCTGTGTACTGGGTTGTAACGCAAAACACAGTTCTCAACAAAACATTGCCAGATGTCCACAATTGCAGTGTATCTGTCATTTTTCACATGTTCTGCACAGGTGTCTTTATTGCCAAAGCGTAAATGTTACATGATAGTCAGATAGTGGTCATGGGACATTGTATCTTATATTGCCAGTACAACAAATAGTTCTGAGCAGGCATCAACCACAGCAGCAACTGAGTCATCACTGCTCTTGTGAAAAGAATGGAGATAAATGGCAAGTTCATTGTACCACGTGAACGTCACTGACAGAATAAAACTGAATAATAAAAAAGTGCTAACTTTTACAAATAGCTAAAATTCACACCAGATGTTACAGACTCAAATCAAATGTATGTTTTTATTATATTATAGTAATAATAGTAATAGCAGCTCACTACTCAAAACGTAGAGTGCCCGGACTCAGATCCAGAACCTTTTTTGTTAAAAGGCAGAAGTACTTACCTCTGCACCATCCAAGAATACACATCAACTTTCTGCCAATTGACATTTGAGCTTGGGTTTTTAACTCATTGACAGCAACATGGAAATTGAAAGATTTTTTTATTTAGTTAAATTCTTGAAAAATGTGCATGGGTTTACTTAATATTTGGACTAAAGTCTTCACAAATTTTACACTTCACGTTATTATTAGTATAACATGGAAACAATTTCTGTTTTAGGTATGTGTTCAGCATTTCTTGCCTCACATTTCTTGTAACAATGCACTTACATAGATCTTTGTAGACACGGAACACACATGAAATTTATGTATTCCAAATAATGGTATATTATTTACCCTATACAACTCCAGGAACCTCACACCACGATAAAGAGACTTTGCTCTGAGAATTTTCCGACTGACTTCAGCTTCATCAGAGCAGGTGACGGGGATATTGGGGAGATGGGACAGCAGGTTGCTTTCTGCTTGTGCTGATCAACACATTTGTAAAACAAAAGACACTGATGAGGAGAGGTGTGAAGGAATTTAAGGTGGCCCAGGATTATGAGTTTTTTCATAGGCTTCTAGATTCTACAGATTTTTTTTTTAAATTTCCTATTAATTCCAAATATAGGCATGTACCTGTCCTGCACATGTAAAACATTTTAAACCTGTTCCACTGCTCCTCAACTGTCCCCACACTTAAAAGCTTATCCCAGTCTATCCTCCTTAGACTTTACATCATCTGCTAAAACTTTGCCCTACCAAAGTTAAACTTAACAATTTCACTCTTTGCATCTGCACCCTTACAAAACACTGAGAATTGTATTATATTATGGTCACTTGACCCTAATGGTTCAATCACCTCTACATCCTCAATTCTATCTTGATTATTACAAAATAATAACTCCAGACAGGCTTCACCCCACATTGGTACTTTAACATACTGTGGTAAAAAAAGTCACTGATTACTTCTAAAAACTTCTGCTCTTGTGCTCCACCATTTGCAAGGTTATCCCATTAATATTCAGATAATTAAAGTCCCCCAGGATTATAATATCCCCCTGTAAACTTGCCTTTTTAATATTGCTAAAAAGATGTGTGTTGAAATTACTGTCTGCATTGGATGGTCTATAACACACTCCTAAAATAAGGCCTCTTCCCTTAATGCTTTCCCGGTGAAGCCACATGTCCTCACTAAGATGGGGCTTATCATCCAAATGAAGAGGACTTGCATTTAAATTCTGTTTGACATAAACAGCAACTCCACCTCTTTTTCCGTTCTGTCTATCCTTCTTAAAAAATATGTATCACTCTATTTTTCACTCATCACCATCTTTGTTATTTAGCCAGGTTTCTGTTATTACTACAATATCATAATTATGTTCTGCTACATACAGCTCCTTATTTATTTATTATTATTATTTATTTATTCCCCTCACTTGCCTTATTTTTGATACTTCTAGCATTAAGACAAGCTATTGTTAACGTGTTACTCCTTTTACATTTAAATGCTGGGGTAGAATTTACTTTACTACATATTTTTATTTCCACCCTCTTTTTTGTTCCTCCATGTACAGTATAGTTCTAAACCTGGCCTGTCCTAAACTTCCTGCCCCAATGTTCCCTAGTTTAAACAATCCTTGACTATCCTACTCTTACACCTCCCCAATACATTGGTGCCCTCCTAGTTCAGATATTACTGTCTTGGTAAAACAGTCCCATCTGTTCCAAAAGGAGTCCCAATGTCCCAAATGTTCATCATTACTTTATTTTTCAACTTTTACTGATGAGCATTGCAACATCAACACAGAGAGTTGGGATAACTACTTAATTCTACTAATTTAATTTATTAACTAATCGTTAAGTTGAGTGATATTAAATGTTATCGGATGTTACATGTATATATGTCAGGCCTAGGTAAAGGATAGATTTTTGTTTGTTCAAAAGATGCATAATAAGTTTTTAGAGGAAGAAAGGAAAATGTTATGCATTCTATATAATGCAACATGCTCTAATAATATGCTAGTGCAATATGTTGTAATAGAACATTACTTTACAATGTATCCATATGTGGAAGCCATGTAGTCATCTAAAGTGAAAGATTCAGAGAAGGGCAGTACAGCACAAGCAGTATGTATTAATATCAGAAGGAAAGAAAAAAGGAGTAAAGATACAATGATATAATATGTTTATTAGCCCCCTCTAAGTTATTACAAGGGAACTTCCAGTTGAGCGAATGCTGTTGTGACTGGTCACCGCTGCTCTCTAGTAACTTTTTAACTTTTTTTTCTTTTTTAACTTTTTAAGGATTAACTTACAATCTAATGGACTAAGCAGCTGTTTTCATTTTCATTTCGGGCAGATTTACTCATTGAGTTTTATTTTTCAATCATTTAAAGCTAGACTGATTTTTAGCTTGACTGCTTATTTGACTGTGTATGGACTATTTTTCGGCCTATCCCTGCCTTGAGACTTACTTGGCTTTGTTCTCCGGACATCTGAGTTGTCTGCGTCTTCGCTTAACCTGTGGACCGGTAGGATATTTATTTGGTTCCTGTTTGTTTGGTCCCTCTTGTCGCTCGCTATCCAACCTGCGACGGGCCTGCTTCAGTACTTAGCTGCCGAGCTACTCCGACTCCGCTTTCACCTGTCCGAGCCTCCGCTGACTGGCCTATATCTCCACCCAGACATCGTATTCCTCTCCCGTCGGACATACATCCACCACGGGTCCCGCCGAAGTATCCAAGCTGACAGTTCAAAAATAATAAACTCCATCTGGTCCAGTTCTCGACGTCCTCCACGTAATTTAGGCAGAGTCGCTGACCACAGTGTGTTAGCCAGCCTAGCCCGGTCAGCTAACACCATTGCTAAATGCGATAACGCCGTTGTTAACTTTGGTCTGCTGAACATCCGCTCACTCAAGAGCAAGGGGCCTCTCATCCACGATCTCCTCACTGATCGTAAGTTTGACTTTTTCTGTCTAACTGAGACATGGCAACAACCCCATGACTTTTCCCAACTTAATGAATCCACTCCTCCGGGGTTTGTTTACATCTCTCAACCCCGTGTATCTAGCCGAGGTGGAGGTCTCGCGTTAATGTATCGTGAGAAATGGAAAGTCTTGCCGTTGTCTGTTCCTGCCATCAGTTCTTTTGAGTCTCTTGTATGTCAATTAAATGGACCTATTCCTACTATTATTGCAACTGTTTACCGGCCCCCTAAACCAAATAATGACTTTCTGAACGACTTTGCTGTTTTCCTTACACACTTATCTACTGTTTCATCAAACATAATACTTTTGGGGGATTTCAATATACATATGGATAATATCAATGTCCCTATTACTAGAGCATTTACATCCTGCCTTGAGAGCTTTGGATACCAGCAGCATACTGATGTTCCCACTCATTCTAAAGGACATATCTTGGACTTGATTTGCTTTTCTGGAGTTACCCCGCTTGATTGTACTGAGGATGAACTCCCCATAACTGATCACTTTCTTATTTCATTCAATGTTAAACTTGCACTTTCTAACACTAAGCTTTCCGGTCTCATGTAATTCTGTAATATTAAGAATATTAACTTAGACTGTCTTTCCTCTAGGACTGATTCCCTTATGGACATTCATAATTTATCAACTCATGAAGAACTAGTCTCACACTATAACACTGGACTTAATGGTATTCTTAACTCTGTTGCTCCATTAAAAACTAGATCTGTTTCTTTCTCCTTTTCTGGTTCACATCTGAAGTTCGGCTTTTGAAAGCCAAAGGCCAGCAACTTGAATGGTTATATATAAAAACTGGACTCTTTATTCACAAAGAGATGTACAAAAACCATATACTTTATTACAAGGACTGTATTGCCCAAACTAAATCTAACTATTATACTCCTAATTATTTCTTCCAATGAAAGAAACACCAAGTCATTGTTTTCACTACTTAACAATATGACACTCCCCCGGATTCTTTACCTTCTCACCTTTACTCAACTGAATTTTGCAATTTCTTATTTAATGAAAAAATCCAGAAGATTCATCAGTCAGTACTTCATTTGAATTTCACCCACCAACTCACTCATTTTCCTCTTTTCAGCTTCTTACTTTCTCAGAAATCTCAGATCTTGTCTGTAAGTCTAAGCCATCCACCTGTCAACTGGACCCCCTCCCTACAGTTCTAGTCAAAGCCTGCCTGCCCTCTCTGGCCACCCTTATCTCTGCTATAATCCACTCTTCTCTCACTGCTGGTACTGTTCCTTCATCTTTTAAAACTGCTGCAATAACCCCAATACTGAAAAAACCTGGTGCCGATCCGACTAATTTCAGTAATTTTCGTCTAAATTCTATCTACCCTTCATTTCCAAAATTCTTGAAAAAATAGTGGCTATTCAAATTCATTCTCATTTATCTCTAAATAATCTGTATGAACAGTTCCAGTCTGGTTTTCATCCCCTCCACAGTACAGAAACGGCACTTATAAAAATTATTAATGACCTCCTTATGGCAGCTGATTCTGGTTAAATTACTGTTCTCATCCTCCTTGATCTGAGTGCAGCCTTTGACACCATTTGTCACACTACTCTACTACTCTCTCAATATATTATCTTTGATTGGCATTACCCACACACCACTAGAATGGATCATATCCTACCTCTCAGGCCGCACTCAGTTTGTTCAGCTTAAAACTTTCACATCCCAACCCACTGCTGTTACTTCAGTGTGCCCCAGGGCTTTGTCCTGGGGCCCCTCCTTTTCATTATTTACCTCCTTCCCCTTGGCAATATCTATCATAAATATAACATTAGCTTCTACTGTTATGCCAATGACACCCAGCTCTATCTCACTAGCAAACCTAGTGCTTCCTTTTCCACCCTCCTCACTTACTGATTGCATAGCAGAAATCAAATCTTGGTTTTCTTCAAATTTTCATAAATTAAATAGTGACAAAATTGAGGTTCTCCTCATTGGTACAAAATCAACATTACCCAAAACTGATCATTTTTCATTTGTTATTGATAATTCCTCTGTTGCCCCTTCCCCACAGGTTAAGAGTTTGGGTGTCATCCTTGATAGTACTTTATCCTTTCAGTCCCACATCAATAACATCTCCTAGTCTGCATATTTCCACTTGCGTAACAAGTGAGCCCCTCCCTCACTCCCCACATCACTGATATCCTTGCTCATAGCCTTGTCACTTCTCGTCTGGATTATTGCAATTCCCTTTTCTTTGGTCTTTCTCGCAAATCTCTTTATAAGCTTCAACTGGTCCAGAATTCAGCTGCCCACATCATTACTAGAACCCCCTCTATTCACCATATCACTCCCAGTTTAC
This sequence comes from Polypterus bichir lapradei, assembly GCA_026402145.1. Lineage (NCBI taxonomy): Eukaryota > Metazoa > Chordata > Cladistia > Polypteriformes > Polypteridae > Polypterus > Polypterus bichir. The sequence continues at coordinate 5,605,160 of JANRMT010062793.1, forward strand.
AGCAGCTTCATTGGCTTCCAGTTCAGTTCCAAATTCAATTAAAAATTCTCCAACTAACTTTTAAGGCTATCCACAACCTCGCCCCTCCATATCTGTCTGACCTCCTCTATGTTGCCATTCCCTCCCGTACCCTTAGATCCTCTTCCTCCACCCACTTGACTGTCCCCTTTGTTCGTCTTACCACAATGGGACTCACTACCACCTGAGCTTAGAAATATTGAATCATTTTCACTTTTCAAATCTAAACTTAAAACTCATTTGTTTAAGACTGATTTTTCTGTTTGATTACAATTGCTCTGTCTGATGTTAACTTTTGTATTTTACTTTTGTTCATAATCTGTGTTTTGTCTGTTGTTCGGTGTCCTTGAGTGTTTAGAAAGGCTCCTACAAATAAATAAAATGTATTATTATTATTATTATTATTTTTACAAGTAAAACAAGTTTTAGAAAAGCAACTAGACAGGACAGACGACAGTTAATGCTATATTAAGTGCCGATTGCTATGTTTACATAAACTCTTTTTACTCGCTGAATTTAAATTGGCTCATGGCCAAACTTCTTAAGTATCCTAAATGTATATTGGATATTGGTTTTCACCATATTTGTAATAATAACAGAGGAGTTCCAGTGAAAATACTTAAAAAGAAAAGTTTTCCAGACCTACAAAAAAGGTGTTGTGTTGTAAGCAAAACTAATTATTCTGAAGCCAGAAAAAAAATAACTTGTTTATTTTAGGAATCTGATATAACAAGAACATTGCATAATTTCAAAGTATTGTAGAGTCTGATATTATTAAAGTGGGAGAGGTTACGTTTATTTTCTATTTTAACCAGTGAAAAGTACCCTTGTACGATATGTGGGAGATTTTTGTGATTTTTTTGCCCCTTGTCACCACTGCTGTTTGCGATTGCCATTGAACCACTGGCAATACATTGTCGAAATACTGATCAGATAAAGGGGATTAGCAGAGAAGGACTGGAACAGAAAATCTCATTATATGCAGATGATATGGTATTGTATATATCGGACCCAGAAAATTCTGTGCTTGCAGTCTTAACAGCACTCACAGAATTTCAAAAGATATCTGGTCTCAGAATTAATCTGAATAAAAGTGTACTCTTTCCAGTGAATTCTCAAGCATATAATATTAGATTAGATACCCTACCTTTTATCATTGCAGAACAGTTTAAATACCTAGGGGTAAACATCACAAGTAAACATGAAGCTCTATTTCAACAAAACTTTGCCGTCTGCATGGAAAAAATTAAACAAGACTTGCATAGATGGTCAACCTTTCATCTCACTTTAGCTGGAAGAATTAACACTGTTAAGATTATTCTTCCTAAGCTCCTTTTTTATTTCAAAACATTCCAATATACATTAATAAATCATTTTTTAGGCAATTAGATTCAACAATAACCTCATTTATTTGGAATTCAAAACATCCACACATCAAAAGAGCGACCCTACAAAGACAAAAAGCAGAAGGCGGCATGGCTCTACCTAACTTCCAGTTTTATTACTGGGCAGCAAATATACAGGCGATAAGAACCTGGACACAAATAGAAGAACATACACAGGCATGGACCGCAATAGAAGTAAAATCCTGCAGTACTTCTTTGTATTCCTTGCTCTGTGCTCCAATAAACACATGTTATCGGCAATATACAAATAACCCAATTGTGCTCCACTCACTTAGAATCTGGAACCAATGTAGAAAGCATTTTAAGACGGAGAAGCTTCTATCTGTGGCACCTCTGCAAGAGAGCCACCTCTTTCAACCTTCACAAACATATGCAGTTTTTAATATCTGGAAAAAATTTGGAATTAACTTGCTTAGAGATCTTTATATAGACAACGTCTTTGCATCCTATGAACAATTACATTCCAAATTTAACATTCCAGCTACACATTTCTTTCACTATCTTCAAATCAGGAACTTTGTTAAACAGAACCTTCCAGATTTTCCTCATCTTGCGTCCTCATCCATGCTGGAAAAAATATTGCTCAATCTCAAGGACTTAGACTCCATCTCTACAATATATAAAATCATTTTACAATCCCTCCCTTTCAAAGATCCAAGAGGACACTGGGAAAAAGATCTCTCAATTAATATATCAGAAAAGGAGTGGAAAGTAGCAATGCAGAAAATTCACTCGAGCTCCATATGCGCAAAGCATACAATTATACAACTTAAAATTATTTATCGAGCACATCTGTCTCGACTAAAACTCTCCAAAATGTTTCCAGGACATGATCCAACCTGCGAATGCTGCAACCAAGTCCCAGCCTCACTGGGTCACATGTTCTGGGCCTGCACCAAATTAACATTATTCTGGACAAAAAATTTTAATTACCTCTCAGACAGCCTTAAACTCACAATCCCTCCTAACCCATTAACAGCTGTGTTTGGGGTTCTTCCAGAGGGGCTTAAAGTGGAGAAAGACAAACAAGTTGTGATTGCATTCACTACACTTTTGGCACGCAGACTTATTCTAATAAACTGGAAGAACCCAAACTCTCCTCTTTTAAGTCAGTGGGAAACCAATGTGTTATATTATTTGAAATTGGAAAAAATCAAATACTTACTTAGAGGATCCGTACAGACTTTTTTCAAAACATGGCAGGATCTAATCAGTAATATTTTAAAATAAGTTCATGAAACACAGAGAATTTATTAATTTAGGTATGTTTAAAAGCCGTGAAATTTTTACGCTGTTTGGCTTGCTCTCTCTCTCAAGGGTGGGGATCGAACTGTTCTTAACTCAGTTTTTCTTTTTGTAAAAACTTGATTGCTTTGTATGGATTGCAATAAAATTAATAAAAAAGAAAAAGAAAATTTTTCCAGACCTACAAAAAAGGTGTTGTGTTGTAAGCAAAACTAATTATTCTGAAGCCAGAAAAAAATAACTTGTTTATTTTAGGAATCTGATATAACAAGAACATTGCATAATTTCAAAGTATTGTAGAGTCTGATATTATTAAAGTGGGAGAGGTTGCGTTTATTTTCTATTTTAACCAGTGAAAAGTACCCTTGTCTGATATGTGGGAGATTTTTGTGATGTGAAAGCACACAGCAATTTTCATGTAAATCACAGACGTTAGTGGGCTCAGCCATACATGCCATAGTAACACTGCTCTGTTGATTCATTGGATTTTGAGTTCTTCCACTAGCTTGATACTACAGTATACACATACCCACACAAATAATACTATTTGCCAATGACATCAAAATGTTATAATAATAATAATAAATAATTAATAATAACACTGCACAACAAAGTTTTTGCTTCTTGAACACTGGGTGTTTCTAATAGATTTTTGGGTACTGATCACGAATATCACATCAAAATTTACCCATCACGTACTGTTTCATAGAAACCTTCAGTTTTGTCATGATTTTTTCTTATATTTGTAATCAAACATTTTCGCTCCTGTAAGTGACTTAACAACAACGGTTTGTGCAGCCTGGGCATGTCCAGGCATGGAATCAGGCCAGGTTGGAAGCTGTTCTGTGGAAGTTGACATCCTCGGCATGCCTGGGTAGGTCTTAACGAGCTTGACGCTGTCTCAGCATGCTATAAAGGTGGCTTGCATACACTGATCCTGCTCATTGGGTTAATATAGATAGTCAGTATGTATGTATGTATAGTATCAGTATAGTAAATTATAGTATCTGTAGCAATATAACAATAAGTAAGCTTGATGCTATAGACGTTTTGGTGCCAGGCGATATGTCTCGTTAATGTTGTAACAGCCGCGATACATTCTGCTATATCTGTGGCGAATATACACTTGCGCCTCAGAGACATTGGATGACTGCTCTTGTGAAGAAAGCTTATCATCTGTATTTCAGCTGCAAAATTGATGATCAAGACAATGAATGGACGCATCACATTTGCTGTGTGACATGCACTGTCAGTATGAGAGCCTGGCTCAGAAGCACTCAAAAGACAATACCGTTTGCCTTTCCGATGATATGGCGGGAACAGAAAGACCATGTGATGGACTGTTACTTCTGTTTGACTAATGTGTCTGGTATCTCCACCAAAAACAAGAAGTCAATTGAATATCCTAATCTGCCTTTAGCAATGAGACCCGTGCCACATGACGACAGTCTTCCAATTCCAAAACCACCAGAGGATTGGACCTTAGACGAACCAGATGAAGAAACTGTAATACAGGGTACTGACAGTGACATTGACCCGGATTTTGAACCGTGCTCATCAGGCGATATACATCTGATAACATTGGCTGAATTGAACGATTTGGTCACAGATTTGGGTCTGTCAAAAGCAAAAGCAGAGCTGCAGGAATGGTGTTTGCTGTCACCAGGTGTGTTTCAAGACCGACATCATGATATAACCAAATTTTTTGCACAAATCGACAGTCTCTGTTTCTGTTGTGACACTGAAGGATTGTTCTCGGCCTTGGGTTGTGATCACAACCTGGAAGAGTGGCATCTCTTCATTGATTCGTCAATATTAAACCTGAAAGCTGTTCTGCTACACAATGGCAATGTTTATCCTTCAGGACCTGTTGGCTATGCAGCACACATGAAAGAAACATATGAGAATATGAAACAGTTGCTGAAGCACATCCTTTATAGCAGGTACAACTGGAATATCTGTGGAGATCTTAAAGTTGTTTCTCTGTTACTAGGACTGCAGCTTGGCTATACAAAGTACTGTTGTTTCATCTGTGAATGGGACAGCTGTGCCAAAGAGTCGCACTATTCTCGACAAAACTGGCCACTCCATAAAAAGTTAGTTCCAGGACAGAAAAATGTGGCACATGAATCGCTTGTTGACCCATCAAAGATATTTTTGCCTCCTCTCCACAATAAACTGGGACTCATGAAGAATTTCGTGAAAGCACTGAACAAGGAAGGTGAAGGTTTTTGTTATTTAAGACAGATGTTCCCAAGAATAACTGAAGATTTTGTTTCACTTGGAATTTGCATAGATCTAAAGCCATAAGCTTTAAATTACGTTTCTTTGGATAAATGGCATGACATTTGAAGGGTTTTATATTTAGAGTGCAAGTAGTAAAGCAATACAACAAAAACAAATCAGTGATAAGTGGCATGAGCAATACACAGTAATGATTTATTAAGGGATTGTTACCTTATTGCAAAATTCTTTGGCCGACAATGTGAAACATTGTTAAAACAACAAAACATGAATCTATAAAGAGAAATATTAATACAAAACATATACTATATAAATTATTATTTATTTTTTTAGTTTTAATGTAATGTCACTTTAATAGTATCTCACAAGACAAGTTACATTTTCCAACTAATTTATTATACTCTGAATTTGTAGCCATAACATATCTTAAATATTTGAAACCAGTTTCTTTTTAGTATAATGTGGCAAAGATGAGTTAAGGAAAGATTAAGACAAATTAAAACTGGCAGCAAACAAGATGCAATTATAGGGAAAGACAATGAGACAGGAAAAAAATAAACTCCACTCATTTGCTGGCACCAAAAAAGTCTTGTACCAAGGGCTCTACATTACGCAGTCTTTAAACACTGCATAATGTGGCTCTGCTGCACAATTTAAACCATAATTGTAGGTAATTACGATTATTCATTTACATACCATGTCCAAATACAGAATGAATTGCATTTGGTCCTGCTTTTGTACAAATGGGGACCACATCTGTTTATAAAATTAGCATCTGAAATTCAATTCTGTTTTTATGAATAATAACAAAGATTACTTCCTTTCATAAAACACTAATGACAGACCTATATATTCTAGCCTACATGCAAAGTAGAAATTTTGCTCATTAAAGTTCATCCAAGAACATTTTATATGAGAACTTTCAGGAATAGAAATTCTGTGAGACCAAATATTTAATATAAACAGTATATAGATAGATAGATAGATAGATAGATAGATAGATAGATAGATAGATAGATAGATAGATAGATACATACATACATACATACATACATACATACATACATACATACATAAGACTCAAAGGATCACCTAGGATAAAAAAACAAACCTACATTAATAGAGTGTATATCTTTTGATTAAAGAGACGAGAGTTGGCCTAACCTAATGAATTAAGCTTAAAGGACAAGGGATGTGGCTTGGAAGGTTGATGAGAATTCCAGGTACCTTTAGCCTGATCTCTTCACTGCATAATGACACAGGATGGCTGAAAAAAAGTGAGAAACTTGAGAATTCTGGTAATGTGGCTGCAGAGAGATATAAAGGACAGATAAAGAAGAGGAAGAACAGTTGGCTTCTGACATTAGAAAGGATTATAACTCCATTTGAACAATCACACCAGATCAAATACCAATGCTTAGAACAAACCCACTATACTGACAAGGGATAGACACAGTACACTTGCTTGCTAATCAGGAATTTAATTTTCCACATTAGTAGCTTTGGAAAGAGCAGCTAAGACTGCTATCAAAGTAATTACAGGAATAAAACTATCCAGCATATTTTAGAGTTAAATGTTTACTTTAGGGTACTTTCTTTGCTGATGACCCCCTGCTGGTCATAATCCACAATGATAATTAGGACAATAGAAAATCATGCATATTTAATGCAAAGGAATGTGTATATATATATATATATATAGTAAGCTGGAGGGGTGATTGCACCCCAAGAAGACTCTGTGCAAATCTGTGGCCCAAGCGTGACAAGTGGTACCAGGAGTGGTGGCACAGATGGATGCCGAGTTATTTCAATTGGCTCAGGATGTTCCACTTCCTTATGATCCAGAGGATGACATGCCTCCAATTCCGGATATGGATAATCGCCAATGAATTATTCCTGATCTGAATGTTCCAATTCTTAACCGGCGACCGTACATCCCTTTACCACCTCTTCCTGAAAATGCAAAGAATGCGCTGACGAAAATGGGCCCTAACGATGACCCAGAGATGTTCCTAATAGCCTTCGAGCAAGTCGCAACTATGCTGGGATGGGACAGACAACAGTGGGCTGTTATAATCACACCCTTTTTATCTGGAGATGCTCTTTATTCTTTACGAAATGTGCCCAGAGATAAGCTCAGCGATTATGAATTCCTGAAGGAACAAGTGGTTTTACGTAAAACTAAGACTTTTTTGGCAAAAGGTTTTGAACTATACGACTGGAAACGTAACATGGATGGCCCAATCCGTGTGCAAAGATCTAATACATAAAGTGCACTGCTGGTTTGAAGGAGACGCAATAGAGCGTATTGTAGAAAAGACAGTAATTAATATACTACTAAATGGTATACCAACAGTCATTAGAGATGAATTTCTGCGTCATGATCTTGAATCATTAACGATTATGTCCAGACGACTGGAAGGTTCACAATGCACTTGGAGAAAAAGTGGTGGATTCGGCAGTGCTTCGCAACTTGTGAACGAGCGTCCAGGACATTCTCGTCACTTCGATCGACGGCAACAACATCGACAAGCTACAGGACTAGACAATCGAATGGGGTCAGGTACGCCTATGGGGAATCCTATCGTGACAGAGATACCAATTTCTGGGGAAACTGCACCAGCTGGCCGAGGAAACCATGGACGTCGTAGAGGATATTTCGGAAGCGGAGCCGACCGTAGATGTTTCCGGTGTGATCATCTCGGCCATTTGGCAAGAGAATGTCGCTTGTCTCCAGCTCAATCAATGGAAGTTGGACTGGCCGAGGTTTGTTGTTCAAATATTACATATTCTTCGGATGGAAAAGATGGATTGTTAATCCCAGTTAAATTGGGGGGCAGAGAAATCTCAGGATTGTTAGGCTCGGGGAGTGACCTTTGTATTGTGAGACGAGACTGTCTTGATGAACGATGCCTTAGAGACTGTGAGACTGTAAAAATATGCTGTGTACATGGTGATGTTAAAGATTATCAGACATTACTTCTTCCTTTAACTTATAGGGGTCGCCACTTTAAGGTTTGGTCTGCCGTTTCAGACTCGTGCCCATGGCCATTACTCATAGGACGGAGAAATGCCCTTTTTCCTAAACTGATTAATAAATGTCAGGGACCAGTAGTCCTGTCCACTAATGAACTTAGTGGGGGGGGGGAGAAGAAGAAAACCAAGACGAAGAACTGATAGCGGCCGGGGAAAATCTAGAGCCCAACTTAGATATTGAACCCGATCTCTCCAGCGAGACGGAGGTCACCCCCGACAATTTTCCAGAATTGGCTGGTCCTTCTACATCTTCCCAGATTGCAAACGCCTCCGAACACAAACCGAGCATTAACGAACGATCACATTTTGTGCATTTGCAGCATACTGATAGCTCATTAGAATATGCATTTAAACAGGCTCGCTCTGCCAATGACTCTTATTATCAAGAGCGTGATTCTGGGGGCGTGAAAACCCAGCACTTTAAAGAAAAGGACGGTTGCCTTTTCAGAGTGATCTCAGAACATTTAAAGGGGGAATTTACTGAACAACTGGTTGTACCTGAAGCACACAGGTAAACTGTTTTGCATCTGGCACATTCTCACATCTTGGGAGGGCACCTCGGTGCTGACAAAACCAGAAAGTGGTTATCAAAATGATTTTATTGGCTTAATATGGGAAAAGATGTTGAATGGTTTTGTACTTCATGTCCAGACTGCCAGATCGTCTCTACTTATAAACCTCCTCGGGCCCCCCTTTGTCCGATGCCCATTTTAGAAGTTCCCTTTCAGCGGGTGGGATTAGATATTGTAGGCCCTTTACCTAAGACTAAGAATGGGTACCAATATTTGCTGGTGTTGGTTGACTATGCAACACGATATCCTGAAATGATCGCCCTGAAAAAGGCCAACTCCTCAGGTGTAGCCAAAGCCCCTGTGTGATATTTTTACTCGTATTGGTATCCCTAGAGAAATCTTAACTGATCAAGGCACACCTTTTACTTCTCGCGTGATGAGACAATTGTGTGACAGCTTTGCTATTAAAAAATTGAGTACCACTGTTTACCTTCCACAAACGAATGGTTTGACTGAGTGGTTTAACAAAACTTTGAAACAGAAGATCAGGCAAGTCGCTCATAATGATCCCACAACCTGGGACACTGCCCTGCCTTTTGTTTTGTACGTGGTGCGAGAATCACCACAGGCGTCCACTGGCTTGAGTCCATTTGAGTTGTTATTCAGCAGGCGGCCGCAAGGCATCCTGGATGTTGTAGGAGAGGAATGGATTAGAAACGAGAGAGCAGCTCAAGGACCAAGCTTTGCAGATCGGCTAATTTCGTTGCAAGACAGAATTTCTATGCTTTCCTCTATTGCTGTGGAACATCAACAACGAGAATAGGAAACTCAGAAGCGTCTTTACAATAGGCGCAGTAAGCTCCGTAAATTCAAACCTGGTGATCGTGTTTTGGTACTGGTTCCGTCCGACCCACACAAATTCTTAGCTAAATGGCAGGGCCCCGCCATTATTGAGGAGCATACAAGTCCAGTAAATTACAAGGTTAGAATACCAGGCCGGCGCAAACCATTCCAGATTTTACACATTAACCTCTTGAAGGAATGGCACAACCAACAAGAGGTTAACACTTCCTTGGCTGCTGTTTCTCAGACCGATGTTACCATTGGTAATGATCTTACTGACACGCAAAAGACAGAACTGTTATCTTTGATAGAATGGAACACTGATGTCTTTTCAGACTTACCAGGCAAGACTAACATTACAAAACATAAAATCACCACTGAACCTCATGTTCGCGTACAGATGCGGCCGTTCCGGATTCCAGAAGCGTGACGAAATATTGTGCGCAAAGAGGTAAAAAAGATGCTGACATTGGGTGTAATTCGTGAAAGTAAAAGTGGCTGGTGCAACCCAGTCGTATTAGTCCCAAAGCAAGACGGTTCAGTTTGGTTCTGTATCGATTTCAGACGCTTGAATAAGGTCTCTAAATTTGATGCTTATCCGATGCCCCGTGTCGATGAACTGTTGAAAAAATTTGGTCAGGCGAGGTACATCTCCACGCTAGATCTCACGAAAGGCTATTGGCAGGTACCTTTGGAGGCTAGCAGTTGTGAGAAAACAGCATTTGCGACTCCTGACGGACTCTATGAATTTACAAGACTCCCGTTTGGTCTTCACGGGGCACCTCTAACTTTTCAGCGTATGATGGATCAGATCCTGCGTCCTCATTCTGAATATTCCGGGGCATACCTTGACGATGTCGTGATTTTTAGCAATGATTGACAAACACACTTAGAGCGGCTTCAAACTGTTCTTAAAAGCTTGAGACAGGCTGGCATTACTGCTAACCCTAAGAAATGTAAACTGGGCATGTCCGAGACTCATTACTTATGCTATTCTATGGGCAAGGGTTTACTTAGGCCACAGCTAAGGAAAATAGAAGAAATGCTTGCTTACCCGAGACCAAAAACACAGAAACAGGTACGTGCTTTTCTGGGGCTTGCTGGTTACTACAGAAGGTTCATTCCAAATTTTGCACATAGAGCTGCTCCCCTTACAGAACTTACTAGAGGCAGGAAAAACCGACCTATCTTGTGGACAGAAAACTGCGAACGCTCTTTCAGCGATTTAAAAAAAGCACTGTCTTCTTATCCGGTTCTAAGGAATACAAAGGATTTTGTCTTGCAAAGAGACGCAAGTGCATTTGGTATAGGTGCAGTCCTGTCACAGATTTTTGATGGAGAAGAACATCCAATCACAAATTTGAGTAGGAAATTACTTCCTAGGGAGCGTAATTATTCTACGATTGAGAAAGAATGCTTGGCATTTAGGTGGTCTGTGGAAGCGCTTCACTATTACTTGTGGGGGAGAAACTTCACTTTGGTAACTGATCATGCTCCACTTCAATGGTTGTACAGACAGAAAGACACAAACTCTTGTCTCATGAGATGGTTTCTGGGCTTACAATCTTACAGCTTCACAGTGAAACATTGTCCAGGTTCTGAACACGTCAACGCAGATGTATTATCACGACTACATGAACCTGAACCTGGTACAGAGAGTCGCTTGATTCACGAGAATGT
>JANRMT010062793.1:5719095-5757167 GCA_026402145.1 Polypterus bichir lapradei
TAGGGTGAAACATGTGCCACGTGCTGTTTGCATTATTTGACAGTAAAACTATTTCAATATATTCAATATATACATATCAGCACTTCCCGATTCATTTTACCCTCGCACCCCCTTGGTTTGAGAAGAAGTATGAAAAAATATGAGGTTAAAGCAGAAAAACAGATCACCAATTGAAGCTTTATGAATAATGGATACTTTATTCGCCATCAATAATTGTTTTGGTAAAGCCGTACTCAGTGTAATCCTCCTTCCATTTTCTAATTTTTTCGTGACTAGCCATGATTAAATGAACGGTAAAAAAGTAAGAGCGAAGCGAGGGTCACTTATTGAGGCAGGTAGGCGACAGCTCAATAGCTCGCAGGCTTGATGTAGTGCACGTCAAGTCAATCTAAAATACGCGATCAGATTCGAAAAAATACATCTTTTCAAGTTCTTTTTGGATATAAGTAGGTTCTATTTAGTCAATAGAAATATCTTTGGTAGTAATGTAAGTTGAATTTAGTCTTTAAATTTCTATGGTGAAGAAAAATTTTTGCAATGATGACTAAATTTAACTTACATTCCTAAAAAACATATTTCTGTCGACTAAATAAAAATTATTATTTAAAATTTAAATAGAACTTGAACAGATACGATAGTTCATAATACCCACGCAGCACTAAGTGCACGTAGGAGCAGGAGTCATCTGTTTTAACAAGCAGCGTATTGCACTGATACGAAATAGCCTGCACATTTAATTATTTAGGAATGGATAGGTAAATTAAGATTTTGTACAAATGTTTTTCATTTTTCTTCCTCGATGGATTCTGGCACCCCCAGCAACAGCTGCTCGCACCCCAAAGGATATATATATATACTGTATGTGTATATATGTATATATATGTATGTGTGTATGTATATATATGTGTGTATATATGTAGATATGTATGTACTGTAGATGTGTGTGTGTGTGTGTGTGTGTGTGTGTATATATATATGACAGCAACACACATAACAGTGACAAAACAATTACATTGACAATCATGTTACGTTATTTTCAAAATGTTTCCTTTTCTTTTTCATTACTTCTTTAACACACTACTTCTCCTCTGCAAAGCGCGGGTATTTTGCTAGTATTTGATAAAACAATAATTTGAAAGTGTTCACCATAATCCTTTTGTTTATTTTAATATTATATTGATGAATTACTGTCATGTTTTGGAGGAATTTTGAACAGATCCTCTAGTACAGGGTTAGTTTTTTTCTAGTTCAAGACAATATAGAATATTGCTTTCCCTCTGAGTTATAGAAGGGAAATTGGGATTTTTAAAGAAAATCAATGTCCTATACTGTAGTTTGGGATATTACAACTGACTTCTCATTACATACTTTAATGTAATTTTGTAGTACACCAAATACTACTGTTAATATAATAGGAGACATTTTTAGGGTAAAACTATCTAAGGCTTATGTAGAGATTTTTTGTCCAAAACTGATGCTAGTATACACTATCCCAAAACATGACTTGCATTGCTGGTGCTAGATGACAACTTTTACAGCTTGGATCCTGTGCTGCCTTTTGGACAATCTTAAATAAGATACGTTATGTGATAGATGAAAGATTTTCAGTTTAATTAGGGTGTACTTAGTATATACTGAACTAGAATATATTCTGGGAATGTCACATAGCCATTCCTTTTCTAAGATTTTAATTGAAAGATCTATTCAATATCATTCTAATCTTCTTCTTTTAGCAGCTCCCGTTAGGGGTTGCCACAGTGGATCATCTTTTTCCATATCTTCTTGTCCTCTGCATCTTGCTCTTTTACATCCATCACCTGTATGTCTTCTCTCACCACATCCATAAACCTTCTCCTCGGCCTTCCTCTTTTCCTCTTACCTGGCAGCTTTATCCTTAGCATCATTTTCCCAATATCCCCAGCATCTCTCCTCTGCACATGTCCAAGCCAACTCAATCTCGCTTCTTTAAATTTGTCTCCAAACCATCCAACCTGAGCTGACCCTCTAATGTACTCATTTCTAATCCTGTCCATCCTCGTCACACCCAATGCAAATCTTAGCATTTTTAACTCTGCTACCTCCAGCTCTGTCTCCTGTTTTTTGGTCAGTGTCATGTTCTCCAACCCATATAACATAGCTGGTCTCACTACCGTCCTATAGACCTTCCCTTTCACTCTTATTGATACCTGTCTGTCACAAATTACTCATGAGACTCTTCTCCACCCATTCCACCATGGTTGCACTCTCTTTTTGAACTCTCTTCCACAATCCCCATTTCTCTGTACTGTTAATCCCAAACATTTAAACTCATCCACCTTCCCCAACTCTACTCACTGCATCCTCACCATTCCACTGACCTCCCTCTCATTTACACACATGTATTCTGTCTTGTTCCTACTGACCTTCATTCCTCTCCTCTCTAGAGCATATCTCCACCTCTCCAGGGTCTCCTCAACTTACGATTTTCTCTTGCTACAGATCACAATATCATCAGCAAACATCACAGTCCATGGAGACTCCTAATATCATCTGTCACCTGTCCATCACCATTACAAATAAGAAAGGGCTCAGAGCCTGATGTAATCCCACCTCCACGTTGAATGCATTTGCCACTCCTACTGCAAACGTCATCACTGTCACATTTCCCTCATACATATCCTGTACAACTCTTGCGTACTTGTCTGCGACTCCCGACTTCCTCATACAATACCACAACTCCTGTCAAGGCACCCTGTCATATGCTTTCATAAGGTCCACAAAGACACAAAGCAACTCCCTCTCTCCTTCTCTATACTTCTCCATTAACACAATCAGAAAAAAAATCACATCTGTGGTGCTCTTTCTTGGCATGAAACCATACTGCTTCTCACTAACCATCATCTCACTTCTTAACCTAGCTTCCACTATTTTTTTCCATAACTTCATGCTGTGGCTCATCAATTTTATCCCACTGCTTTTTCTCAATGCTAATCCATTGCACTTCCTGATTAACATCATCCAAACGTCTCTCTCTCACATTCTCTTCATTCATCAGCCTCTCAAAGTACTCTTTCCATCTACTCAACACACTCTCCTCGCTTCTGAGTATGTTTCCATCGTTTCCATCTTTATCCTTTATCATCCTAACCTGCTGCACATCTTTCTCAGCTCGGTCCCTCTGTCTAGCCAATCGGTACAGGTCTTTTTTTCCCTCCTTAGTGTCCAACCTCTCATATACAGTGGTGTGAAAAACTATTTGCCCCCTTCCTGATTTCTTATTCTTTTGCATGTTTGTCACACAAAATGTTTCTGATCATCAAACACATGTAACCATTAGTCAAATATAACACAAGTAAACACAAAATGCAGTTTTTAAATGATGGTTTTTATTATTTAGGGAGAAAAAAAATCCAAACCTACATGGCCCTGTGTGAAAAAGTAATTGCCCCCTTGTTAAAAAATAACTTAACTGTAGTTTATCACACCTGAGTTCAATTGCCGTAGCCACCCCCAGGCCTGATTACTGCCACACCTGTTTCAATCAAGAAATCACTTAAATAGGCGCTGCCTGACACAGAGAAGTAGACCAAAAGCACCTCAAAAGCTAGACATCATGCCAAGATCCAAAGAAATTCAGGAACAAATGAGAACAGAAGTAATTGAGATCTATCAGTCTGGTAAAGGTTATAAAGCCATTTCTAAAGCTTTGGGACTCCAGCGAACCACAGTGAGAGCCATTATCCACAAATGGCAAAAACATGGAACAGTGGTGAACCTTCCCAGGAGTGGCCGGCCGACCAAAATTACCCCAAGAGCGCAGAGACGACTCATCCGAGAGGTCACAAAAGACCCCAGGACAACGTCTAAAGAACTGCAGGCCTCACTTGCCTCAATTAAGGTCAGTGTTCACGACTCCACCATAAGAAAGAGACTGGGCAAAAACGGCCTGCATGGCAGATTTCCAAGACGCAAACCACTGTTAAGCAAAAAGAACATTAGGGCTCGTCTCAATTTTGCTAAGAAACATCTCAATGATTGCCAAGACTTTTGGGAAAATACCTTGTGGACTGATGAGACAAAAGTTGAACTTTTTGGAAGGCAAATGTCCCGTTACATCTGGCGTAAAAGGAACACAGCATTTCAGAAAAAGAACATCATACCAACAGTAAAATATGGTGGTGGTAGTGTGATGGTCTGGGGTTGTTTTGCTGCTTCAGGACCTGGAAGGCTTGCTGTGATAGATGGAACCATGAATTCTACTGTCTACCAAAAAATCCTGAAGGAGAATGTCCGGCCATCTGTTCGTCAACTCAAGCTGAAGCGATCTTGGGTGCTGCAACAGGACAATGACCCAAAACACACCAGCAAATCCACCTCTGAATGGCTGAAGAAAAACAAAATGAAGACTTTGGAGTGGCCTAGTCAAAGTCCTGACCTGAATCCAATTGAGATGCTATGGCATGACCTTAAAAAGGCGGTTCATGCTAGAAAACCCTCAAATAAAGCTGAATTACAACAATTCTGCAAAGATGAGTGGGCCAAAATTCCTCCAGAGCGCTGTAAAAGACTCATTGCAAGTTATCGCAAACGCTTGATTGCAGTTATTGCTGCTAAGGGTGGCCCAACCAGTTATTAGGTTCAGGGGGCAATTACTTTTTCACACAGGGCCATGTAGGTTTGGATTTTTTTTCTCCCTAAATAATAAAAACCATTATTTAAAAACTGCATTTTGTGTTTACTTGTGTTATATTTGACTAATGGTTAAATGTGTTTGATGATCAGAAACATTTTGTGTGACAAACATGCAAAAGAATAAGAAATCAGGAAGGGGGCAAATAGTTTTTCACACCACTGTAACTCATCATATGCCTTTTCTTTAGCCTTCACCACCACTCTCTTCACCTCACGCATTATCTTCTTTTACTCTACTTTCTGCATCTCTTTGACTATCCTACTTCTTGTTCACCAACTTCTTCCTCTGTATACCCTCCTGTACTTCCTCTTTCCACCACCAGGTTTCTTTTTCCTTCTTCCTCTGTCCAGAAGTCACACCACCTCCAATCTACTTGGCCTTACTCCCCCTCCATTTAGTCTCTTTCATGCACAATATATCAATCTTCCTTCTCTCAATCACATCAGCTAACTCTCTCCCTTACCAGTCATACGGTCAACATTCAAGGTTCCTACCCTAAGTCCCATCCTCTTTATCTTCCTCCTCTACTCCTGCCTACTCTCCCCTCTCTTCTTCTCCTTGTTCAGCCAGTAGCCCAATTTTCATCAGCACGCTGTTCGCTAACAGTACTGGTGGCAGCCGTTGTTAACTTGGTCCTAAACCGATCTGGTATAGAAGTCTGTGTTGTTGTCCGCATATTGATCTGCCAACATTTTACACTGGATACCCTTCTTGACGTAACCCTCCCTATTATCCGGGCTTGGGACTGGCAGATAGAAACACACTGGTTTGTGCATCCCCTGTGGCTGGATTCAACATTATTCTAATCATTAAAAGATAAATTCCTTGACATATTTTTGCATACTGTTTAGATGCTATCTGACTCACTATCCAGATTAGAAACTATCATCACAGATATATATATATATATATATCCTCTTTAATAAAACCCCTGTGTGTGTCCAGGTGTCCATGTGTGTGTGTCTTCTGGTGAAGTGTACATGCGCGGGGCCACGCCACATATCGCACCGTGGCCCGCCCATGCGCACGCCACCGTCGACGCACACACACTGGAAGCTGGGTACACAGTGAATGGCCTAGCCACGGCCACGCATGATAAGCAGATAAAGCACACACACTGCAAGCTGGGCACACAGTGAATGGCCTAGCCGCGCATAATAAGCAAATAAAGGACATCATTGCTGGGGAGAGTGCTGATTGGGTAGTCGCGACCGCACACATAAAATCCATTGCTGGGGAGACACCACACATACAAAAATCAGCTACATGCCACCACAGATTAAAATACTTGCTGGGGAACTGCACAGTACTTGCTGGGGAGACGCCACTGGCACGATTATCAGCTGCACGCCACACATCACATCAGTTGCTGGGGACTTTCTGCTGATTGCCCACTGTTGGGACAGAAAATTAAAGCCATATTACGGACATCAAAGCCAGTATTACTGTCAGAGAAAATTACAGGCATTTTATGGAAATACAAACCAGTATTACTGCGAGAGAAAATTAAAGGCACACAATACAGTGACGCATATTACAGCCACATACAAGCCAGTATTACTTTAAGAGAAAATATTACGGACGTATCTACTAACAACATGCCACCCAAAAAAAATGACACGTCAAGTAGGACAAAAGACACAGACAATCAAATCCTATATAAGCAATAACTCCTGGAAGAATGGTCAGCTCAACAAGTAAACATCAACAAAAGAAAGGCTGAAAGACAAAGAAAAATACGAGCAAATAGATCGATTGAAGAAAAAGAAAATGAGCGTCAGAAAAACGCTAAAAGAGAAAGACTCAAAAGAGCAAACCTTAGAAAAAGTTGGCATTTACTTGCCAGAACCAGTATTCAGCCACGGTCAGTTATACTGTATGTTGCATTATCAAGAGTTAGAAGTTTTCCAGATGTTGTTGTCAAGGTTGTAGATGGTCCTGAACAAGGCAAACTGTTGCCAAACTCAGACAGAATATTTACAAGAAATGTTGTCTATAATTAAATTTTATAGAACATTTCATGAGGTAAAAAAAAATAAAGTTTTTCCTAAATATCTTCTTCAGATATTGTGTATTACAGATTGTTACAAAGTTTTACACTAAGGAAATATTAATTATACTTACTGTATTGTCATATAAGCTGACAGAGATGGGAGTAGATTCACACCTGGTGGCATGGATCATGGACTATCTTATAGACAGACCTCTGTATGTGTGTCTCGGGAACTGCAGGTCTGACATTGTGGTCAGCAACACAGAAGCGCCGCAGGGGACTGTACTTTCTCCAGTCCTGTTCAGCCTATATACATCAGACTTCCAATACGATTCGGAGTCCTGCCATGTGCAAAAGTTCGCTGATGACACTGCTATTGTGGGCTGCATCAGGAGTGGGCAGGAGGAGGAGTATAGGAAGCTAATGAAAGACTTTGTTAAATGGTGCAACTCAAACCACTTACACCTGAACACCAGCAAGACCAAGGAACTAGTGGTGGATTTTAGGAGGCCCAGGCCCCTCATGCACCCCGTGATCATCTGAGGAGACTGTGTGCAGAGGGTACAGACCTATAAATCCCTGGGAGTGCAGCTGGATGATAAATTGGACTGGACTGCCAATACTGATGCTCTGTGTAAGAAAGGTCATAGTCGACTACACTTCCTTAGAAGGTTGGCGTCCTTCAACATCTGCAATAAGATGCTGCAGATGTTCTACCAGACGTTTGTGGCGAGTGCCCTCTTCTATGCGGTGGTGTGCTGGGGAGGCAGCATAAAGAAAAAGGAAGCCTCACACCTGGACAAACTTGTGAGGAAGGCAGGCTCTATTGTAGGAATGAAGCTGGACAGTTTTACATCTGTGGCAGAGCGACGGGCGCTGAGCAAGCTCCTGTCAATCATGGAGAATCCACTGCATCCACTGAACAGTGTCATCTCCAGGCAGAGGAGCAGCTTTAGTGACAAACTGCTATCACTGTCCTGCTCCACTGACAGATTGAGGCGATTGTTCCTCCTCCACTCTATGTGACTCTTCAAATCCCACCCTGGGGGGGGTGGGGGGGGGTGTGGATAAACGCTAACATTATTCAAAGTTATTGGTTTTTGTATCAGTATGCTGCTGCTGGATTATGTGAATTTCCCCTTGGGATTAATAAAGTATCTATCCATCTATCTATCTATACGTTTCTATTTTATATTTATTATTATTTTACTTTAGGCTTCTTGCAAAAATATTTTTGACAAAAAAAAATTAAGACAACAAACAGAATGAGGTCAAGGTCCCTTGCCATTTAATAGCCTGTTGTAACGGGCTTAATGTCTAGTATATATATATACTAGTGGAAGGTACAGAAAATTGGGTAGTCTGCTTTTAACACAGTTTCTAAGTTGTTTATAGGAAAAAAGTGTTCAACTGGATGATTAACTTTGGATAAGACACTCATAAATTATCAGTGTTGAGATCTGTAAGTGTTTTAATGGGAAATGTTCTCCACAGGCTGAATACCGAGTAGGCTAGAGAAGGTTCAAAAGGTGTTTTCTCTAAAGGAACAATAGAGAAGAGCTTTTCTGCATTAAAATGTGTTCTACATTGGTTCCATATTTTATGGTGGATTGATGATAATTAGTGTACAGAGTATAGCATACAAAGAAAATTTAGAACATGGTTTATTTTCCAGTGGAGATTTGTTGATTTTGGTCAATTTCCAACATTTGGTTCTATGAATATTTGCACTTTGTAGTGAAATGTAAGTTAAGTAGCCATGCCACCTTCTGCTTTGTGTTTCTGCTGGGTCTCTTTTTTGATGTGTGGTTATTTTGAATTCCAGCTAAGTTATATTACAATTGAGTGTAATGTCTTAACAAAAGATTGTGAGGATGCTCTCAAATAGATACAATAGCTTTGGGTAGATATTCATTTAGACTATTTTAATTCTCACAGCTAACAAAAGAAAGTTGACCATTTATTGACATCTTGTTTAACTTCCAAAATTGTATTTAAAAAGATCTTTAAATGTACTTGTGATAGTTATCCCTGGATCTTTAAACTGTTCTGATATTATACATTTTTACCCAGCTTGGTCTGAAGAATTACCAGGAAAAACCAGGTATGCTCCATGCTCCCTGGTGCATCCAGGATCCTCTTGAACCCAGAATTGTTGATATTTATTAAATGAGATGAGCCAGGCAAATGAGTACATACACAGTCAGCAAGGGTTTGGTGCAAAATGTTAAACGCTTTTATTAAAACAAAATCCAAAGTGCAAATAGTGCAGTGCTCCATCCATTAACTAATAAGTAAATAAATAATCCATAAAATCAAAGTGGAGGTTAGAATGCTCAATAAATAATTCACTAAAAACGAGGTTAAAATCCCAGGTAGGTTTTTCTGGTAAAACAGTCACAAACACCAGTGCCAATGTAAAATCTGGCATCTTCTCAGCTGCCCACTGACACTCATCTACTTATCTGTCCTACTACCAGTCCATTGGTGTCTGTAGGACTCCCCGCCGAACCACACTCACGTCTTCCTCAGCCAGTCTGTCAGCAGGCCTACCGCTCACCTTCCTTGGGACATACTCCTGACCACTTGCCTCTACTCTTTATGACATGAGCTTTTCACTGGTCCTACCTTATATTCCTCCCATAACCTCCATTTTCTCATTGCTTGTTCCCCTTTTCTGTATTTTGCTACATGTTCTTTTCTATCTGCTGTGCAGGATTCCTATATACTGCTATACTGACTGCCTGTGTTGTCCTCCACCTACTCTGAAGTGTGAAGGAGGCAACTGACTGACACTCTTGCATTTGCACATAAATGTGTGATCAGCCAAGCACTCCAATCAACCTTGGAGCGAAGCCAGCATGCAAATACCCAAACCAATTTGGAGCCCATTATTTATTTAAACAATCGTGCTTTGCCATGGAACTCATATCACAGGAACTGGACAACAAGCAAGAATATCTCAGCCAAGCTTCATGCTATCACGCTCACTGTGCTGGAAACCTTTAAACAACCAACAAAATGTTACATCCAACTTTTGTATGGTGTGGATGCATATCAATATAACATAACATGTTGTTACAAACATTCAAAGGCAATCTGCATCAGTGTCCGTTATCCTAATGTAATCGGAGCACTTTAATGAGCTCATATTGCAATAAGGGCACCTAGCGAAAATGAAGCTGCTTTTGTTAACCTTATGCAGTTACATTCTATTATCATGCAAGGAATGCTAAGATAAGGACTGCTCTGGCATAATGCCACATAAAATGATAATCTCCAATTATCATTTGCAGATTGAAATTAAAAAGTATAAATGTATTTTTACCTGCTCCCGCTACATGTACACTCTGCTGGTCATTAGCTTTGTCCCCAGAGATTGGAATTTTTTCTTTTATTTCAGGCAATGGTGTGGCTAGAGCTCATGGCATTTACTGCAGCAGTAACATGTTGCCATTCATCATATTTGCACTTGTTTCTGACACCTTAATCTACCAAAAGGTTCTTTGTGTGCCTCTAATTTAGAGGCGAGAACCTTCTGTCTTGCACTATTGGATGCATCATGTGGCTGTACTACCAGCCAGTGAAGGTCTGTAGCATCATGATAGCATATGTGTGAGGTTGATTATCATCGTTCATATATGGTTGTTTCAGGATGGAACCAGATTGGGTTTGAGGCACGTTCATTCACGCACATTTACAAAATTATTGTGATTTATAAAGGATAAATTTCATAGAAACAGCAGTTTTTATAAATCAAATTTTTTGGCATACACTTTTTCCTGTTTTTTGGTGTACGGGGTGTTTTCATACTCCAAAACATTTAAAGTTTTATAAACAAGGCCGCAGGAGAGTCAAATTATATAGGTAAGTATATTACTGTAAGCAAAAGTTGAAGACTAAGTGTCTGCCAGTTCTAGACATCTCTAATAACATCCATAATTTATTGCATTGTTATAGTGATAAGCTCTGGTTTGTTTCAGACTGGACCTAATATAAGTTTACAACTTTGTTTCAAAATACTTATTTAAGTAGAAATACTATACATATTAAATGGCAGAAAACAATAAACAGTCTGTCATTTTCAAAGTATTTGTTTTTATTATTTTTTAGATATGTAACAATCTGTATTCAATATTTTGATGAATTATCCAAAGAGAAGACATTTGGTTGGCTCATGAGGTTTTGAAAAGTAAACCCAGTTGTTTTTCCCTATTTAAGTGGTTGCTATCGATCTGAAAACAAACCCATTTTCAGATTTTAGTTGAAAACATATCCCTGTAGGGTGCATGAGTGTTTTATTGTTCAACTGGCCTGCCATTGAACTGCTGGTATGAGATTTTAGTTAAAAACAGCAGTACATGTAGGGATTAAACTGGCCAAGCCATTAGCCTTTCACCATTAACACGCTTAATCTCCAGGAAAGATGTTTCTATGCTATATGCCTGACAGTTATTCCACCCAGTAAACTACAGAGGCCACTGAGACAAAGTAGAAAAAGAACAATTTGCTGAGTTTCTGTTATGTATATACAGTACCAGATGAAGAGATTTAGATGATGTATAACATATTATAAATGAATTAGAAAAAGTAACAGAAGAAGCCTAGCCACTGTACTTTATACATTTTGTTCATCTGCTCTTCTATTTCCTTTTCAGATTAATTTAAAGAACCTACTGTAAATATAACCATTACCCTTTTTAATTAAGTTGCATTTCTTAATGAACATCTTTTTTATACTCTGAATTCCTTTACGTAATTAGAATCAGGATCCTTTTTATTGGGACTAAAGTGTGTGCTCTGTTTGTTCCCTGAAGCGTTTACTGTATCCAGTAAGTGTATAATCAGCATGGTCAAGGTGAGGTTGAATGTAACAAGTGTATTCATAAGAATAATGAGTAAGATACAAGCAATTTAAGTGATTCATTTCTGTAATACCTAAAGGCAATTATTATAAAGATAATGTTGGAAAGGAAACTCATGAAAAATCTTAATATATTACACATGGAACACATAAAAATGGCAGTAGACATGCAGTGAGTGACAAGCAAAACATTTTCTGCTAAGATATCTACCTGAAATCCATAACACCGTAGCATAGCATTCTCATTTCTGTTTAATCCAATTCAGAGTTGTTGGGAGCCAGAGTTTATTCTATCTGCACTGGCACAGGGTAGCAGACACCCACACACCCATGAGGGGTCAATTTAAAATAACCAATAAATCTTGAGTATATATCTTTGTGTTTTATCGTGGACAGGGAGGGCACCTGTCTTTAATAACCATTAACTCTTTTACAAATACACAGACTCTTTTTAATGTTAACCCACAATATAACAACATTTATTTATATAGCAAATTTTCATACAAAGGTGTAGCTCAAAGTGCTCTACCAGAAAAAGCAAATTGAAATTAGGTAAGAATAATAATGAATAAATAGTATACAAAAAATAAACAATGCATACTTACATAAGATAGATATTTAATTAAGAGAAATAGAGTCCTTAAACATAAGTGTTTTTAAGTGTCTATGCAAGTCTGATAATAAGGTCTGATGGCCAAGGAGGACAGAAAAAATAAAAAAAATAACTGTAGTTAAGCTGGAGAGAAAAATTAAATCTGCAGGGAATCCAAGGCCAAAGACTGGGATTTCCACCTAACATAAATGTTCTTAAATAGTTCACTAATATCTAATTCTCTGTCACAACTTTACTTTGCTTATGCTTCCAAACTTTTGGAGATATACAGTTCACAGTTACAATACCCTTGAACCCTGGACTATAGTCCACTGCCTTTCTGTCAATAGTTCTCTCATATTTCACTAAAGGTATAACTTTCTCTG
Organism: Polypterus bichir lapradei; assembly: GCA_026402145.1. NCBI lineage: Eukaryota > Metazoa > Chordata > Cladistia > Polypteriformes > Polypteridae > Polypterus > Polypterus bichir. The sequence continues at coordinate 5,731,603 of JANRMT010062793.1, forward strand.
TGGGCTTCCTATTATGACTGTTTTTTCTCCTTTATACCTGATTAACCTAGCAGAAAAAGGAACTTGGTCCTCAGCATCTGGTGATAAAATAGTGCAAACATGCAGACGGGAAAGCAGGCTTAAATAAATTTGAATCTTTAAGCATTATTCACATAGTTAGTGTCATAAATGAAAGCAAGTAGAATGGGGCAATTCAGTCTATAACTTGGATCATACAGTAGTTGTATAAGCAAATCAGCAACACATTTGTTCTGTCTGCAGGGGGCTTTTTAATGATAAGATCTGGGAGAGAAAATATGGTAAGAAAACATACTAAGAGAAATATGAAGTTAAAACAATCTTGCAAATGAGCCCAAAATGTGAGCCAAAAATTCAAAATTCTTAAAGTCTTTCATGACCACAATTATACCAAAAGAAATAATGTACTGAAAACTCTTAATACTCAGACTTTCAATAATTAAAGGATGCATGCAGACTTTTAAATAGACTATAATGCTGCAAAATGTAGAAGGGCAGAAAAAGGGAACATCCAATATGGTGCCACAAAATAGCAATAAATATTGGTAACTTTTCTTAGGAAGCTTTAAACACAAAACTAAAAATTAGAAACAGATTCCCTACAAACTGTAGTTTGTTCCCACAAGATGCAGAAAACACATTAAAAAAGAATAAATAATGTCCATTATAGCAACTATCCAGGTAGCACTTGTCTCGGCAGTGACTCAAACCATTTTCAATTTATATTCCCTCTTTCCCCTTTCCTATCAGTTGTCTGACCTTAGAGAGCTCCTTGCTATTATGCAAAGATCATAAAAACAAAACCAGCTGCTTTATCTCTCGTTTCTGTCATTACAAATGAGAGCTAACAGCATGGCTTGTTTGTATAACTTAGAACCAGCATATAAAACCATAAATGCATTATGGTAGCACTTCTGTATTATACACTTAATTTAAAATGGTTCTTATCTCCAATCAACAAAACCATGTATAGACAAGCAATACCTTGGTGTTACAATACCACAGAGCTTGTTAAACTTTCTACTTAAACTAATTATCATAAGATTCAGGTCATTCTTAAGCAGACACAAAGGTATTAACAGACAAGGTACAATTTGTATTAGCCAAGTAATAAGCTTTTTTAATATAACAGGCTGTTTTAGCATGGAAAGGACTACAGTGTCTTTGTTAAAGTATACTTTTAAACATTTTACGTTCTGATTCTTCGAGAAAAGTTCTACTCCATCCCTCGACACTTTGGGATAAAAAGCAGAATACCCAGAGGAAAAACCCCATGTTAAGACAAAGTAAGAGAAATGGTTGAACCTTCTATAACATGAGTTAAAATCAGTGACAAATGCACAAAACAAAAGTAAAAATGGCAAAAAAATGCCTACACTTAGTGCAGTATGTTTTATAACTGTAAGGGCCCATTTACAGTAAGTGTTCCTGTAGCATTTTAGCATTAGACTAGACTATCCTAAATCACTTGAAAAGTTATCTGCTATTATTTTCAATGACACTATTCCCATATTAGCCTTTTAGCAGCAAACAGTTTAGAGAACTGTGTGCAGCAGTTTTGGAGCGTTTCCAGCCAAACCCTTGATCCACTGAATTCAATAATAACTCTCATAAAATGCTGGTAAAAGAAAACAAAAGAGCATTTTGGAAGTGTTTTTACAGGAAGTGACTGTCTTTTCCTGGATGAAGCAGCTTATCAAAACTAGAAAAAATAAATGCTGGTGTCATCGTTCATGCAAATGTATCAGTCTTCTCATGACAACTATTAAGAGACAGATTAAGGTATGTAGCTCACAGTCAAGTGAAAAGAATTCCACAAATGTAATTTAGTTTTAATCAAGTTCAAGTTTAGAACTGATGTTTAAACAAACAAACACGGTGGTAGCAAATAGCTCTTCCTCACAGCGCCAACTGTATGGAGTTTGCATTTTGTGTCCATGTATTTCTGGATTTATTAATATTGTTGAGCGTATTGATTGGAGTATTATTAGCTGTTTTAACACTGAATACTTAAAATATATCAGTGATATTTCTCAATCACGGTGGTGCAGTGGGTAGCGCTGCTGCCTCGCAGTTAGGAGACCCAGGTTCGCTTCCTGGGTCCTCCCTATGAGGAGTTTGCATGTTCTCCCTGTGTCTGCGTGGGTTTCCTCTGGGTGCTCCAGTTTCCTCCCACAGTCCAAAGACATGCAGGTTAGGTGGACTGGCGATTCTAAATTGTCCCTAGTGTGTGCTTGGTGTGTGGATGTGTATGTGTGTGCGCCTTAAGGTGGGCTGGGGTTTGTTTCCTGCCTTGCACCCTGTGTTGGCTGGGATTGGCTCCAGCAGACCCCCATGACCCTGTAGTTAGGATATAGCGGGTTGGAAAATGGATGGATGGATTTCTCAATTAGGAAAAGTCATTTACATAGTTCTTTGTGAAGTTAATGACAGCCATCTGAAATCCAAGCTCCCCTGTTGAACACTGCCCACTGTGCGACCAGATCACTCTATTTCAAAATATCTTTAGCAAATGACTTGATTAAAACTAGACAGATACTTTATCAATACATTTTGTTTACTGTTTTGCACACTGTATATAGGCCACTTTTGTGTGTTACATTTGAACCGCACAACAGGAACTGTAATCTTTATGGAAAATATGTGACATTGCTTTGAAGTCATCAACACTGCACGTTGGAGATTATTGTTTCAATGATGTGCATGATGTGGTCCACCTGGGAGTCAGCTGATAAGTGATGTAGTGTGAAATGCAGCACTTCATCTTCAACAATAAGTCTCCAAAGTCCAAACTACTAATAGATATGTAAGATGGCTCCAGTGTTTGTGGTCCATCAGCACAATTCATCACCCGAGCCCCACTCAAAATACAGTAGGTCCTGGTTAAATAAAAAGTGTACACTCTGCAGTATGAGCTAAAACGTAGAAGCTACCCACCAGGAACTACAAATGTAAAAAGTTCCTGTAGTGGGAATGCTACAAAGGTTCATGCAGTATGAAAGTGCCTATTGTGAACTTTCATGGTTAGCCTAGTCACTGAATAAGTGTTTATTGGGTATCTCAGTTCAGCCACAAACTTGACCATTGTTTTTTAAATGACCAGACAGATGTTGTGGTTCCAAAGTCAAGTAAGCCTCTCTCTATTAGCATCATCAAAAACACTCACTTTTGTTCTTGTGTTGTCTGTGAGGTTTATATGTGCTGCACAGCTGGCTGTGTGCTCTTTGGCTGTTAATCCTCACACACATTCAAGAGCCCAACCAAACAGATCAAAAAAAAATTGATTTTGTTGTAGTGAGTTGAAGAGCACTGACGGAGGCACTGATGGTCTCATACTCCATGACAAACAGTTACTAGCGTATGCTGTGACTGCCCACAACTAGCCGTGACCTTTTAAAATTACAGGAGTGAAGGCTACAGCTGATAAAGGTGTGCGTTGTGACGACAACTTAAAAAGGCATACTGTTTATTTCTTCCTTTGACACAATTTGTTAGAATATATTCATTCTTTTGCTATTTTTTTTTCTCTGTGCAATATTGAGGATTTTCAGACTGTTTTTTTTATTAAATTAGTGCTAATAAAGTACAAATCTAACTTTTTGGGGGTTTTTTTTGCACCTTGCCTTTGCTTCCATAATATTTATTTGTCTTGGTTTCGCTCTTAAAATTTAGAATTCTCTTTTAATACCTAATTATACTTTTATGGTAAGTTTGTTCACACTTAATTTATTGAGGGGGTATTTTTATATCATTTGTCTTTATCTATTTAGGCCAGTTTTTTTAAGGTTTTCATTTTGTGTTTTTGGAATGCCTTATTTTTGCTGTTCAGTTGTTCAAAGCTGATCCTCCGGCTAGGACGTTAGATATCTCTGGGTCCACGGTTCTTGAGGCAGATCCTCCAATTAGCTGTGAACCACCCAATCTCACTGAGATTGCACAGGAGGTGAACCAGCTAAGTGGAGGAAAGGCTGCAGGGATCTGTGGTATTCGGTGTGAACTTCTCCAGGCAGGTGAAAAGGCTGTCCTCCTGGCATTGCAAGCAAACTTTGCTTCCATTTGGAAGACTGGCATCATCCCAACTGACTGGAAAACGGCACTTGTCGTCCCTATCTGGAAAATGAAGGGTGATCGCCCGGATTTCAGCAACTACAGGGGGATAACACTACTCTCGGTGCCGGGTAAGGTCCTTGGGAGTGCAGCAGCCAGCCAAGGTATTTTGAGGCAGTCATTACATGTTTTTCAATCATTATATGAGGCAGGTATGTGGAAAGATATAGGCACAAGGCTGTTCATGAAAGTAAGTAGATAATTTGAGTGAAAACCTGTCCAGTGTACTAACATTTTCTGATGGTGCTTTGAAATTATTTACAGTTGTGCTTGAAAATTTGTGAACCCTTTAGAATTTTCTATATTTCTGCATAAATATGACCTAAAACATCATCAGATTTTCACTCAAGTCCTAAAAGTTGATAAAGAGAAACCAGTAAAACAAATGAGACAAAAATATTATACTTGGTCATTTATTTATTAAGGAAAATGATCGAATATTACATATTTGTGAGTGGCAAAAGTATGTGAACCTTTGCTTTCAGTATCTCGTGTGACCCCCTTTTGCAGCAATAACTGCAACTAAACGTTTCCGGTAACTTTTGATCATTCCTGCACACAAGGCTTGGAGGAATTTTAGCCCATTCCTCCGTACAGAACAGCTTCAATTCTGGGATGTTGGTGGGTTTCCTCACATTAACTGCTCGCTTCAGGTCCTTCCACAACATTTTAATTGGATTAAGGTCAGGACTTTGACTTGGCCATTCCAAAACATTAACTTTATTCTTCTTTAACCATTCTTTGGTAGAACGACTTGTGGGCTTAGGGTCGTTGTCTTGCTGCATGACCCACCTTCTCTTAAGATTCAGTTCATGGACAGATGTCCTGACATTTTCCTTTAGAATTCTCCGATATAATTCAGAATTCATTGTTCCATCAATGAAGACAAGCCATCCTGGCCCCGGATGCAGCAAAACAGGCCCAAACCATGATACTACCACCACTATGTTTCACAGATGGGATGAGGTTCTTATGCTGGAATGCAGTGTTTTCCTTTCTCCAAACATAACGCTTTTCATTTAAACCAAAAAGTTCTATTTTGGTCTCATCCATTCACAAAACAGTCTTCCAATAGCCTTCTGGTTTGTCCACGTGATCTTTAGCAAACTGCAGACAAGCAGCAATGTTTTTTTTGGAGAGCAGTGGCTTTTTCCTTGCAACCCTGCCATGCACACCATTGTTGTTCAGTGTTCTCCTGATGGTGGACTCATGAACATGAACATTAGCCAATGTGAGAGAGGCCTTCAGTTGCTTAGAAGTTACCCTGGGGTCCTTTGTGAACCTCGCCGACTATTACACACCTTGCTCTTGGAGTGATCTTTGTTGGTCGACCACTCCTGGGGAGGGTAACAATGGTCTTGAATTTCCTCCATTTGTACACAATCTGTCTGACTGTGGACTGGTGGAGTCTAAACTCTTTAGAGATGGTTTTGTAACCTTTTCCAACCTGATGAGCATCAACAACTCTTTTTCTGAGGTCCTCAGAAATCTCCTTTGTTCGTGCCATGATACACTTCCACAAACATGTGTTGTGAAGAGCAGACTTTGATAGATCCCTGTTCTTTAAATAACACAGGGTGCCCACTCACACCTGATTGTCATCCCATTGACTGAAAACACCTGACTCTAATTTCACCTTCAAACTAACTGCTAATGCTAGAGGTTCACATACTTTTGCCACTCACAAATATGTAATATTCGATCATTTTCCTCAATAAATAAATGACCAAGTATAATATTTTAGTCTCATTTGTTTAACTGGTTTCTTTACCTACTTTTAGGACTTGTGTGAAAATCTGATGATGTTTTATGTCATATTGATGCAGAAATATAGAAAATTCTAAAGGGTTCACAAACTTTCAAGCACAACTGTATATTCAATTGCCAGGCAGCAGTAACAACCAAATACTGTATATTGTAGTACTGGTTGGCTTCAGTCTTAAAAAGTGACGCTAGAGGCAGCAGGTCAATAAGTTTTAGAGCTCCACTTTAACATTCACTAGAATGCAGCTTCACTTTTCTGAGTGACAAACTAGCATTTTATTTTAGACAGCATACTGTACTTAAACTCTGTCATGTTTTGCATGCTCCACTTTGACTATGAATCAGTCAAGTCTCTATCTGAAGATCCAAGAAATGTATTCAGGCTGGATACAAGCAATATAAGAGCACCATGTGAAAATATATATGGGGTTCATTATGCTTACATATATATGTTGATAAATCACAACTCCTAAAGGTTTATAAAAATATATCATTTATAAGTAGATCGCAAAACTAAGCCATTAAAAGAAATAGATTAAAAAATATATACTTGTTAACATATGCATTTCAGATTACAGAAAACATCTTAATGATTTAGTTGGAACTGTGTAACAGTAAATAGTTTCCAGTAGTGATCTGTGCAACTTTCATCTCGTCTGTAGAATTTTCATAAAGAACAAGGAACACCGTTAATTTGTAACATGTACTTTGTTGTGACCAGAGCGGGGTAAAATAATTAGCCAGCCATGGATAACTCAGGACATTAACTTCTTTATTTTATGACAGGCACGCACTGATCTTCAATCAAGAAGAACATTCTTTAATTCAAGACTCCTTTCCTAGTCTTTCAACAGGTAACACATTTTTTAAAAACTCCTCCTAGCGTTCTGGCAGAAACTACAACTGAACATAACATACTTTTAGGTTTGGTGCATAAACAGTTAAAGTTCCTGTTTAATATCTCTGAATACGTTGGCCAAGAAGTTCAATTTTCCTTCAATGCTGGAGACCTTGGCACCTAGCAGTTACTTTAACTGCTGTGTTTATATAGTTTTGTAATTCTAACATTGTGCAATATAGATTTGCCAATTTTGAGCACATTGTTAGTATCAGCTTGAATGAAAGAGCTATTGAGAGCTGAGTACTATTTCTGGGTTTGAACTGGTGATTTGGGAACCAAGACACTAAATTTTGACTTCTTACTCTTACAACACTGTTACCCACTCATCTAGTACCTGAACAGGTGCTGCTGAATTGGCCAAGTACTGACTACAGGGGTATCTGGAAACAAATGGCTAAATTGTTGAAGCTAACAGAGTCATTCTGTCAGTTTTGGTTTGCCTAATCAAAGTCATTTTCCTTACACAATCCTCCAATGTGTGTATTTTGCTCTCCTACTCTAAGTAAAGAATATATTTTCAGCACACAAAGATCTAAGCTAATTATTTATTTCCATGTAAATGTTTCTCAGTATAGTTGAATCTACATTAAAGGACTTGCATTCAGGGTCATATTCCAGGCAAAGATTTTTTTTTTTTTTTAATAAGATCAATTGATTAAATCAAATCTGGGACCATCTCATGAAAGAATGGTGAGGAAAGTGAATTACAATAAGACAATCTAAAGGGTTAAGTGAAAAATGCAACTTGTCCGCTCTTTGTCCTTACACAATTTTTACCCTACACTGCGGAGTATCCAGCTGGAACCAGTCAGAGACCTGCAAATTGACGTTGCGTGGGTTGCAGAGTCAAACTATAGGCGAGAGAATATAATGGGCAATGAGCCCCCAAGGTTAAACTTTTTCTCATAGATTCAACATGCTTGTTAGCTGAAAATGAGAATGTTTTCTAGATGGCTTTCCAGCCTGGATCTAGTGTAATACATCTTAGGAACCTTACAAAAGACTGTGCTAAAGCACTTTGAATGGAAAGAGACCTCTACTTACACTTACTTATACTCAATTATGTCTTTTTTTTGCTCTCATTAAAAAAAGTGCACCTTTAATAATTGTTTGTTGTTTTTGATTCAGTCTATGACTTTGTGCTTTCCAATTTTAATACGTCACTTATATAAAACTGTCACTTGTCCCATGTCTTCCTTTTTTCTTGCTCTAGAAATGTATAAATATTGTATATTCTAAAACTGTACATTTATGTGAACTTCACTGTACATTTCAAAAATATGTATTTAAGATGGGAATTCTGTAATAGTATGTGAAAGTGGGATTAAAAAATAAATGGAGGAATGATGGCCATTAAATATCAGACTCAACTTTTTCAACTTAGTAAATTAATAAGAATGAGGGTCAGGGAAAAACTTTATTTATTAAACTATAAAGCTGCTCTGTTCAACTTTCTCTATTCTACTCATCTCTCTCTATTTGAAATCAATTCCAGTTGCATATATTAGGGGTTAGGCCTATACAAATAGCAAAACCTCACTGTGGAATCTAAGCAAACACAGATAGGTCTAGAGAGCACTGCTCAGTTGTTTCCTAATATATTACAAAAATGGGAAGTAAAGCAAATGGAAACTTATTTGAACTCACAATACCCATGTATCAGCTGGTTTGGTTATAATGAACTATATATACTGTATAATTTAAATTTTATTCAAAATTTTATGTGAATAATCACACAATTTAAACTTTAAATATGTTTTGTTCTTCCTCTGTTTTTTTTTACCTGAATTTCATTTATTTGTGCTATTTGTGAAAATTTGAAACTTTGAAATTAAATTGTAAGCTGAGACAGAAACAACAGTAGAGATCCATCAGATTGACATTAGGGCAGCAAAATATTGCTAGCCTTCTTTAGTCAGAGATGAAATCTCAGATTGCAGGGTTTATATACAGCGACGGACGCATTCCATTGAGGAGTCTGTGTCATTCAGTTTAACATCTAGAATTAACTGCTTGGAAACACAGGACACATTTTGGAAGAATCAATTTGCTTTTATCTTCCACTCTGAGGAATGGTGCTGCATTGGTTAGAGTATTTCCTTGTCTCTGTCTCTTTGTGTTATATGTGTAAATGCATGCCATTTGCATCTTTGAATTGCTGCTACCTTATTCCACTTCTTTTTCATGGTGGGTTTGTTGGCTTTGAGAATTAAGAACACCTTGGTACAAAGGCTTAGCTATTTAAAGTACTAAAGGCTGAGCTAGAGACAAAGATTATTATCAAATCTAAAATGATGGCTGCAACTGAAACCGCTTTGCTGCTAATTATTAATTATTTTTAATTTCTATGTAATCTAATAGGAATTAACGTTTAAGAATTCTTCCCTCTTATTTTGCTCTCCCATCTTCTCTGAAAGACTAGGCTGATGGAGTTCATTGATTTCCTTTAAGAACCATGAATTTGCAAAACAAGAATTATGGCTTGCATGCCTGGATATTGTGGTAAAGTACAGGAATATAGCTTACATATGACACTTAGAATTTTATTTGTCCTCAGAGGGGAAATTTGGCTTTTTACAGAAACTCTTTAAATAAATAAATATATACCCCATAGTCTGAATACACACCAGAATGACTAGAAAGCAAGTAAAGTAAACATCTGACATGGCAGTCCCAGTCCAAGTGAGGCATTATGCAGGTGTATTGCTGTTGGTATAAAAGACCCCCAGTAGTGTTTCTTGACACAACTGTTTTGTTGAATAATTTGTTGGTAGAAATTTCTCAGTGTTAGTGTGTCAGAGAGAGGATGTTCATAATGGTACTCAGTTTTGTTTTAAGTCTCTCTTTTTCTACTACATCCAGGGGTCCACAGTGTGACCCATAACTGAGCTTACCCTTTTAATTAGCTTGTTGATTTGGTGGGCATATCTTGAAGTAATGTTACCAGCACACCACAACATAGAAAACTGCATTGCTTATATTAGGTTAAACCTCACAACCAGGAGGTGGAGAAAAGGAATCTTTTATAAATTGTTTTATTGATTTTTATAAATTACAATATTTTGAATAAAATACAGGTTGCCTTGTACTAAGTCATGTCTGAGAAGTAGGCTTTACAAAATCATGCTTTGTTTTAGCAAACAGAAAAATGTTTGTGCAAAGGACTCAAGGTCTATGCATTCCACACATGAGTCTGCCTTATCACGTTTCCCTTAGTTTACATCTGAACGACATAACAAAAGGAGCCAAGAAATCAAGTTCTACAAGGGACGTTAAAGGGGCTCAAGGATTGTGTATAATAAATGTGTTGACTGTTGCATTTTTTAATGATATTAAATCACGCATGCTAGGGGTATAAAAGGGGACCCCACCCAACAGACGGGGTTCAGAAGAGCCCTGACACTTTTATGTATTGATTGTCTGCTTTTCTGAAACTGTTCTCACTGTGCACCTAACTAATAAATAATAAAGTGCTTTATTGTTTCACCTGCTGTCTGGTCTGAAAACTTCATCCACAAGGTAGACTAAAGATATAAACAGTACAACATCCATTTCAAATTAGTCTCAAAATACACCCCTAACCTAACTAAGAGCTATGTAATCAATAAACCCCAATATGAAATAATCCCTCATAGATACTGAAACATCAAAAAGGTTAACAGAAACCCAAATTTTACTGCAAAATGGTATAAATACATTCATGTTAAATTCTGAAGGGAAAAAAAGGCACAGAAAACAGGGGTGTTTTCTATCCGTCCTTAGGAAAGGCTCCAATTTGTGACTGAGCTATATGCTATTTTATAACCTCAGAAAATACTTTTTGTTGTAATTTAACCAATCAATCTGCTGGTTTTGCATCATCCTCCATTAAGATATTTTCTATATGGTTTTATTAACTCTTCGTAGACAATTTCTTCTAATTAGTACATTGGAATTAGCTTACTGCATCAACCACATTGACTGACAAATTAGTACATTGTTATTAGCACATTACCATATTAGCAGAAATTTTTCATCTTAATGGTGAATCACATACTCAAGGGCATCAGTGAAAATTAAATGAAGTGCATTTAGGACTGAAGCCAGGAAGCAATTTTTTCTGCAAAGAGATCTGGGAATTTGAAATAAATTACTGATTCATGCACTGAAGACGACGTAGAAACCTGGACAACCTTTAGGAAGTATCTGGACAAGATATTGTGACATTTTAGCTATTAGCTAAACAAACAATCTTGATTGACTAAATGGTCTCCTTTCCTTTGTAAAATTTCTTATATTCGTAGAATAATTTTCAGTAGTAGGTCACAAATAGCTATATGAGTTACATACTTATGTATGCACTAATTTATGTAAATCGCACTACTGTATGTTGTTTATATTGTTTGTTTAGTTCTACCTGTTTTCTTTTATTGTTATATATGTGATAAGGCACTGACCGGAGACATCTTTTTAATTTCGTTGTACTTGTGACAATGACAATAAAGGATCATTCATTCATTCATTCAGAATGATAGTGTCCATTACTTTTATTAACTATTTTCTGAAAATGCACCCATTATCTATCTTTCTTTTAGTCATATAGTTGACCTTCCGTTAACCCCAGTTAATCTTTAGTGTTCATTTCCTAGTGTCCCAAAAACACAAATCCAGAAAGAATGGTCAAAACGAGAGCATGAGGGTCACAAATCCAGGTAATCACAAAAGCACAATAAATCAATAGAACTACTTAAACCCCTAAGCGCATTCAATGAATGGCAATTTGACCAGTGGGTCTCCTTGGCCTTTATAGGGTTGGCGGTGGTTTCATTCAGAGAGAGACAAGTGGCCCTGCCTCTAGGTGGACCACCAACAAAGCATAACGGACATAACAGAGCCACACACAGAAACTGCATAATAATAAAATATAAACAAAACATAAATACATATTATAAAAATATGAAACACGCTTTAAATTACATAAAGACGACACTGAAAACAGGAACTTAAACAGAAAGCAAATGACATAATATAACACTACATTATAAATATAAATATAAAAATCAGTCATATAGATCACAGTAATGCATTAAATATATCTCTGACTACATGGCCTCACCCTTTATATAGTCCCATGCAAAACTTTGGAATCCCTTGCCACATCTGTCTTGACATGAGGTACTTCTTATTAAATTTTGAACTATTTTTTGAACCGTTCACTTGTTATAGAAGGCATCCTTTTTTCAGCTTCAGTTTAGCTCAAGAAACACCAGAGGAATGATGTTTGTAGTCCCCAGACTTTACAATTATTGTGGGTAGATCTTAAACATGCTGTGCCTACAAGACAGCCCAAAAATATCTCACAGCTGGAAGCAATCTGCAAAGAAGAATGTCGAAAAACTACCAAAGCAAGAATTCAAAGACTCATAGTTGGCTTCAAAAAACATTTCTAAGATATGATTTTTGCCAAAGCGGTTGTTAACAAGTACTTAGTCAATAGCCCAAACTACTGCAAATTTACTCTTTTATTATTTTATAATTGTTTAGCTCCTTCAATGAATCATAAATGTTCATTTACATTTCCATTAAAATGCCATTGTTTTAGATTGTTTCAAATACATGTTACATTTTGCCATGGGTATCCAAACTTTTGAATGAACTTGCATATTTTGGATAGTCTTAGTTGAGGAGTGTATATGAAATATATGCTTTTTAACTGAGTTAAAATGCATTGTTATATCATCTAGGGTAGCTTCTGAACCATTTATGCAATATCATATTGTGTATGATGCACATCTTACACAAATTACTCTGTAACTGGCATGCCTGTGAACCAGTTGTTGGTTTATCACACTGAGAGCTTCCCTTCTGCTGAAGTAAAGAACTGTGACTCTAAAACCTCTTGGTTGCTGCTTGTAACTTTTTGCCTTCACAGAAGCACTGGCACACTCACTCAAGGGAAACCTGGTACTGGCAACATTAACCACTCTGGAATCCTTGTGCTCTAATCTGTTCACATAAACAGCATACTCCAGATTTGGTGGAGGAGCAAAAAAAAACAAAAAAACCTAATCCTAACTGCCTTCATGTCACTATGGATTTTAATTTAAACCTTAAAGTGGGTCAGGCTTATAGGTTTTGCACTCCAATGCTTTTCATTCCTGTTCTGTTTCCAAGATAACCAAAACATTCTTCAATTTCCAAAGGAGGAAAGTACAGTAACATGTGACAGCAACAGAATTCATACTCCATGATCTCATTTTTGATCTGCCATGCCAGAAGACTTCTTTCAGTGGCATTAAAAACAACTATGAAATGTTGGCATTTGATATGCATTATATTATTCTGTTCGATTGATGTATGCCTACATAACTGAACTGAAAGTTTTAGTTCCTACACAGTAAGTTACCAGAACATGAAAGTATTTCACTCATTGTAGTAATTTATCCTCCAAAAAAATTTTGCAGTGTAGTTCTTTCTTTCTTATTTTATTCATGTGTTTGCTTTATTAAACTTTAAATTTGAAGGGTGTTCAGTATGTAATATTGGTTAATACCGTATAGGTCTACATAGTAGCAACAGGCTTAAGCAATAACTTGAAATAAGAATTTATCTATTATAATAGACTTTTTAAGCATGATTGAAAAAAAAATATGGGTTACATTTAGCTTAATCAATGTATATGCATATTCATCTTTTACATTCTTTCTCATTTGTTTTCTTCAATGAAAGTACCAAAAGGAAAAAAGTGACGTTAAATTTTACTTTAATTTTCTGCTTGCTGGTTTCCTTTTCTTTTACTAATCCTGTTTATTTGCGACTCTGCTATTTTCTTATTTCTGCCTTTGTCACAGAATGTCAAACTTATTCAGAAATGAGGTTCCCTGAAATGAAAGATTTAGAGTGATAACTTAGGAAGTGTTTTACTTCATATAGTATTTTTATTTTCCTCCCACATATCATAGACATGCAGGTCAGGTTCAGTGGTGACCTTAACATGGCCCTCTAAGAGTATCTATGGATGTGTGCCAGAGCAAACCTTGCTCCCCATTTAGGAAGGTTTCTTACTGTCTTGTGGAAGTATGAATGACTAGTATTACTATACATTTATTTATTTATTACAACATGCTCAGTGCTTTAATAATTATTTAGATCATTTTTATGTTATGCTGGAAAAGGTCTTCTACTTTTTTACTCATAACATGATAGTTACATAGTATATTAGAACATGGACATATTTGGGAAGGATATGGACCAAATTAGGTTGTGTGGAATTTATATTGTTTTTTTTTTTTAAATAATTTTTTGTTTTTTCTATTTATCATCTTACTGCCACCTACAAGTCAGTAGCTCTTCAGTATCCAAGCCAGACATTCTTATGTGTGTTTGGGGAAGCTCTTTAGAGCTTCTGTAAAGTTTTAATTTCTCCTTGGGGACAAATAAAGTCTACCTGTCATCTTTGTTACTTGCTTAGTCTTACTCTAGGGACATGCTACTTAGCTTTCAAAGAGATACAGACGATTTAGGAATATGTTTTTGTATTGAAAAAACACGTTTATAACACAGCAGACATTCATATATGCATTATCACATATGCTTGATCCACTTCAGAGTCATGGGGATCTCCAGTGTGACCAGGCAGGAACCAGCACTCTCATCACAGAGCCCACTTACAAACACAACCACAGAAGTAATTTAGAACGGTCCATTAACCTAAGTTGTGCATCTTTGAAGATGTTGGATAAAGTGTCATGCACATACAGCAATTCTCAGCCACATACATAGGCTGAGAATTTTGAACTCGGAGACCTGGATTAGTGAGGCAGCATGGCTAAGTACTTTCCCCATCAAGCCACTATGAATGTATATTTGTAATGTAAGAAATTAGACTGACAAGGTGTTGCAGTGACAGTGCTACTGCCTCACACTAAGGAGACCAGGGTTTACATCCTGTGTGCTCCCAGTGGATTCCATTTTGTCTGTGTGGTTTTCCTTCACTTGTTCAGGCTTCCTCCCACAGTCCAAAGACATGTAGCTTAAGTGAATTAACTTTGCTAAATTGTCGTGTGTGTGTGTTTGCCCTGTGATAGGTTAACACTCTGTCCAGGTTGTGTTCCTGCCTTGTGCCTGGTGATTGCTGAAATTGATTCCATTTGCCCTGTAACCTTACTCTGGGTAAGTGAGATAGGATGAATATATAGAATTAAAGGACAAAATTCAAATTCATCTAGTCACTGATGGAGCTTTAGCAGATGGAATGCCAAAGGGGAGAATCACACAAGAGTTTGTTTCAGAAGGAGGAAGGGATTTAGTGGGAAGTGGTTTTGTTCTAATTTACACTCCAAAGCTAGGTTGGAAGTGATATTGCTACCTAAGCACGTTGCCTCTGTAGCATGCCAGGTATTTGCATCTTTTGGAAGCATTTATGTCAGTCTCCTCTACTCAAGAGTACACAGGTTACTGTGTTGTTTTATTCTAAGTTAGTAATAATCGGGCAAAAATAAAAAGCTTTCTTAAGAGATGCAATCCTAACACTCCAAGCTCAATTTACTGCTCTTGAGGATCAACCAGTCAGTATTTCTGAAATTCAAATGCTACATAATTCATGCAGAGTGAAAAGATTACCAGGTCCAACAAGATACCAGGCCATTTTTAAAATTATAACCACTCTTGTTATTGATGTTCTAAGAAGCACAGAGGAACAAAATATGCCAAAAACATTGCATGAGGTTTCTCTGTCTCTTTGTCCTGGCTTGGCAAAAACATACAATGCATCTAGAAGAGGTATTGCTTACTATCATTTCTCAGGATTAGACAGGAATTCATTTCTGTTGCCTGTTCAGTGTAAAATATAGCTCATTATTGTCAGAGCACCCAGAGGTGCAATTATCTATGTAGGAAGAAAAGGCTTTTCATAGAGCTGAATGAGATTATGTATTTGCCCTGCTGTGAAAGCTTAATGAAAACATTTTTGCGAATTAAAGGTTTTATTCACCATGATGTACCACTATTTCCCAAACTACATTCCTTTTTCTCCTGTGAAGAAATGGTTATTAAACAATCCAAAAGATATTACTTATAAAGACCACTCACCCTTAGATTTACTGACAAAAAGAATGTTTTCATAAAGAAACAATGATTGGAAAACCTCTATCAAAAAACAATCACCGTATGTGAAGATTTATCTGTGCTAAATTAGGATGAGTAAAACTCAGATGTAGACACCACATTTATTTCAACAACTTTAATGCTCTAGACTACGTGGTGCTGCACAGGTTGTCGTGTCCATAGATGCTGAGCTTTGTACAACAACGTACAACAATTTTTTTTTTTTTTGTATAGCTCAAAATCGCACAAGAAGAATCCTTTTAGGGGAAAAATTTAAAAAAATCTTGGGAAAGGCAATTCAGAGAGAGTACCCTTTCCAGGTAGGTTGGGCATGCAATGGGTGTCAAAAAATGGGATAAATACAATACATAACACAGAACACAAGTAATTTCTTCATAGATCTAGATGGCCAATTTATAATTGCCACCTCAGGAATACAACACAATGCAATAGTACAATAGTAATAGTCCAAAGTACAAGACTGACTGACAAAGCAAAATGCAAGAACAGATTGTATCACATACTAGCTGTCCGCTCATGGCTCCGCTCACAAAATAATGAAACAGGACAGTGAGGAGGGCCCTGCCTGACTCCCCACTCCTGATGTCATGCTTCCCCCTCCCCTCGGCCCGCAGCCTCTATCTCGGATTAACGTGAATATATCACTCCTGCAAGCAAACTATGATTCTTAGCACGATGAGAGAAGTTGCAAAATCAACCGGAATGTTCAAGCAAATTAGAAAAAAACCTGATCTAAATCTGTGAAGTAGTTCTCTCGCTCACTAGCTAAGCAGAGGTAAGGTACACACCCGAGGCTGAAGAGTGAGTGAGGAAGGTCCCACACCCCTCCCCTTGGCCCGCTGCGTGTCTCTCAGATTCGCACAAATAAATCAGTACCGCAAGCAAACTATGATACATAGCACAATGAGAGGTCGCAAAATCAACAGGAATTTTCAAGCAAATTATAGAAAAAAAAAAACCCAATCTAAATCCGTTAAGCAGTTCTCTCATGAAAAGCAGACACACATACAGACAAACATTATTTAGAGAGAGAGAGAGAGAGAGAGAGAGAGATGAGGATTCAAAATTGTTCAGAGTCCTGGAGACCTTGACCAACAAGCCTCCTTCCATATATTGGCCATTCCACAGCTGTGCTGGGCCATCCAATCTTTATCAGAGATGACTTTTCCATAGGCAGGCAAACAACTTGGCAGTAGAGAATGGCACCAAGTGCCACATGTGAGTACTGAGAAGACAAAGAGTAGGGGAGTGTTAGTAACAAATTATAATAATCATATTACTTATGTTTTAGTACTAATGACTAACAACAGAGATGCAGTATGCACGGTTAATCAGCAGCTCTAGTCTGCGTATGCTAAGCTAAAGTATTGAGTCTTCAGCTAGGATTTAAAAGATGAGACTTAAGGGGCACCTCTTTTAGTAGCAGGCAGACCATTCCACAGCTTCAGGGCCCTGTAACTAAAGGGTCAACCTCCCACTATTATTTTATTAATCCTTGAAATCATAACACCGGCATCCTGAGATCTTAATGTGCACTCTGGTTTGTAGAAAATGGTAAGTTCAGATAAGTAAGCCAGACCTCGGCCATTTAAGGCTTTATACGTTAAAAGGAGGATTTTGAAATCTGCCCTAAACTTAACCAGGAGCCAGTGTAAGGATTTAAGAACTGGAGTTGTGTTCATATTTTCTTGTTCTTGTAATAATTCTTGCAGCAGTATTTTGGATTAACTGGAAGCTGCATAAAGAACAATTTGCGCAGCCAGTTAACACCACATTGCAGTAGTCAAACGTACTAGAAATAAATGCATGAATTAATTTCTCAGTATTCCGCATATTTAAAAAAAACCTTAAATTTTCCAACATTTTTAAGATGGAAGAAACATGTTTTGGACAATTTTGTGCTTTAAATGACATGCTAGAGTCAAAGATAACACCTAGATTGCGGGCTGATTCAGTGAAACTAATGGTGATTCCAACTAAGATAATTAACGACAAAATATTGTTGCAAAAGGGCATCATTCCTTCCAATAATTAATATTTCTATTTTATCTATGTTTAAAGACAAGTAGTCCTCATCCATCTACTCCTTTGATTCATTAACACAACTGATTAAAGACAACATCGGAGAAATGTAATTTGGTCTAAAAGAAAGGTATAACTGGGTGTTATCTGCATAGTAGTAAAATTTAACTTATGTTTTTTTAATGATAGACCCCAGTGGAAACATGTAAAGTAAAAAGAGTAAAGATCCCAGTACTGAACCTTGATGGACACCATATCTCAGTTCTGTGAATAATGATGGAGTACTGTCAGCACATTTCTGTACATACTGGGAATCGATTTCATAAATAAGAACTAAACCAGGCAAGGACAGTGCGTGTAAGCCCAACATCAGCCTGTGTAGTAAAATAGAATGGTCAATGGTGTCAAATGCTGTGCTTAAGTGTAACAACATAATTACAGTGGAATGTCCTTAAATCAGAGGATATCAGAATGTCATTTGCATCATGTTTTAGTGCTGTTTCTGTACTATGACCAGTGTGGAAGTCAGACTGGAATTTCTCAAATAAATTGTGATGTGTAAGGTGTGACTGAAGCTGATTGGTGAATACTTTTTCACGTATTTTAAAGATTTAAATTAAGGATTTAAAACTGCATGGATGTTTCTGAATTGGTTATATATTTATTGTTTTAATTTGAACTAAGCTACTATTACAGATGCCCCTGGTGGAGGATCTGGTTTTGTCTCTTGGTCTAATCATGCACCTTATTTTTTTGGTTTTCAAATAGTTTAAGATTTGCATCATGACTAAATTTTATAAGATGACACATAACAGGGATTATGGGTGACAGCTACAGGATAGTAACAGGCTGGATAAACAGCAGCCTGTGATTTAAGATCACGTAACCTCACGTAAATTTCACCATACAGCATCATTTACCTCTGTACTGGTGAAAACCTCGACATCTACAACACAATCTAAAATCATTTTGCATCTTAAGTAATATAAAATTCTATTTAGTCTCTCGTTTCTTGAACCACTCTTTCCATCTTATTAGATTTGGCCGGTACATTCCAAAAAAGCTGCAGTCACATACTGAAGCCACGGCCACTGATCCACATTAATTAAAATATATATGCATGCTGAGAACATGAAAATGAAAATGAACAGTGGAAAATGAAAATTCAATGAGCAGCAGGTGCCGCCAGTGCCAATTTGCATTTGGCTTTTCATTTTTGCAGCCTTATTGCTGTTCAGGTTGAAAATGAATATCCAAACAGCAACTTTGTGATTGATTTTTCCATTTTGAGTTTTTGTTTACATTTTGCCACATATGTACTGCAGACCTAATGGAAAATATGAAGGAAATATTGAATTTTCATTTTCATTTTAGCAGTTATTATGCATGCCATGAAGAAAGAACAAATCTAAAGTGAGGATTGCATTTTCATTTTAATTATGACACTGACACACCAAGATGGGTATGGAAAATGAAATGACAAAAGGGTGACTTAATTTTATTTTTTTAAATTTTCACAAATGACTCTTATGTATGTGGAAAATTAAATTTCAAATGGTGTTATTTTTTTTTTTTTTTTTTTTTAATATTTGTTCATCGTTGCGTGTAGATTTTGAAAAATAAATGGCAAAAGATAGCTTGAATTTTCATTTTATAATTTAAATTTTTATTTCCTTTTTTTGCAGAAAATACAATCCATAAATTTGTAAGTATGCTTTGTGTTACATGACTGCCACTGCATGTGCACCATTTGTGATGCAGTAGACACCATTTCATTTTAAGTACAAGAGGCTGCCATCAGCATGCATCTGAACTTCATAACCAATAAAAAAAAGATTCTTCATGATCTGTAAAAGAGGTATTTTAAAAAAAAACTGCTGGTTCATTAATCTGAGGTTTATGCTTGTCCTGTTAAAAAGGGTTTGACTATTGACTGGTGAATGAACGTTGTTTCTTAGATGTTCATTCTGTGTTTATTATAACATACAGTAGCTGTCTGTATTAAATTACAAGCTCATCAATTACTTGCCTGTCGCGATTAAATGAGGATTCCATGAAGCCTGCAAATTTACATACTAATGACACTAGTGTATTAGTTATTTTCTGCTGTAAATTTTTAGGGATTGAATGCCAATTCATGGAGGTCCCTCTAGAAGAACCCTTATGAGAGAACAGTTATCCCAGCTTTTGAAATATTGAGCTTGTCAAGTATTTTGTACCGATAAAATAACTTTGGCTGAACCTGTGTCGTTCAGCATAACCTACTAAATGAAATATGTGGGTTATGTTTTTTTCTTCTTTCCTTCAACTGGGGTCAAAATACTGTAAAAAGGGAACTGCAGAGTTTGAGCATCAGCTGTTGTCTAATGCCTATTGCTCTCCATTATATTTATAGTAATATTTTAAAAGCTTATTTCCTGTTCAATGCAAATGTATAATCAAGAAAGAGAGAAAATTTCTGTGACAAGGGAGGAGGGTTATGAGAATTCAACAATAGGAAATTTAGATTAGCTTATGCAATACTTCAGAAATTTTTCATTGCTCATTACATTTATCAAATAACAGAGTGGCAGCCTTTTTTGTTAGCCAATAAAATGTGTCATTTTGCTTGGCTTTTCACTACATTCATAATGGCTAACATGGTTCAACACCCTAGTACTTCAAATAACTGAGTAATTGGTTTGTTTATTGATTATGAACACTTTGATACGACTTCAGTATTTTTTGACCGGTGCGGCCTGACACACCATTTTGAGAGAATCCCCACATATGATATACTATTCAACATAAAGTAACTTGATGTCTAGTTACAAAAGACATCTACTGTATCTTTTTGGGGTTCCTTGCTATTTTTGTCCCTCTAGACCCAAAAAGCCCTCCGTTTTTATTCAGTTCTGGACTATACATTGTGCATTAAATCACAACCTTATGATAAAGAGTAAACCAATAGGTGTCTTCAGCAAAATGACCAAAGGACTTGAAGTTACATATGCCACATGAACCGACTCCTGTGGTTTAGCCTCTAATGGGTCAAAGTTATTTCTTTCTATTAAACTTCCCAAAAAAAAAAAAAAAAAAAAAAAAAAAAAAAAAGGAGGGGTTCGGTAATATGGGCATGTGGAGTACTGCTTAATACTATTGCGAGGTTGCTGATCTTGAATTTTTTAAGTATCTTTTTGAGAGCTTATGAATGTAAAGAATTTTTTTGTGTTCTGTAATAATTATTACTGAGTAAAAGTATATATTAAAAATAAAAATTCTAACAGTCTAAGAGCCACTCATTGAAAGGTTAACAAAGACAAATTTCAAACATAAGGAAGTGGGGCATCATTTTAGGCTATTTCAAGATCAGTGATTAAGAATATGATGCTTATTTTAAACTAGCAAAATACACGCGCTTCGCAGCGGAGAAGTAGTGTGTTAAACAAGTTATGAAAAAGAAAAGGAAACATTTTAAAAATAACGTAACATGATTGTCAATGTAATTGTTTTGTGACTGTTATGAGTGTTGCTGTCATCAAGGATTTGATTATCATTATTTCTTTCAATCAGGTTCGTATTCTGGAGGACGTGTTGTGTTCAAGTTACATTCCGTGTTTGTCAACCGTTGTAAAGATAACAGGTTTCATTCATCGAAGTGTTCACTACCCAAATCGCTACTCGTGAATCTAAGATGTTTAACAGGCATTCCCGGTATTAACTTGTGGAATTGCCTGCGAATATTTAGCGGCAGCGTCTCTATTAAGTTGTGGATTTGCCTGTGAGTATTTAGCGACAGCATGTCTATTATCTTGTGGATTTTTTTGTGAGTATTTAGCGAAAGTGTCTCTATGAACTTGTGGATTTGCCTGCGAGTATTTAGCGACGTCTCTATGAACTTGTGGATTTGCCTGCGAGTATATAGTGACAGCGTGTCTATTAACTTGTGGATTTTTCTGCGAGTATTTGGCGGCAGCGTCACGAAGTTGTTTTCATCTAGCTGCATCAGAAAATGTACCACGACGTCTGACGCGCCTCCTTTTTACTGTTTTCTCACAGCTTGGATTGCTGCTGTCATAAATCGGTTCGAGTTTCATGGTTTGTTTCAATTACGTTAGTATTTGCAGGACTTGTGTTGAAATAACATTCGGCATCTGTCAAGCATTGTAAGCATACAACTGGCTTCATCGATAACTTCGCATACAGCTTTTGAGAGTTGAAGTATTCATAAACATCATAGTGTCCACTACTCAAATCGTCACCTGTGAATCTATGATGTTTAAGAGGCATTGGCTGTTCTCCAAAGGTGTAAAATATTTGACCATTTCAGTACACTTGAAAGCGACAACCGAACAATTCAGCGGCAGCCATCAACTCACATGCATAAGCATAGGTCAAGGGTTTAAGCATTTCACTCTTATAGAGCTCCTGTGTAGTATAATTATCTCCTGTACCGTCATCAGTGCACACCTTAAACCTGTCCCAGTCATTCAATACATAAGACACAAAGCTCCTCTGGATATCAAGAGTGAGCCCAATATGGCCGTGCAATATGTAACACAGAGAATGGAAAAGGCAGGCGGCATCTCCGGACATGGAAACCACTCGGTAAGTGACAGTTCTTTGATCGATGGTGATAACCTCGATAGACATGGTAATCTGGGTACGGTTGGAACGGTAAAAGAAATGGGTACCTGAACAATGTAAACTAAGTCTAAAATACCTACACAATAACTATAAGCGTAATAAATGAACAATAAAACAGCGGAGAAGTCGGGGATTAAAAAAAAGGCTGCAGTTATCAGCACAATAAAACAGAGGAGAAGCCGTGGATTAAATAAAAAGGCTGCAGTTATCACAAAGGAGACATGAATTCTGTGGCGAAGCAAGGAAGGGAATGAAGAGACCGGAGCGACGGACGGCCTTATGTGGGCAGGCAGCCAATTACGTGGGAGGCGTGCGGATGGGGGACGCAATATAGGCAGGCAGCCAACTATGTGGGAGGAGTGGGGATGGGGGACACAATGCCGCCTCACATGGCGACCGAGCTGCAGGCTATGGACGTATATATGCAAGTAAGTAGGATTCAGTTATGACCGTTACGCGTAGAATTTTGAAATGAAACCTGCTTAACTTTTGTAAGTAACCTGTAAGGAATGAGCCTGCCAAATTTCAGCCTTCTACCTACACGGGAAGTTGGAGAATTAGTGATGAGTGAGTCAGTGAGTCAGTAAGGGCTTTGCCTTTTATTAGTATAGATTAATTTTCAATTACAATTGAAAATTTAGATTTTCTAATTGTAGTTTGAACTGCTTTTTTTTTATATCTGAATAAGTATAATAATAAATAATAATAATAATAATAATGTGTTTAATGTGCACTTCTACCTTAAGGAGTAAATCATTACATTTCATATGAACACCTCACATTATGGCAGCTTAGTTATTTTGCTGTCTCTCTCTTTGAACCATCCTGATCAAACAAGCTTCATTAGTGTCATATTTTACAGTCTAGTCAGTACTTGAAGCTGTGTGGGAAAAAGCAACCAAGTGCATCCAAGGACTTAAAAATATCTCATACTTTCAACAGTCTTGGAGAATTAAACCTGGAGACTGTGTAGGGACTTAATCCAGGTCGTGAAAATCCTCAAAGCCATTGATAAAGTAGATCAAACAACATTCTTTTATCTTAAGGGCTAATCATGTACTTAAGGACAACAGTGGAAATTAAGGGGAAGTACATTTAAGATTGAAGCCAGGTAGCACTTCCTAATGCAAAGTGTAGTGAAATTCTGGTACAAGCTACCTAGACATGTAGTTGAAGCAGAAACCTTGACAACCTCTAGGAAGAATCTGGATGAGATATTGGGACTGCTTAGCTATTAGCTAAACAAGCAAGCTCCATGGACTGAATGGTCACTTGTTATTTGTCAAATTTCTTATATTCTTATTTAAGAAAAAAACTATAACACTGATGCCAGAATCCAGTCACAGCTCAAAAGACTGCAACACAGCCTCACATTGTCTGTTTCTTTTCAACATTGCAAAGCATTCTTTTTTTCTCTTTGCGAACAAGATACTTAGTCAAACAGACAGCCTATGATACACACACAAACACATGCTGGAAATCCACAAAGGGAAAAAATGAATCATATATCTTAATAGCAAATAATAAATAAGATTTCTTTTTTTTTCCTTTTGTGGGTTTGCAGCTACAAATATGCAAATAGTATCACAGACTTCCATACAAAGACATGTATACAGTAGCCTACAACAGCAGCCTTTTACCTTGCAAATGTCCTTCTAGTATTTATAGTAAGGTAGAAAATAAACATTAAAAATTGACCACACAGATCTGGGGTTTACTACTTCACATTATTAATTTATATAGATTTGTAGAACCACACTACTTTGCCCTAAAGAATGGACTGCCAGTCACAAAAATGCATGTGCTTTTCTTTGTGGTTGGTCTCTTACCTGGTTCAAAAATTTTGCCATCCCTGAGACACTGTTGGTCATTTGAGTAGACTTCTGCTTTTTGATCAAAATTGACCATCCTTGAATATAATCATATTTTTTGGACTTCTGTTTCATAACATTTTATTCTGGAAAAGAAAACAAAATTTAAGAAATTATTTGGAAATTAAGTTCATTGAACAAATGTTTACTTTTTTGTTTAATTTTTTTTTTCCTCTATTTGTGAATATATGTGTGACATTTCTAAGTAATTCTGTTTTACTTTACCATTAGTATTTAATTTTATCTTTGCTCTTTGCTATTTTTTTATTTTCTTAAGAGATGACTCTTTTAAAAAGGACTGGCAGCTATTGTAGTTACTTCATGTTGTCCCTTGGGTAAACAAGGTGAGGAGGGACAATGTCCTGTTTTAACTCAGGATATGATATAAGGCACTGGATCAAAATATTCCAGTTTTTGCCCATTTAAATACACAAACAACAAGGAAGAAAGACTCTGTTCATGCAACTTGTTTCAGGTTTGGCTGGCTGTGTTGTTGATGGAAGAAAATCCTCTTTCACAATCCGAGAGAGAGAGAGTGAGAGAGACTTTATTAATCCCAAGGGGAAAGTCTAGCTTGCTATACATAGCCTTTCCAGTGTTCTTCTGGTGGTATGCTCCAAAGTGTCCCATCTGTTTGACCAATTGTTTGACAGGTTGTCTGGCTGGTTTATTCAGGATTACAAGAGTGTTTGTTTTGCTCCCCATATAAAATCACCTGGTCAAAAATGGTTAAGAAGAAACTTAAACTGACTGACCAAATTTATCTCAATTCTTTACACACAGAAATGTAAGTACAGTAATCCCTCGCTATATCGCGCTTCGACTTTCGCGGCTTCACTCTATCGCGGATTTTATATGAAAGCATAACTAAATATATAACGCGGATTTTTCGATGCTTCGCGGGTTCTGCGGACAATGTGTCTTTTTACTTCCTGTATATGCTTCCTCAGTTGGTTTGCCCAGTTGATTTCATACAAGGGACGCTATTGGCGGATGGCTGAGAAGTTAACCAATCAGAGCACGCAGTTAAGTTCTCCTGACTGAGAAGCTAACCAATCAGAGCACGCAGGAGCTATGCAGTGTTAACCAGGAAGTCTCATCTCGCTCATTCAGCATCAACGTGCTTCGCTGTGTAAAGAGTTGTGCTCTTT
>JANRMT010062793.1:5787414-5869876 GCA_026402145.1 Polypterus bichir lapradei
TTTCTGTTTTAACAATGTGTTTACATAGATTGTTGTAGACACAAAGCACACATCAAATTATCTTCCCTTACAATTCTGGGTAGCTCACTCCCAGAAAATCAATCAAGGTAGGAACTGGGAGAACTTCTTGCCTGTTCTGAGGCGGTGGAGGGGGGGGCCCGCCGGTATAGCAGGCTGCTTGTTGGTTGGCCTTATTGACACATTTAGAAGACAAAAGACACTGACGGAGAGGTGGAAAGGGATTTAAGGTGGGCCGAATTTACGAGTTTTTTGGCTCTGGTAGTTCTAGTGTTAAGGTGATTATGGGTAAAGGACTAATGCGTACAGCCTCAGCATAAAAGTGTTGGGCAAAATACTCTAAGTATTTAGTTGCTGAATATGCAGTCCTTAATAAATTCAGATTTGTATTCTGATTGAATGCTCAAAACGTGTAACTTTATCCAAATGCTTTATGAAGCCTTTTCAAATACTTTCTTGAATTGACATGTAGCCTAGTTCATAAAAATGGTATAAGAAGTTAAACCGACATTAATTAAATTGTGACCTGAAAATGTACTTCATTTTCACATAAAACCAAATCTGTTTTTACTGTTCATCAAAACCAAGGGAAAATTTGAAAAAAAGTACTGTAACTCAAGAGTGTGTTTTAGCTATTTCACATTCATGACTTGTTCCTGCTTTTAGAAACAAACTTAATAAACACAATTATAATTTTAAACTTAGTCAGGTTATGCCTTTTATGTGTCATATTTACGCTTAACTAACCTGCCAACTAAATAATTCACTAAAGTATTAGTATTTGCAAATAACCTATAAACAGCGAGAGATAGAGAGATAGGATACTTTATTAATCCCAAGGGGAAATTCACAATGCCACTTTTCAAAACATGTAAGATTTGTATTTTCTCATTGAGAGATAGCACTTTGCACTTACTCTTAGTCTTTAAGGGGTTGCTTTGACCACTACTTTTTTTTTTTGGAGCCATTTTTTCACAGTAACAAAAACTGCACATTTAGCACCTATTTTACATGCAAGGACATATAAAAACTCTACATGATGTCCTTAGCATTTTGTAACTGTTGTTGTAGGAGATCTTTCAGTCAGAACCATTAAGGAAATACTGTAAGTACTGAGGCTGAAGGTCTGGAAGCTGAAGGACTGGGGTAGGGAAAAGTAAAGATGCTGAAATACCGATAGTTAGAGCAAATGATGTTTCAGAGGCATTAGGGGGAAGTGGGAAGTGATGACAGATGTATGATTGAAAATATAAGTCTATAGTTAGACAAATGAACCAATTAGACAAGGAAACATAGTAGTAGAATGAGGAGAATGAGATGGCAATTAATAAAAAGAGAAGATTCTGTTAAGATGTTGCAGAAAACAAAGGCAGAAGGTGACAGGGTGATCTTTAAGGAAGAGATCTGTAAAAAGCTGAGAGATTGTGTGAGCAAGTAAGATACAGAATTAGGAGAGAAAGAGAAATGTGTTTAGGATCACAATGCAGAATGCAAAGGAAAGACATGCTGTAGTAGGTGTGAATGGCTTGAAAAATGCTGAAAGGGATATCATTTAGAACATTAGAAAAACACTTAACAATGCCAATCCTATCCACTTCATTCCTCCAAAACAATATCAAGTCAAATTTTGAATGTCCCAATAATCTTACTGTCTACCACATTTTTTAATTACTTTTTTCATTTGTTTATAGTTATCTGTGAAGGAAAACTTCCTTAAGTTTGTGCAAAATTTACCCTTAGCAAGTTTCCAACTCTATCCTTAATTTTTTTTTTTTTTTTTAATTTGTTTTAAGGTAACAATCTCTATCCACTGTATTAATTCATTTCATAATTTTAAACACTTCAATTATTCAATTGATCTCTGGTAGACCAAAAAGGTTATACTCCTTCAATCGTTCTTCATAACTCATACCCTTTGGTCCTAAAATCAGCCTAGAAACTGTTCCCTGTACTATTTCTAGTGCTGACATGTCTTTTTTGTGGCCAATTACTAAGCAAGGATCAGTCCTGGCTGCAAAAAGACTGGACTGGCCAAATGTTCCATTCTAGCTTTACAAAGAAAACTAGAGGTGTGGGAATTCTCATACATAGAACAGTCTCATTTGTAGCATCAGATGTAGTATCTGATCCTGAAGGGAGATATGCGTTTGTCATGGGCAACTTATTTAACTGTAAAATGATTTTGATAAATGTTTATGCAACCAATGTCGATAAGGAATTCATGCAAAATGTATTTGCTTCCATTCCCAATGTGAATACTAATAAAATTATAATGGTTGGGGACTTTAATTTTGTTTTAAATCCACTCTTAGATAGGACTCCTGTCACAGGGGGGATGACATCTAACACTGCAAAGACAATTACACAGTTTGTACCTGACCACAACTTAGACACCTGGAGGTTTCTAAATCCAAACTCAAGAACATATTCGTTCTACTCACCAGTACATCATTGCTACTCAAGAATTGATTTTTTTCTTTATAGATAATAATTTCTTGCCTACGATATCATGCAAGTATGATACTATTGTTATTTCCGACCATGCACCTCTGATCTTGGAGCTAAAATCATTATGCCCCACACATTCACCTCACAGATGGTGTCTTAACCCACTTCTATTAGCAGACGAGAACCGTACAGAATTTATATCCAAACAAATCAGTTTCTTCCTAGAGACAAATACATCCTCAGAGGTTTCTGCAGGAATACTCTGGGAAACTCTAAAGGCCTTCTTAAAAAGGACAGATTATTTCATATCTTTCCCACAGGATTAAATTAGAAGCCAAGAAAGTATCAGAGCTAAGAAGCGAAATTACTAGAATAGATAAAGAACATGCCAGGCGTTCAAGTGAGGCTCTTCATAGGAAAAGGCAAACTCTGCATTCAGAACTCAACCTCTTGACAACTAAAGAAACTGAACAAATTATTTATAAATCAAGGCATCATTACTATGAACATGGAGAGAAAGCTAATAAGCTTTTAGCACAACAAATCCACAAACAAGAAGTTCGCAATGCAATCCCGGTAATCACCAACACGAATGGAGACAAAATCATTGACCATAAAAATATAATGCATGCATTTAGAGACTACTATAAATCCTTATATTCTACTGAGTTTAAAGAAGACAACACACAATCTAATGCATTTCTAGATACATTACAGATACCACAGATAGATACTTTCAGTGCTGAGGAACTGGATAAACCTCTGGCACTATCAGAATTACTGGATGCTATAAAGTCACTTCAAGGCGGGAAAGCAGCAGGCCCTGATGGCTACCCTGTAGAATTTTATAAGAAATTCTCCACTCAGCTAGATCCCCTCTTTTTAGCAACTTTTACAGAAGCTAGAGACAATCAAATTCTACCTCAAACTTTTCATCAAGCATTAATCACCATCTTTCCTAAACAAAATAAGGACTTGTTACAATGTGCATCATACAGACCAATTTCACTTCTGAATAATGATGTTAAGATACTCTCTAAAATCTTAGCTAGAAGGATGGAGAAAGTGCTGCTTTCAGTAATATCACAAGATCGAACTGGATTTATTAAAGGCCGACACTTATCTTCCAATCTTCGACGCCTGTTTAATGTAATATATTCACCAGCAAAGTCAAATACCCCACAGATATTATCATTGGATGCAGAAAAAGCATTTGACATGATTGAATGGACTACCTTTTCACTACATTTTAGAAATTTGGGTTTTGCCTGAACATTTTTGCATGGATCAAACTACTGTATACCAATCCAGAAGCTTTAGCTTGTATTAACACCATTTGTTCAGACTACTTTAAAACTAGAACCTGGTACCAGACAAGGATGCCCCTTGTCACCACTGCTGTTTGCAATCGCCATTGAACCACTGGCAGTTCACTGTTGAAATACATATGAGATAAAGGGGATTATCAGAGAAGGATTTGAACAGAAAATTCCTTTATATGCAGATGATATGGTACTGTATATATCAGACCCAGAAAATACTGTGCCTGCAGTCTTAACAGCACTTACAGAATTTCAAAAGATCTCTGGTCTTATAATTAATATGAAGTGTACTCTTCCCAGTGAATTTTCAAGCACACAATATTAGATTGGACACCCTTCCTTTTATCATTGCAGATCAGTTTAAATGCCTAGGAGTAAATATCACAAGTAAATATAAAGCTCTTTATCAACAAAATTTCGCTGTCTGTACGGAAAAAATTAAGCAAGACTTGAAACACTTGCATAGATGGTCAACCCTTCATCTCACTCTAGATGGAAGAATTAACATTGTTAAGATTAATATCCTTCCTAAGCTTCTCTTTTTATTTCAAAACATTCCAATATACATCAGTAAATCATTTTTAAGCAATTAGATTCAACCATAATCTAATTTATTTGGAACTCAAAACATCCACGTATCCAAAGAGCAACCCTACAAAGACCTAAGGCAGAAGGTGGCATGGCTCTTCCTACAGTAACTTTCAGTTTTATTACTGGGCAGCAAACTTACAAGCAATAAAAACCTGGACATGGACACAAATAGATGAACATAAACAGGCTTGGCCTGCAATAGAAATAAAATCCTACTTCTTTATATTCCCAGCTTTGTGCCCCAATAAATGCAAGTTATCGCCAATATACTAATAACCCAATTGTGCTTCATTTACTCAGAACATGGAACCAATTTAGAAGGTATTTTAAGATGGAGAATCTTTTGTGGCACCACTGCAAGAGAACCACCACTTTCAACCCTCGCAAACATATGCAGTTTTTAATATCTGGAAAAAATTTGGGATTAAATTGCTTAAAGATCTTTATATGGACAACATATTTACATCCTTTGAACAATTACATTCCAAATTTAACTTTCCAGCTGCACATTTTTTTCACTAACTTCAAATTAGAAACTTTGTCAAAACAGAACCTGCCCAATTTCCCTCATCTCGCACCTTCCTTTATGCTGGAAAAAATATTACTCTATTTCGAGGACTTAGACACCATTTCTACAATATATAAAATTTTACAGTCCCTCCCTTTCATAGATCCCAGAGTGCAGGGGGATCTCTCACTCAACATATCAGAAAAGGAGTGGAAGGTAGCAATATAGAGAATTCACTCGAGCTCCATATGCGCAAAGCATACAATTATTCAACTCAAAATTATATAAAAGAGCACATCTGTCTCGCTTAAAACTGTCCAAAATGTTTCCAGGGCAAGATCCAACCTGCGAATGCTGCAATCAAGTCCCAGCCTCACTGGGTCACATGTTTTGAGCCTGCACCAAATTAACATCATTTTGGACCAAAATTTTTAAGTGCCTTTCAGACAGCCTCAGGGTCACAATCCCTCCTAACCCATTAACAGCTGTGTTTGGTGTTCTTCCAGATAGGTTTAAAGTGGAGAAGGACAAACAAACTGTGATTGCATTTACTACACTTTTGGCACGCAGACTTATTTTGCTAAATTGGAAGAATCCTAACTCTCCTCTTTTAAGTAAATGGGAAACTGATGTTTTATACTATTTGAAATTGGAAAAATCAAATTCTCAGTCAGAGGATCTGTGCAGAACTTTTTCAAAACCTGGCAGGATCTAATCAATAATATTTTAGAATAAGCTCTTAAAGCACCGAGGAAGTAATTATCTCCGCATTTCTTTTTCTTCTCCATTCATCTCTATTGCCCTATTAAACTCAACTATTTAGATATGTTTACAAGCTTTAAGTTTTACTCCGTTGGCCATGCTCTCTCTCTCTCAGGGGTGGGGGTCGATTTGTTTTCAATCCTATTTTTTGTAAAAATTGATCTATTTGTATGGAATGATTACAATAAAATAAAAAAAAATAAAAAAATAAGGGGATCTTTCAAGGTTCAGACTTCCCACTATGTATTCATCTCTTAACATTTTAGTTTCTATGTGTAATATGTTAATCTGCCACAAATCTGCCCAAGCCTGTATGTTATCAAAGTCCCTCTTCAATGATTCTAGAATATCTGCCAATCCACCTGGTTTGGTATTATCCACAAACTTAACTAGCTTGTTTGATTGATAGCAGTAGGTTTAAGGCTATCTGGAAGACGTACATGGGTTACCTGTAGTTGCTGAATGAAGAGAATAAATAGGATAATTATGTTTGATATGAGGAAATAGGAGGACTAAACTGTATACCACTTTTTTTTAAAATAGGGTCACAAATGTGCTCAAATAGCAGAGGATAGCTTAAGCAATGGAACCAACTGCAGTGGTGTCTGAAAGTGCTCCTGAAGCTGAACAGTTGATAAACCTTTTCAGTATGATTCTTTGTGAAGGAAGGATTCTTAAAAGGTATGAAAAGTGTTCTCATTTAAGTATACAAAGGGTGATAAATTTCATGAATGCAATTAATGGTGGGGTGGGCATTGAGGAATTTATGTGCGGACTAGTGTCCAAAGTGATGTCAATGTATGGAGAGTCTTGAGTAAAGGTCTGAAAAACAGCTGAGAAAAGTTGACAATTTTGAGGTGTAGTTGGGGCTGCATCATCGATCTGTGTTGAGTCTATTGCCTTTTATAGCAGTGATAGAGGTTGTGTATGAAGGATTGTAATGGGAGTTCTTCTATATCCTAATAATTTTGTTTTGATTGTGAAATGTGAACTGAAGGAGAAGATACTAAAACAGAAAGGTACTCTGGAAGCAAAAGGCATCAAGGCAAATACAGGAAAGAAGCTGATGGTTGGAGGTGTTTGGACAGGAGGCATGAAACAGGAAGATGCATGTCCAGAAGACGTGTTGGGGAAACTCCTACTGATGCATTGATTGTAGGAAGTGGGTGCATAAGTGATGTATTGGTGTGAAAGGTAGTTTGCAGCAAATGTGACGAGTACAGAATGCTTATGTGGTCAGTATAAATCTAGATATTGTCAAAGGAGCTATTTTGGAGAAAGTAGAAAGATTCTGCTGATTAGATGACAGTGCAGGTTGAGAGGGACATGGAAATTCCAGGACCTGTCACTAATTCTTAATTTTAAATTAAACTCTCTGGGCTAAAATGTAAAAGTTTGATAGCTGTGTGAGGATTAGTATGCTGTATGGAAGTGACACATGGCCAATAAAGAGGTAACATGATCTAACACCGGAAAGAACAGAAATGACAATGATCAGGTGGATGTGTGGAATTTCACAGAGTGAGAGGAAGAGAAATGCTGACTTAAGAGAAGAACTTGGTGTGAAGATGATATTTTTAGTGGTAAAGAAAAAAATGTCTAATGTGAGTTGGGCCTGTGGGGCAAAGTCAGACGAAGGTTGATACAAATTAAAATATATATATTTTTTTTGTTTTAAAGTGTTCATGTTAAGTAGCACAGTTGTTAGCATTACTACCTGGGTCTGTGTGGCATTTCCTTTGGGTACTTCAGTTTTCCTCCCATGTCCCAAAAGATGTGTGTGTGTGGATATATATGAGGGTGTGAGCAAGCCATGTGATGAAATCAATGTGTATCAACCACACCATTCTCCATAAACAGGTTAGAGAATGTTATTTTATGTCTCATATACAGAAAATACATAAGTTAAGATAGCTTTCAAGATTATAGCTTTCATTAGATTTCTATAACAACCACAGGAATCTGTGAATTTTACAAGCAATGTTGTGTTTCTTTGGGAAATGAGAGTGCAGACTGGAAAAACAAATCTTTTTTTTTTTTTTTTTTGCTCGCCAATTTTTTGAAGTTTGGTGCTTGGTAATCTTGCCAAAAGGAACAGATGGCTTGGTTTTCTTGCTATTGAGGCAATTGCATTTTTTAAAATTAATGTGTTGTTTTTATGAGTAGTGGCTGCTAAACTGGTACTTGCATACATCTTGGGCTCCAATTTCATGATATTTATGGAGGTATAATTTTTACTTGAATGATTGTAGGATTTTATTGTGTTAACACAAATTCACATTTTCTGAGGGCACCTTCCATTGCCATTTAGTGTACAGCATACACACTTGCTTACATGATCTATTCAGAAAAATTTGTTAATCACTGTGTTATACATATTACTATATGTGTTATACGTTGGTCCTCAAGTTCTGTCCTGAGGTCCACTGTAGCTGCAGATTTTCATTTCTACTTTTAAATGGAAATCTCAATTAAACAAGCTGTTGTTTCTCAGTGTCTCTATGTTGGTGTCAGTCCCAAAATTACAAAACTGTTTGTTGGGTTGTATAAAAATAATAATTTAGTGCTTTTTCATATTGTGTTATAGAGCTTTTGATCTTCATCGTCATGATTCAGATTCTTCTTTTCATGGTATTCTGGTTATTTATGCCATTTTGTGCTAATGAGCAAACTAGTGGGTCTGGCCCAGCAGTAGCTTTTGGCTTTCAGAATTTAATGTTATTTAGCCTTCATTAGTGTACATGGCTCAATGTTAAATGTCATTATTTGTACAAATACTGTATATCAGAAAATTCCGCAGAACAAAAAGTTGAATTAATAGAAAAATGTTAAAGGCTACCTAATGTATTAAAACTAGCTGTATCTAAGATTGGTTGTAATTAAGTAATCAACGTAGACCTCAGCATTAACATTTGCAGTGCACTATGTAATAAATACATCTGTTATATGTGATTTTGGTGTTTATGATTTGTAAAAGCAGTGTTAATATTTGTAATGTGCCATCTGTTGGAATGACAACTGCAATGCATTTTATTACTAAACATGTTTGTGATCCTTTGGAATGACAGAGATATAGCAACCAGATGAACACACCAACACAATGGCAAAAGTACATATTTTCTTAGAAATGCAAAGCTTCTTATAAATCTAAATGTAAATCTCCGATTACTGCACTTTTTGCAGTGCAGTGAAGTGAAGAAAAAAAAAAAAGACAAGCTAATTAAACAATGACATCAAGGAAAAGTAAAGATGACTCACTGATTGTGACACTGGCTATAACAAAAATCAGCCATGCAGTAACTCCCCAGGACTGAACTTGAAAACCACTGGTTTAAATTACTCATGTGAAGTGCACATATTTTAATGTCCAGGATATTTGACATTTTTTTAAAAATATATCAATGAACAGCTGGATTTTGCCTTCAGATAGCAAATCTACACAGTCATAACAAGTGACATTGTCTACACAAACACATTGGCCCCCATGAACAGTTACTTTACTTGTTAAGGAGTCCATTTCTTCAAAATTCACTACATGATGCTAGACAAGTCAAGTAATTTCTTATATTTTATAATATATCAATGTTAAAGTATTATCTATTACTTTGTCTATTTGTACTTTTAGTTTTATTTGATTTGAGGGTGGCATTTTTCTTAAAATAAAGCTAGCAAAAAGAAGACTAAGGCTATGTCCACAATACAGTGTTTTCATTTTAAAGCATCATCTTTAAATGAACACTCTAGCATTTTCACATCCTTTATGAAGGTATTTTCATCCATATCTAAATAAACAAAAACACATATGAAGTATTTCCCTTCCTACAATGGAGATGGAAACAGTATAGATATCTTAAACCGGGCATACACTGTGCAACTTTGGCACAATTTTAAGCCAATTTAAAGTTGACATCTGACCTTCCGAGTTGCAGCAAATTTTAGCTTCATCTGCCATTGTTTCAAATGTAGGATGAGAGTGGTTGTGATGCCCGATTGTGCAACACCCCAATCGTGAAAGGCAATCAGAAGAATTTCTGTCATGTGAATAGCATCGAACATGCTCTTACTGTCTGAGCCCATCTATGATTTTTGACCCTATCGAGCACTGTGAGTAGTTGCTTGACCATGATTTCTTAAAATTGCACAAAATAAAATGTAGATGCATGCAGGTAAGCAGCACAACAAGCAGAAAGCAAATCTTCTATTCTAGTTATGTTGAAATATGTTTTTCTACCATGGATGGTGACCAATCAGATGTTATAATAAGCATCCAGTAATCCAATAAGGATCCAACCAGGGAAAACCCACATAATAACCATGAACCAACCATAGTGTGATGAAGTCCGCATTTTCAGAAATCTTTGTTTTCGCACATCCACACTGAAATAGCGCACCATCATTTTCAAAAGTAGACTCTAGAAAACTTTTTCAGAAGTATTCATTTTCAAGGGTTAAAAACACCTAGGAATTGTGGATGAAAGGTGAAAATGGAGTCAAAGGGCTGCAGTTTTCAAAGAAAACATACTAGTGTGGACATGGCCCAATTCAATGATTATCCTAGGTGTTATAAATGGTGATAGCTGGTTAACTCTGAACGAACACAAAAGGTTTAGACCAGGAGATGACAGCATGTGATCGTCCCAGTGCCAAAGAGCAGTAAGCCAAAACAAACTAATCTGTGACCAGTTGTATTAATGTCTATTCCAGTAAAATGTTTTGAATAAGTCATTTTAAAGCGCCTTATTCCAGAGGTTAACCACCATTTCTGATTTCCACCAGTTTGCCTTTCGTGTAGGACGGGAAGTGGAAGATGCATTGTTTGTTTTGCTAATAATGTCCTTGAACATCTGGAACAAAGTAAAAGCTTTGTTAAGATTGTGTCTATAAGTTTTAGTAGTGCATTTAATACTACCCATCAACATCTGTTTTATAGACAGATTGTTACAACTCAGGGCTAACTCTAAACTTACTATCTGGTTCTTCAGTTTTCTTATAAATTTCACTCATCAAGTGAGATTAAAAATCACCGCTTACTCTGTACAAACTGTTAATGCTGGAATGCCCCAGGGCTGGGTGTTGTCTCCAATACGGCTCACTTTATACACAAATTAATGCTGGGCTTAATCACCAGCCTGCACATTTGATAAATATGCAGACGACAAAGCATTGGTGGGGTACTTATCAATAGGTGCTCTAAAAATTTCCTTGTAATAAATGCAAAGAAAACTAAAGAAATTGTCATTGATTTTAGGGAAATAAAGACGAATGGAAGTAAATGGCAAACTAGTAGAACAAGCCACACTGTTCAGATACTTAGAAGTGGAGTCTGATAACCAGTTACGATTCAATGAAAGTGCTTTAGATATAGCAAAAAACTTCCAGAAATGGTTGTTTTTCTTGTGTGAACTGCCACCTTCTACTTATATTTACTGGTCTGCAGAGCATTCTTTCTTTTGGCCTAATCTAATCATACGTGCTTAAGACAAAGTCAAACTCCAGCACCTGATTAAGGCAGCAAGTAGAGTCATTGGGATGGAACAAACATCAGCTATATGAGGACCTGATACTTAAAAAGATCCATTAAATCTTCAACCATCCCATACACTCACTACATTGCAAATTTAATTTTTTGCTTTGTGATTAGGAAACAGATTTTTACAATGTCGAATAAAAAATTCCAGTTACATTTGTACCCTCAGCAATTAGTCTGTTTAATAAGAACAGGTAACTGTTATACATGTCCATCAATGACATGGTAGATTTAAAAGCACCACTGTGTAGATATACGTAAAGTTTTTTATTATATGTATTTGCATGTGTATGTATTTACATTTTATATACTGTATATGTGCATGTTGATGTTCAGATATGGGGTTCCTTATACTGTATTTTCTCTTTCCTTTTATTTTTATAATCAAAACTTGTGTCTGTGTCAGTTTATTGTTGATGCACAGACCAAATGAATTTCCCTAAGTTAAAGTTGTAGTTAGAGCAGAAGCAAATAAGGTCCTAACCAAGAAAATTGCACTTCTTAACAAGAGTTGCTGATTTTTTTTTTTTTCTTTCCAAAAGCTGAATGCTGTATGATATCATGCAACACAACTTCCTCTGGTCAGACTGCAGCAACAGGCCATACGCAAATACGCAAAATGGCAGATAAATACAAAAAGTAAAACATGAAATAATGTCAATAGAAAAGCAATACAATTATATAAAATTACATCAATTAAAACAATTTTAAATCAATGTTATACAAAAATATTCATACAGATTTAAAATTATAACACCAGCTTAGTTATCTGTTTTTAGTTTTATGATTTACATTAGAAATTATTGCTTAAGTAGAGCAGCACATTAGGTACTGTAGTATTATTACATTTGTACACAGACTGTATGTTTGATTCTTTGCTAAGGCAACTTGTTTGTTGAATTTGTAAATTTTCAAACCATTCAAGGGGATTTCTACCAGGCATTCTCCCACATTCAAAAGATGCTCTGAAAGTTTATTTGTGCACGTTTGTATTTGGTTATGCTTGTTTGCACTCTTTAGTTTTTTTATACCAGGGCATCAGTTAGTGTCAGAGTAGTGCCATATTAAACCTTGAAAACGCAATGCTAACCTAGGCTTCCTGAATGGTATAGAAAAGCAGCATAGACTCCAGCTTTCTGCAACTGTAAGCTGGAAAAGACCTGGGGACTAGAATGATGAACAAAACTGAATAATTGACCAATTTAATCTAGTCTAGTAATATAAACTACAGAAGCAGAATATCAAAACTTCTAAAGAGACTATTTTCTTGTTTTCCCACAAGACTTTGTTTAGCACACCATCATTTACTCAACCTAGGCAAATCACCCAAACACACTGTAATGATCTTTGACATCAAATTAGAATGTTATAGGAACATCTTGCACCAACTAAACACTAAGATTATGTCATTGCTTTTGCCAGCTTTAGCCTGTCTGAAATTTTCCATTTTAAGATGAATACCTAAATATCATATAAAACTGATATCTATTAATTTTTCTTGCTAAGATCCATTAGTTGCAGTTCTGTTACCACAAAAGCATTTTTATAATTAAAGTGTATTTACTTGAAACCCAGTTTGCCCCCAAAGGAGTTACATCAGTTCAGGCACCAGCAGTACTGGCTTGCTGGATCCAATAAAAGAATTTCGTAAAAAACTTCTGTAGTATTCCCAGTTACACAATCTCTGTTGCCATAAAAGTAAATCCCAAAGGAGATAGTACAATATTACAAAATTATTGCCATTGTATGTACTACAGTGCACCCTGGACAATGCATAATATTCTCTCACAGTTTCTGAAGCGTGCACACTTACTGTGAGTGTAAAGTTAGTTATAAGCTCTTAGAACTGCTCACACCAGATGCTTTACTTTTAACATCATAGCATTAGCACCTCATCTCTGAGAATTTCCTGCATTAAGCAATTCATTTCTAAGAGAAACAGAAATGCAGAGTGTAATCCAACATTAAAGTTTTGCATTCTTGTTGGCACTGTTTTGTGTTTCAATGGCAAGATGTATAAACATCATGTCACTAAATTATTAGTACTCCCTTCCAGTTGGTGTAATTGATTAAAAAAAAAATCTTAACTGAATGCATAAATGGAATACTGTAATTATATTTGTGGGATGTAGTGGCACCACCATCTCAAACAAGAGTTACTTGGTGCTTACTGTTGTCTATTTTGTTGCACAATCACTATGAACTCACAAATGAACATTTTGAAAACATTGATGTTTTGATGTCCACCATATGCTGAATTTCCAGCTGTTCATTTGAAACATTTGTAGTGTATTAGCACAAATTATGGTGAACAGCACATATAACTGCAGTCTGTGGCACTGCACAAAGGAAAATGTCACTGTATAAATGTGAATTTTAAAAATCAAAAAATTATTGCTTTCATCCAAAGTCAGAATCTACATTTTCTTGATTATCAGCATACATACATAATCAGGATGAAGATGGTAAAATGTAAATGCATATGGTAGTGTGTTAGGCAACCACCTTTGCAAACCTGGTAATCCAGGTGTACTTTCTGCTAGCCCAGCTTTACATAAGGGTGGTGGGATTATCTGCAACATTTTACAGCAAAATGTATTTGCAAAATTTTGTTGTACATGAATTCATTGTCATTTTCTATCACAATATAAACACATTTGGCATCTTGACAGAGAATATTTTACAAACAGATGATTTTTTAAAGTATTCTATCATGTTTATGCATAGTCATTTTCCAATGTACACAAAAATATTTTTTTAATCAAAAACGAACTGAAATACCACATTAATATTGTATTCTGAAATTTTGTTTTAAGACCAAATTTATATCCCAGCAAGTTGCTTCTCTGTCAAAATCGTCATCAGTTTGAGGTGCAATATGTCCTAAGGTGCAATATGTCCTACAGTATACTGTGCCATACACCTTTAGCTGACCACAGCCAGTGATCTGTGTATACAACTGCATTAAAATCTGTCACTCTTTGAACATTAATAGGGTCCTCACATTATTAAAAGTGAGGTCTCATTCGCACACAAGATCTGAAACAGTTTTCAAATAAAGAGGGGTTGTAACAAAACAAGTTTATTTGTTATATCACGTCTATCTGAAAACGGCATCAGATCCAGGGCAGTGTGTGGGAGCTTGAACGTGAGTGAGAGAATAAAACTGAAAAGGAAAAAAAAAAAAAAAAAAAGCTACCTTTAACTATAAATTTACAGACGCAAATCAAATGTATGCTTTTATTGTATGATATTAACAATAAGAGTAGCTCACTACTGAAAATGGTAAATGTGGGAAGCCGCTGATATCGAAACTGCGACCTCTTGATTGGAAGGCAGCAGTTCTTCGCATTGAACCACGCAAGCTCTCATATCAACCACCTACCGTAACCTGGTTTCTTTTTTCTTCGGTTAAATTCTTGAATAAAAGTGCACTTGTTTTATTATACTTGTACCTTTTGTGAAAGTGTTGATTTCACATTTGTATTTCAGGCTTCACACCTTATACATTTCATGTCTACATTTTTTCAATTATTACTAAAACATGCAAAACGTTTGTGTTAACTACATTTTACATAGATTGTTGTTGACATGAAACACACATGAAATGTATGTATTCCAAATGAGGATGTACTATTTTACCCTATAAAGCTCCAGCACTTCACTCAAAGATAAACACTGAGCACTTAGAAACTTCTTTGCAAAATGAACTGCAGCAGTGGGCGGGGGGATGGGATACCAGGCTGCTTGCTGCTTAAATCGCTTATCGACACATTCACAGGACAAAAGACACTGGCGGAGAGTTGAAAATGGACTTAAGGTGGGCTGGATTTACGCTTTCTCATAGGCTCTGGTAATTCTAGCGTTAACCTGGTTAAACTACTTATTCTGGTTTACTGTGTGCAATTAAACATGTTTGCTTTGCCATCAGCAGTGTGCAATGTTATGGTAAACAATATAACCTCATATCATAGTTTTTTGCTTTAAAATTATATGCATATGTTAACAATGCTTAAAAAATTCCTGATCCTTTGAAATAGTATTTAATATTAAAGTACTTACAGGAAACTAGTTGAATCTATTTTAAAGCTGAATGTCGACAATGTTCACTGAAGTTCTTACTCCAGCCTCATTCTGTAATATACACTATATTTACATTGACTGTAAAAATCTTTTGCATTTGAAAGGAGGATAGCAGCAGGCTTTATTGGTCACTTTTTCATTTGTTATCTTGCTGATAACAGTCTCTGGCAGTTGTGGTCATCCAGTGTAGGATTATGCCAATTCTCCATCATACAATGCATTTTCACTGGGCAGAGTTCATTTCACTTTGTTTCTCAAACACTAAAGGACTTTTGTTTGTTTTAAGCTGTAGTTCCATATTGCCTGAACAAACAAACAAATTGAAAATCCATTGTAGAAACCTTGAAGCGATCCTGACCAAGTTAGTTTAATATATTACGGTGTAACCTTTTTTACAAGTTCAGTTTTAAAGTAAAGAATTTGGGGTTCAATTATGGCATTTAAATC
This sequence comes from Polypterus bichir lapradei, assembly GCA_026402145.1. Lineage (NCBI taxonomy): Eukaryota > Metazoa > Chordata > Cladistia > Polypteriformes > Polypteridae > Polypterus > Polypterus bichir. The sequence continues at coordinate 5,803,121 of JANRMT010062793.1, forward strand.
TCACTTGTTAGATAGGAGCACTTTAAAGCTGTTATGTGAAGGAGATTTGAACATGGCAAAAGTGAGTGTGAAAATAATAAACAAAGAAAAAAACCAAATAAATAAAGCAGCCCAGAACAGCCTCACATAGACCATCTTACTCCAAACTACCTCAAAGCAACTTCGACCTGACTAGGTCCAAAAATGGCCTCAAAGGAATGCAGAAACCTTCAAACTCTCACTTGTGATCAAAAGACAATGTGAATTTCTTTATAAATGGAAACAAACTTATTTATAAATAAATAAATAAATAACAAACTTTAAAAAAAAAATGGAGTTGCCTAGAATGACAATCCTACAGTAAACAAGCGCCAAATAATCTAGAAACACAAACCAATGAACAGACTAAAAAGGCTAACTAACAACAAAACCCAAATGCAGAAACATTACGTTAAATTCTTCAGCAAGTGACAATGAACAGCTTCATAAGCTGTTTTTTTCTCCAGCTTATTATTAGGACCACCATGCATTTCTTCAGTACTAAATCCACTGAGGTTATGCCAAGTGGCATCTGAATCCTTTTTGTTCTGACTAATGGCCCATCAGCTTGTCATCGTGATAATACATTCCTACTGCCCTACCTCCAAAAGCCATAAATAACAAAGTTTCAGTGATGGCAAAAATAATTTCTTGGCGCACAGTGTGCATTGTTTCCATATATTTTTATTTGAAATGTTATCATTAATTTTCAAAATTTTCAATACATGGTTGTGGCGGTTTGGGTCAAAAAACTGCTTTAGAATCTATACTAATAAAAGGCAAAGCCCTCACTGACTGACTCATCACTAATTCTCCAACTTCCCGTGTAGGGAGAAGGCTTACATTTGGCAGGCTCATTCCTTACGCTTACTTACAAAAGTTAGGCAGGTTTCATTTCGAAATTATACGCATAACGGTCATAACTGGAACCTACCTGCAGCTCGGTCACCGTGTGAGGCGCGGTGAGTTGCATCCCTTATCGTCACGCCTCCCACGTAATTGAGTGCCTGCCCATATAAGGCTGTCTGTCGGCAGCAATCCAATAGACACGCTGCCGCTAAATATTTGCGGGTGAAGGACTGTGCTTATGCAAACGAAGGTGAGATAGTCAGGGATAGACTAGTGTTTGGCACAAACTCAGCGAAAGTGCGAGAGAAATTTTTAAGTGCCGGGTCTTAGCTAACCTTAAATAAAGCCATGGACATCGCAACATCACACAAGATAGCACAAGTACAGCTAAGAACCTTCGATGCATGTACTCCGAGTGGCTCACGTGAACTGACTTTGCAGGACTGGGAAAGGTAAACCAGTGCATGCAGTGTGTGATGTCTCAGATAAAGAGGAAGATGAGCGGTTTATTGATTCAGTAAGAAAGGAACAACCCTCTTAATCTGAACAAGCCTTTGTAGACATATCAATAGGAAAGCAAGGTGTAAAGCTTAAGTTTAAATTAAGTTCATAGACACGCTGCCACTAAAAATCCACAACTTAATACCGGGAATACCTGTTAAACATCTTAGATTCACGAGTACCAATTTGGGTAGTGAACACTTCGATGAATAAAACCTGTTATCTTTAAAACGGTTGACAAACACGGAATACAACTTGAACACAACACATCCTCCAAATACGAACCTGATTGAAAGAAATAATGATAATCAAATCCTTGATGACAGCAACACTCATAACAGTGACAAAACAATTACACTGACAATCATGTTACGTTATTTTTAAAATGTTTCCTTTTCTTTTTAATAACTTCTTTAACACACTACTTCTCCGCTGTGAAGCACGGGTATTTTGCTAGTTTATTAATGTAAAGCAAAACACCACATTTCAGTCAGCTGGACACATAAAATTGCACAAGAACTAAACACTATTTTTCTAAGGTAATACTTACTGTTCTTTTTACATACTCCAATTCACCAGTCCCACTCCAAGATCTGATGTGCACCTCAGAGTGGTGAGGGGGCAGCAACAGCTTGCCATGAAGTACAGGAAACAGTTCATATGTCCCTGGGAGCTGGAAGGATGTTGGCTCAGCAGATACTGTAGAAGGATCTGTTTATTCAACAGCTGGTACAGACATGTAGGCAGTAGTGGGTTGCATGTCACACAACAATGGCACATCATTACACAGAGCTAGTACTTGAAACAATAGGAGAAAGTGTATGTACATCTTGTTGCACTGGATCCAAGGGCTGCAGGAGCTGCTAGCCCTTAGTAACATCATGCTACTTGACAAAATAGGTGCAGCTCTTGACAAAAGAGGCAATAATCAGGAGGATGTCATATTGACCTGGTGGAGAGACCGTACATGTGCAGGCAGATCTGCATCGTCATCCAGCAACTTCTACAGAATTGGCACATGGAATGTCCTCAGTCTCCACCAGCGAGGAAAATCATCAGTCTTGATCCAAAAAATTAACGGTTTAGATCCCAACATCCTTGGGAGTCTCTGAAACCTTCTTGGATGGAGAAATGGATTTTACCACAACAATACCAAAAAAGGAACAATACAGAGTTATCTATTCTGTCAAATGGAGGGGTGCAGGGGAAATGTGGCCATAACAGAGTACAAACTGGTTTCAGAGAGAATAATGTGTTTAAAGCTGAACACTAAACTTGTACCTATGTGGACGATTTAAGTGTATGCACCTACTGAGGATGTTGAAGAAGTGATTAACACTAGAATTACCAGAGCCTACGAAAAAACTCGTAGGTCCGTCCCACCTTAAATCGCTTCTTAAAACCGTTCTCACCTCTCCGCCAGCGTCTTTTGTTAATCTAAATGTGCTGATAAAAGAAAAGCTGCAAGTAGCCGGCTATTCCATCCCCCCAAAGACTTAGAACGTGCACAAACTTCTCCCAGCTCATGTCTTGATTATCTGGGAGTGAAGTGGAGTTTTAGAGTGGAAATAATAGATTGTTATTTGGAACACACGCATTTCACGTGTGTTCTGTTTCTACAGTAATCCGTGTAAACACATTTTTAAAACAGAAACGTTTTTCATATTGTAGTAGTAAATGACAAAATGTAAGCATAAACTATATAATGTATGAAGCCTGAAGACCAAATATCAAACACATTTACAAAAAGTACAAATATAACAGAACAAGTATGCCTTTATTCAAAAATATAACTGCAGAAAAAAGCCACCTTAGCATGTCACATTGACACATACTTACTACAACTGCCACGGTAGCATAATGGTGTTAGCCGCTGACTAGTATTCAAAAGGTCATGAGATCCCGCCCGATTCAGTTTTGAGACGTAAACTGCTGTTATTCTTACTATTTTATAATAAGAACATACATTTAATTTCAGTGTGTAACAGCCGGTGTAATGTATCATACTTGTAAACGTTATTTTTTTTTTTATTCACTTTTCATTCTCTCAGTCGTGTTCAGGATCCTTCCCTACACCCCCAAATTGAGAATGCTGTTTTCACATAAAGATGCGCTATAGCTCTGCAGCGTATTTGTGACTGCTTTCTCGTACCAATGCTTGCGAACTGAAGAGCCTGCGTGCACTTTTCATGGCATTACACGTCTATTTTTTTGAGCATGCCCTGGTTGCTCAAACACAGGAATATATGTTGGTGTACAAGAATAACAAAACAAGTGCACTTTTATTCTAGACTATATGTGAAGAAAAAATAAAGCAAGTTACAGTAGGCGGTTGATACGACAGCTTGCGTGGTGCAATGCTAAGAACTGCTGATTTCCGATCCGTGCTATATAAAATCATCACATTCAAATATTAACAATTCCCTCACACCCTTCCTACATTCACGACATGTGTACTTGTTGCAGTGTACACATCTCTCTGTGCTATGGTTCCTATTACACTGAATGAGCACCTGACATTGTACTTTCTTCCCTATACAAATAACATTCGAGTATAGCGCGTGCCCAAATAAATCACATTCGAGCTATAGCGCGTCTCCAAATAAATCACATTTGAGTTATAGCGCGTCTTTATGTGAAAAAAAACACTGTCAGATGGGGGGGGGTCGTGGACGCGACTGAGAGAATGGAACTGAATAAAAAAAAAAGCAAACCTATGTCTCTTTCATTCATCTTGCGGTTTGTAATCAGTGACCGCGTGTTTTTTCCCCGATCTTGCCAGTTCGCACATGTTGCTGTATGTTGGTGTTTCTTTTGTACTCCAGGACACGCAGAAGACAGAATAGTACAGAGCAGTAAGTTCAGCGCTATATGCAATCAGACAGACAGACAGGCAGAGAAGGCACTAGATATATAAATAAACAGGGAAGGCATTGTATAATAGATATATATAAAAAACAGCTAAGGGGATAGATATATAGATAGGTAGGAAGGAAAGGCACTATATGATAGGCAGACAGGGAAGCTCCTATATAATAATAAAATTACTGTTATTACTATATAGATAGACGGGGAGTTCAGGCAGGCAGAACGGCGAAGGTTAAAAATAAATAAGTTTTCTCCCTAGCGGAGATTCGAACTTGGATCTCTTGAGGTACAGCAAGTCTGCTGCGCTCTAAGTGACAAAATCTTACCAGTACGCCACGGAAGCTGTTGTAAAAGTCCTGAACCTTTTATGAAAGTGTATGCTCTTTGGCTGTCAGGCTTCACACATTTTATAGTTTATGTCTACATTTTGTGACATTTATTACTAAAATATGAAAAAGTTTCTGTTTTAACATTGTGTTTACACAGATTACTGTAGAAACGGAACACACATGAAATGCGTGTGTTCCAAATAACAAACTATTATTTCCACTCTAAAACTCCACTTCACTCCCAGATAATCGAGGCATGAGCTCGGAGAAGTTCGTGCACGTTCTGAGTCGGTGGGGGGATGGAATAGCCGGCTGCTTGCAGTTTGTTTTTATCGGCACATTTACAGGACAAAGGAGGCTGGCGGAGAGGTGAGAGCGGTTTTAAGAAGCAATTTAAGGTGGGACGGATCTACGAGTTTTTTCGTAGGCTCTGGTAATTCTAGTGTTAAAGAAAGCTTCTACGATGAACTGAGCACACCGATAAAATCAGTGGTTCTCAACCTGTGGGGCGGGCCCCCCTGGGGGGGCGCGAAGATGTGAACAAAAGAAAACAAGATTAGTGGGCTTCTTTCAAAAAACCATTAGGGGGGCGCAATTAAAACTGTTATGAAAACTCGGGTCGCAAATACTTAAAGGTTGAGAAACGCTGGATAAAATCATAAAAAAAAAGTGTAGCAATTGACTAATGATTATGGGCGATTTTGATGCGGTAGGGTTCATGAGGGTTTAAACCTCTTCTTTCAGTTACTCCCGTTAGGGGTTGCCACAGTGGATCATCTTCTTTCATATCTTTCTGTATTCTGCTTTTTGTTCTGTTACACCCATCACCTGCATGTCCTCTCTCACCACATCCATAAACCTTCTCTTAGGCCTTTCTTTTTTCCTCTTCCCTGGCAGTTCTATCCTTAGCATCCTTCTCCCAATATACTCAGCATCTCTCCTCTGCACATGTACAAACCAACACCTCTCTGACTTTGTCTCCCAACCATCCAACTTGAGCTGACCCCCTAATGTACGCATTTCTAATCCTGTCCATTCTCGTCACACCCAGAGCAAATCTTAACATCTTTAACTCTGCTAACTCCAGCTCTGTCTCTGGTCAGTGCCACCATCTCCAACCCATATAACATAGTTGGTCTCACTACCGTCCTGTAGACCTTCCCTTTCACTCTTACTGATACCCATCTGTCACAAATTACTCCTGACACTCTTCTCCACCCATTCCACCCTCTTTTTCACCTTTCTTCCACAATCCCCATTACTCTGTACTGTTGATCCCAAGTATTTAAACTCATCCACCTTTGCCAACTCTACTCCCTGCATCCTCACCATTCCACTGACCTCCCTCTCATTTACACACATGTATTCTGTCTTGTTCCTACTGACCTTCATTCCTCTCCTTTCTAGAGCATATCTCCACCTCTCCAGGGTCTCCTGAACCTGCTCTCTACAATCACTACAGAGCACAATGTCGTCAGCAAACATTATAGTCCACGGTGACTCCTGTCTAATCTTCTCTGTCAACCTGTCCGTCACCATTGCAAATAAGAAAGGGCTCAGAGCGGATCCCTGATGTAATCTCACCTCCACCTTGAATGCATCCGTCACTCCCACCACAGACCTTACCACTGTTACACTTCCCTCGAACATATCCTATACAACTTTTACGCACTTCTCTGCCACTCCCGAATTCTTCGTACAATACCACATCTCCTCTCGAGGCACCCTGTCATATGCTTTCTCAAGGTCCACAAAGACTCAATGCAACTTCTTCTGGCCTTCTCTATACTTCTCCATCAACACCCTCGGAGCAAACACTGCATCTGTTGTGCTCTTTCTTGGGAAGAAACCATACTGCTGCTCATTAATCATCACCTCACTTCTTAATCTAGCTTCCACCACTCTTTCCCATAACTGCATGCTGTGGCTCATCAGTTTTATCCCCCTGTAGTTACTACAGTCCTGCACATCCCCCTTATTCTTAAATATCAGCACCAATACACTTCTCCACTCCTCAGGCATCCTCTCACGTTCCAACATTCCCTTCACCAACATGTCCATAGAAATCCGCTCCAATCATCACTTTCTGTCCCTTGGGTACACTGTTCATCACTTCATCTAACTCACTCCAAAAATCTTCTCTCGTCCATCGCACACCCAACTTGCGTGGCATATGCACTAACAACATTCATCATCACACCTCCAATTTCCAGCTTCATAATAATTACTCTGTCTGACACTCTTTTCACCTCCAAAACACTCTTAACATACTGTTCCTTCAGAATAACCCATACACTATTTCTAATCTCATCCACACCATGAAAGAACAATTTGAATCCACCTCTGATCCACCTGGCCTTACTCCCCTTCCATTTAGTCTCTTGCAAGCATAATATATCAATCTTCCTTCTCTCCATCATATCTGCTAACTCTCTCCCCTTACCAGTCATACTGTCAACATTCAAAGTTCCTACCCATCAGTTCCACTCTATTTTCCTCCTCCTCTCCTCCTGCTTCCGGACACGTCTCTCCCCTCTTCTCCTTCTTCGGCCAATAGTAGCCCAATTTAATTAATAAATGGGTCCTTATGGAATTTGAGGAAAAATGAAAATAGAGAAAACCTGGTAGCCTTTAGGAAACACAATCTCACTCTGACTAACACCTGGTTTCAACAAAGAGAGGGAGCCAGATATAACTGCGGATCAATAGAAAAATCAGACCAAAACTCACACTTGGTACTGAAACTGTGTTAAGAACAGTAAATCGAGACCAAAAGTAAACTATGGTTTGAATCATAATCCAGTATTAGCTGCTGTAATGAGGAAAATGAAAGGAATTAGGAAGAAGAGCAACAGAATGCATTGGAAGGGAATGGCTCTGAGAGAGGAATCAAACTCACAGTGACACTGGAGGAAAAACTGACTGAAATTTAAAGTCACAGAGCAGCAGAGGAAACTACAGAGCTGGGAATACAGCTTAAGAAATGTACATCAGAAGGGTGGCATGCTGTACACAAACAAGGGAACAGAAATGAAACCGTGTATGGCACAAGACATTTGGATATATTGAGAAAAAGGAAGTACAAAAACTAGAAGTATAATAAGTTGCACCAATAGGTCTAGAAGAATTGTAGGGAAGCCAAAGCTGAACTTTGTCAAAATGCCAAGAACTAGACAAGAAAATATAGTTCTCTTTTCTACAAAAACCACCACACATAGAATAAAGGAAAAATAGGGCAAATTATCAATAGATGAAGAAATATTTGACAGATGATAGAATGAGAAGAATCTGTGCAAGTACTCTGTGTGAGGCAAACAGTCTATATGGAATACCATGACACCTAAAAACTATATCAACATAGAAGAAATTATAACCAACATATATTAAGATATAGATGAAATACAGAGTGAATTTGTACATCAGCTTCAACCAAAAGGATGAGATTATGATAAAATTAATCAATTTGATATACATAATAGGGAAAATACCAGAGGACTTCAAATGCAGCTTTGTGCCACTGCCGAAAGTTAACAAAGCCACAGACTGCAGTAACTACATAATAAGCCTTATCTCACATGCTTTGAAAATAATGCTGTATTTGATAAACAAAAATAAGATTACATCAATTTTGGAAAGAAACCTCTCAAAGTCAAATGGGCTTCAGGAAAGGGAAAGGCTACAAGGGAAGTAATTCTCCATCTACAGTATAACACTGTTAATTACCAAAAAGCCTTTGACAAAGTAAAACATGACAAACTAATAGATTTGCAGAAAGACTCATAGATAATATGTACTAGAGTGAGCAAGCATAGGTTTGCACCAAAGAAGGTATATTGCCTCTGTTCAGAATTAGAAGTAAAACAAGGATGTATACCATCACCAGTACTTTTCAGTCTATACAGTGAATTCACACAGGCATTGGAAGCAATGAAGGGATAAAATATAGATGGTGTGGTTGGGCGGTGGAAGGACAGACTGGAATCAGTCAGAAGTCTGGGATGCCAACCAGGCAGCCCTTTAATTCATCACCAGATTAAGTAAGGAAAAACAGAAGGAAAAGAAAACACATGCAGATGCACTGCTCCCCTGTCTGGGGTTCCTCCTTCTCAGGAGCTAATCTTGTGCTCCGCAGTGTGGCTTACACGGGTCTTCCAACAAAAGACACCACTCTTTAGGCTGCACATCCTTTACAACAAAGCGCACGGAAGGGGTGGGGCTAAATGCCCTTATTGGGCGGTCTCTCAGAGCTGTGAGGGATGAACCGGAACAACTTGCCGAAGTTGCTCTCCACCCACCACAGGGCACACACACACACACTCCCCCACACACCAATCACACACTAGGGACAATTTAAGATCGCCAATGCACCTAACCTTTATGTCTTTGGGTGCTCTGGTTTTCTCCCAAAGTCCAGAGGAAACCCACAGGGAGAACATGCAAACTCCACGAAGGGAGGACCCGGGAAGCGAACCCAGGTTTCCTTACTGCGAGGCAGCAACGCTACCGCTGCGCCACTGTGCCACTATACATCCATCCATTATCCAACCCGCTATATCCTAACTACATATTAAGTCAAAATTTTTTTCTTTGTACAGTAATGTTTATAAGATTACAGTATTATATATTTATGGATTATGTATGTAAATGGCAGGAAACATGGATTGAGTATAATTCTGTCCACATCACCCGTCCACTATAATTTGTGTAGTCAGAACAGCTTGCGCACCAAAAATGGGTGCACTGGATTCACTTTTTTTGGGTTTGTGTGCATTCTCTTACTGCTTCTGCACTTTATCAGTGTTTGCCTCCTTGGCCATCTTTTGTGTTCTTCCACAGTGTGCTGGCAGGTTCCATCTCATTTTGTTTACAGCTCGGTACGAAGCAGGCTTGCAAAGAGTTTTTTTGCCATGCAAAGTAATGTTAAAATATTGTGAGCAGAGAGTTTTCTTACATTGTTAATGAAAGGTTCATGAGTCATGTCACAATGTTTTTCCCTGGCAGTCGAGATCTTTCTCAGATTAGGGAATAGTATCCAGTAGATATATTTCTTACTTGCATCAGCAGCTATCCAATATTTGAGTTAATTGTTGGGTCTATTTGGCTTTCACTGCATGAAAGAGCACAGACATTTCATCAGGAACAGTTCCTCATCAATGGGTACGTCTGCCCTTACCCATATAACGTATGATGCAGTTCTGCACAAAGTGTGCCAAGTGTCTGATATAGTAGCAATATTTTCATAAACAAAGTAGACATGACAATATATGCAAATACTGTGGAAGACGAATGTTCTCTTCGTTCCCTTGTACTAATTCATGTCTGAGAAGTAAGCTTTACTAAACCATGTAAAAGCATGCTTTGTTTTAGCAAACAGAAAAATATTTGTGCAAAGGACTCAAGGTCTAAGCATTCCACACGAGTCTGCCTTATCACGTTTTCCCTTAGTTTACATCTGAACGCCATAACAAAAGGGGCCAAGAAATCAAGTTGCACAAGGGGCGTTGAAGAGGCTCAAGGATTGTGTATAATAAAAGTGTCAACTGTTACATTTCATAATGATATTAAATCACGCATTCTAGGGGTATAAAAACTTGCCCCACCCAACAGACGGGGTTCAGAAGAGCCCCGCCGCTGTCATGTATATTTGATTGTCTGCTTTTCTGAAACTCTTCTCACCGTGACTCTGAAAAATAAAGCTGCTTTATAACCGCACCTGCTGTCTGGTCTGAAGTCTTCATCCACAATACCTGAACAGTTGGTTTTCTTTGTGTCTCTGTAAGCTATGAAATCATGATTCAATAATTGTGCCAGAATTTCAATATACTTGTACTCAAATCATATTTTTTTCTAATTATGTGCCTCATATACAGTCAAGTATGACATTGCATAGCTCCTTTTATTTTCACAAAGAAAGCCCACCGTTTTTATCACATTTGTATTTATTGTCAGGTTTGCTGTGTCTGTGAAAACTTTGTGAGTAAGGCACCATCCACTAATTTTTTTCCCCATCCACTAGGTGCCATTTCACGTGTTGTCCCATCCCCACATCAAATTCATGTTAGCTGTGTACTTTGTTATTCCACAGTCTATGAAAAACATTGATGCTATTTCAAGTGAGTTTATAGTTGTTTTTTACTTAAATAAAATAACTGGAGCCTTGACATTTTTCAGGGTTGTTTTTTCAATATCACACATAGTGAAACAATTTATATGATAAGTGATATTTTTTCCTTGATTATTTTATAGTCTACTGAATGCAAGCAGCAATTCAAATCTGGGAAACAATGTTCAGTGATGAAACAGCGGCAAGAGAGGATTTGTTGAGGTAAATATCGACATGCAAATGCATTCTAGTGTGAGCTGCAGGAAAGGGACAGTGATTCACACCTGGGTGCCAGTATTCAATGGTGTAGTGGTGTCTGGAAAAGTGGTTATACTGTAAATTTAGCCCCCTAAACAGCAAAAGAAAAAGTGCCCCGTTAATAGTGACAGTCCTACATATTTAGTTCCCACTAGAAAGGGACAGTACTATTTACATCTGCTGCCTGACTTCATTCACTTCAAGGATCATTTATGAGATCAACAAGCCAGAGATGCAGATTTTGCAGATCTGTCTGGTTCATACATTACAGAGTGATTCAACTGCATAATGCATACATTTTCTTAGTCCATGGGGAAGTAGATTCTTTTGTAAACCGTGTCTTAGAATATCTAATCTGCAGTGACACAATCATAAAATTAAAATGATTTGTCAGTGACAGTATGCGAAAATTGCCGGTGGTACAGAGGCCCATTTCAATAATAGTAGATACAAAGCCAATGCCTTTTCAGTCAGAGATACATTTATTTTTACAAAATTTAAACAGCCGATTTTCAAAATAACATACTTGGATTTGACCATTCTGAATATTCATTAACTATGACAACAGAGAGCGCAACAACAAGTAATGTAATTTTTCATACTTTGGCAATACACCTAGAGTAAAAATAGAAAAACACCCATCATGCTCTTTTCAATCAACAGATACTTTAGGAAGGCAAGCAGATAGTGAGAGTACATGTAGATATGAAAAGCACTAGACAGACAGACAGAGACAGATATGGAAGGTACTCTATAACAGATAAAAATCTGTCAGAAAAAAAAAAAAAAAACAGGGTATATAGTAAATATACTGGCAGAGAAGCCACTAGATAGGTAGATAAATAGACAGACATGGAAGCCATTATATAAAAGACAGATAGATAGGAAAAGCATTATATACTAGGCAGAAAGGGAAACCAAAAAGTAATACTACTATTATTACTACATAGACAGATAACCAGGGAATTCACTGTATAATAGGCAGACAGCGAAGGCATTATATAAGAAAACAGACAGAGAACATACTAGACAGATATCAGCATTAGCAATATATTAGTTTTATTATATATATATATTTTAGTGGAACTGGACCCGGACACAGACAGGTGGACAACTATTTCACACCCAACACACTCATTTTATTTACAAATACTGTATATTTACAGAAGTCAGTGCACAACCCAGTGCCTCCAGCACCAATCCCCTAAAAGTCCAGGCCTCACAGTCACAAAATGCCTTCCTTCTGGCCGCCTCCACTCCTCTCTCAAAGCTCCGTCCTCTTCCACCCGACTCTTGCTACTGAATGAAGGGAGGCGGCCCCTTATATACCAGCCCGGATGGGCTCCAGCTGCTTCCCGGCAATCTTCTGTGGACACACAGCCGTGTGGCTGAAGTGTTCTGCTGTGCACCCGGAAGCCCTCCGGGTGTCCCTGCTCCTCTTCCCCCCCAGCACTTTCTGGTGTGGCGGAAATGCTGAGGTCCAGGGCTTCCAAGCCTTCTACCCATGGCCACCCAACACAACCAGGGCAGTCGCCCCCTCGTGGTCTGGAGGAGGCACAAGCCCTCCTCTGGTCCTCCAGGGTGTCCTGGCTGAGCTCCACCCCAGCCACATTCGACAATATATTTTTTTTTTATATTATATTATATATGTGTGTGTGTGTGTGTGTGTATTATTCAACACACTCTGTAGGAAAGCAAGGCAGCCATTAGAGTAGATCTGAAAGGCACTAGATAGACAGATAAATAGGAAAGTATAATAGATGTGGGATTCTCTTTTTAAAAAAAAAAAATTAAAAATTGAGACCACAATTAACATGAAAAAGTGTCCTTTATAGAACTGTTCTTATTTTTAAGTTCTGTAAGACATACAGTGTCAGACAGATCACTGAATAATGCACAGGCAGAGAAGTTAGACAGAAACTGGGAAGGCACTGTATAATAGAAGATAGAAAAAAAGTGTCAGGAGAAAAAAAAAAAAAAAAAAAACAGCTAAAAAAGGTATAGATAGATACCGTGTTTCCCCAAAAATAAGACAGGGTCTTATAATTTTTCCTCCAAAAGACACACTAGGGCTTATTTTCAGGGAATGTCTTGTTCTTCCCTGAACAAAAATCTACATTTCTCTGTTATATAAAAAAAAAAAAAATAAAAAAATCTTGGAAGGAGACAATACGTGATTTTCTTGGAGACACTTAAAACGACCCACAAGACAAGGCAGCGAGACAGAAGGTCAGCTGCTGCACATGCTTTTTAAATTATCGACACGCAGCACTACAGCAGTAAGACAGCGTCTGATCCGACTGCGTCTCTTTAGTGTGCGTTCAGCTCTACCCCCCCTTTCACAACGCGAGCAGCAGAGACGTGAAGTGGCTGGCTCACAGCGCGCCCCAGGGGGTGGGCTAGTGAAGCGATCCAGGGGCAGGGGCCATGCATGTTTGGAATATAGTGTACATAATGGAAAAAAGTAACGATTCGAGTGTTGCCCAATGTAGCGGAATTAGAGTAGCGTTTCTTCTTCACAAATGTACTTAAGTACAAGTAAAAAGTATGGTGCAGTAAAACTACTCTTAGAAGTACAATTTTTTTAAAAAAAAAGTTACTCAAGTAAAAACTCGTTCCTGCCCACCTCTGAAAATAAGCACGGATGTTGTAACGGCCGACCCCTTTACTCAGGCGGCAGCTTACACCTCCAAGACCTGTGGCCTGGATAATTTACTGAGAAATAAACTATCAAGCCGTACTTCTAACCAATTAAACTTTTCCCCACAATCGATGTAAATATAAGTACACAAAAAACAGGATGTAAAATTAAAGGGATTAAATGTATTAAATGAAACAAGACATGCACAAAATAGAAAACAGATATAAATATCTCTCCACCCCAGCAACAACAAGACACCACCAAATATAAAATATAACAAAAACCCTCCCTTGGCCCTGTAACATATAACAACACATAAAACGAACAAAATGACTGAAACTGAATGATTGTGAACTTGAGTCCAGTTATAAAACTGTCCTGAATACGGACTGAACTAGTGGTAAATGCGTTGTTTGATTTTCCCGGCGATTGGAGCAACCTCACCGTGATTCCTCGGCGTATGGTGGATAGTGAATCGACCCCGGGGTCTCAGTAGATGGAGGTTGAAAAACAGTCCAGCAAAATGAAAAGCAAACTGGTGAAAAGGCGCAATGTGGGAAAAACAGCAAGCAAGTTGAAAAGTGGTTGAAACAAAATGGTCTTCTTTCTCCTTGGTCTCTCTCCCGATTAATTAATCGATCGCAGCCGTCACAGACTAAGTAAGAACAGGCGTTTTCCAGGTTTGCGGCTGTGGTCTCCTTCCATCATCAGTCCTCCTTTACGGGGACGGCATTAACTGCTACACATACAAATGGGACAATGAAACGAGACGCACTCAGGACTGACATTTAACACTATGTGGCCCCGCTACATCTTCCCCCCCCTTGGACAAGGGAGGGCCAAAGTACGGCTTGAGATTGGCCACATGGATTGTGTCTAGCTTGGAGTCAGTGCCGATACCCCTTTGAAACTGGAAATTAACAGGACCTGTTTGTGAGATGATCTTGGCTGGACCTAACCATTTAGGCGCTAGCTTGGCGAAGAACCTTTTGCTGGCATCCGAGAGATGGTGAGCTCTAATCCAGACCAAATCACCCGGCTGAAAGTGAGCTTCCTTACGCCGGGCATTATATAGCTTGGCATGTCTGGATGTTGAACTCCCCAACCTCTGTTGGATTCTCTGCCGTAATTCCTCCATTTTAAATAAATTGTAGCTGGTGGTTTCTGGACTAGGGGCTCTGGGAAGGAGTCGATCAAGCGGGCCCGTAAGCTGTCTGCCCAGCGCAACCAAAGCAGGCGTCTCACCTGTGGCTTCATGCACAGCGGTGTTCAGGGCAAACCGGAGCTCGGGGAGCCATTTCTCAATCCTGATGGCGTTCACCCACATAGGAGGCGATCATGTTCTTCAGGGTCCGGTTCACTCGCTCTGTCATGTTGGCCTGGGGATGGTAAGCCGTTGTCAGGTTTTTCTTCACTCCCCAGGCTGTATAAAGTTCATCTAATACAGAGCTCGTGAACTGCGGACCCCGGTCTGAGACGATGTTCTTCGGCACCCCCCCAGCAGGTGAAGATTTCGTTCTTCAGGGTGGAGCATATCTTGTTAGTTTTAGCATCCGTTAATGCAAACGGCTCCAACCACTCTGAAAAATAATCAACCACCACCACCATCAGGACGGTCTTCCTCGAGCTGGTAACAGGAAATGGCCCCATCAGGTCGACTCCCAAAATCTCCCCCGGTCCATCCGCGATTGTCGATTGTAAAAATCCTGCCGGGTTTACCAGGTGGGTTTGAGAGCTGCTGGCAGGTTACGCACTTCACGTGGTGGCAAACGTCTTTCCGGACAGACTGCCACCACGCAACCCCCAGGATCTTTAAAGTTTTTGTCCTTCCAAGGTGACCACCTAAAGGACTGTCATGATAGTAATTTAGAAAGTCGGGGATGAGCTCTTCCGGGACCACTAGTTGGTGTTGCAGACCCCCAAGGGAGGATGGAATGGTCCTGTACAGAACCCCCTGGAGGTCCACAAAGTGTACCCGGTCAGTACGCTGCTGCTCCAGTCTCTCCCTGATGCTCTGGCAGAATGGACTGGTGGCTTGTGTTTGAGCCAGGTCTTCAAGGCTTCTTGGCAGAGGGAGGATCATCTTCTTTGCCTCTGCCAAACACACCATCCCCGGTGGCTCTGACACCCTGGACAGAGCATCAGGCACGATATTGCCACAGCCCTTCCGCTAGGTCACCTTGAAAGTAAAGTTCTGGAGGCGGAGTACCCACCTGGTTAGACGGGAGGAGGTCTTCGGGTGATTAAATACCCAGGTCAGAGCGTGATGGTCGGTGTACATTTCAAATTCAACCCCCTCCAGATAGTGTCACCATTTTTCCACAGCCCACACAACAGCCAAACACTCTTTTTCAGCTGTCGAATAATTCAGCTCAGCGCTGTGCAAGGCTCGAGAGGCGTAAGCGATGACATGTTCAGCCTGGTGGATTTTCTGAGTGAGCACGGCGCCAAGGCCCAGGTTGCTGGCATCTGTTTGTACCTGGAAAGGGAGCTGCAGATCTGGCTGGGCCAGAACGGGCGGCTCTTGAAGGTGGCTCTTTAGTTGCTCGACCGCGTCCTGGCACTCTGTTGTCCACTCCCACGGGACATTTTTTTCTTAGGTTGTTCAAGGGAGCCACTATATCAGCCATCCTAGGAATGAACTTATGATACCACCCCACTAACCCAAGGAAACGTTGTAAAGGTTTCAAATCCGTGGGCGTGGGGTACTCTCGGATGGCTAAGGTCTTCTCGGGGTCTACAGCGACCCCCTCAGATGAAAGAATGCGCCCGAAGAAGCGTAGGTGGGGTTGAATGAAGGTACATTTCTTCGTGTTCAGCGTAAGGTGCACTTGATGTAAATCGTTGGAAGATGGTGTCCAAGTCCTGGAGATGATGTTTAATAGAAGGGGAGTAAACAATGACGTTGATTTAAACAAAGCAGTTCTTGCCCAGCAACCGCCTCAGGATTTGTTCCATGAGCCACTGGAAGGTGGCCCCAGCATTTTTAAGCCCAAAATGCATGACTTTGAACTGGAACAAGCCTTCAGGGGTGATGACTGCCATCTTCTTCTTACTCCCCTCGTCCATCGGCACCTGCCAATAGCCACTGCGGAGGTCTAGTGTGCTGAAAACCGCAGCTCCACGCAGCGACTCCAGAATCTCATGAACCAGGGGCATGGGATATGCGTCCAGGCTCGTCTTCCCGTTAACCCCTCTGTAGTCCACGCAGAAACGACAGGTGTCATCCGACTTCTTCACGAGGACCACAGGGGACGCCCAGGAGGAGGAAGATGGTTCGATTATTCCCTCGGCGAGCATTTGATCAAGATGTTCTTTAAATTATGCCCTTCTTTAGTGGAGAAACATGGTAGGCTTGGTGCCTTATTGGAACTTCATCCGAGGTGTGGATCACATGGGTAACTCCACGGGCGACTCCTAATTTCTCAGTCCACACCGCGGCCCACTTCAGCACCGGCCTCACCTCTTCAGGCTGTTCCTCCACAGGGGCTGCCGCCAAGGTGCTTGCGTCACTCCTCACTGCCGCATAGAAGCCAATGAATTCTGAGCCCAGATCTTCTTTGGATTTATAAATGAATTTGCATACCCCTTCCCCCGGCACCGTGTACCCCCTGGGACTGAGATGGATGGTCATCCTCATGGTGGTTAAAGAATCCAGCCCAAGGAGTAACGGGACTGACAGGTGCTGGTCATCCAGGACATATGTATCCATTTCCCAGGTGGTGGAGAGTACACTGTACCTCAAGGGGACTTTGCCCAGGGCTCTGTGTTCACTCCCATCTGCCAATACAAATCAGACAGACGGGGCAGATGTTAAGTTGTCTGTCGGTCGGCTAATCATCTTCCACATGCTTGAGCGGATTAAGGTGTGATGGCTCCCTGTATCCACCACCGCATCCACCTGCCACCCCCGCAGCTTCACTGGGACGATCAGGAGGGACGTACTCGCTTGCATGATGGCGAGATCGGCTTCCGACCGGCAAGGTTTGGCTCGCTGGGGTTTTAGGGGCTGGGTTTCTCGTGTACTGGCTTGTACCTTGTTCCAGTACATTGAGTTTCCCCAGTCCCGTTCCACTTGTGAGCCCACAACCAACCCCCCACACCCCCAGCTAACCACGGGTTACAGGCATTAAGGATGCGGCGGACCACGTCTTCTTCAGACATAGCCGGCCGCCACTTCAAACACAAAGCCCGATATTCACAGGCGAAGTCCCGGATGGATTGCGAAGGCAGTTGCACCATGGATCGCAGCTTGTCCTCCAGTTCAGATTCATAGTCATCCGGAAGAAAAGCCGCGAGGAAAGATCGATGAAAAGATCCCCAGTCTATAATGTTCTTCTTGGCCGTCAGCCACCAGCTCCGCACTGGCCCCGAGAGGGATGCCCCTATCACCCCCATAAGCTCTTCTGGGGTTAAAGGGTTAACAGCCAGATACGCCTCCCCATCCTCCACAAAGTTGAGGACATCATCGATGTTATATGGAGCCCCCAACTTGGGAAAGGAAAGGCGCACCCCAGGAACAGAGGGCCGATTGATGTATTCACTTCCCCCACGAGACCCGTACGGCGTTGAATGACAGGGTGTCCGACGTAACTTCTGGAGACTCCTTCGGACCTCCCCCTGAAGAGTTTCTTGCCAGCGTTGATCCCGCCTCTGAAGGCACAACACGATTTCCCGCCCCAGGAGTTGAGCTTGCTCATTGAGGTATTCTTTTATCTCCTCCTGGGAGCTGCCGATGTGAGCCCGCAAGGCATCTTCGCGCCCGAGCGCATTTTCAGCAACCTCGCGGACTTTCTCATCCAGCCGGGTCAGTTGTTGCGCCAGATCTTCCAACGGAGGCGAGACATCCTCCAGGCATTCCTCCTCAGGTCCATGGTGATCTTCAAAGTACAGCGACTGCAATGAATCCACCACCATCTCCCGCACCGCTGAACACGCCCTGACCGTGACGTGCCGCGCCCCGGCTACTCCATCATCACACCGTGGTGAAGCAATGGTGTCGTCCTGCTCGGCACGCACTAAAGACATGTTAACTGGGGAACGTTTAAAGGCAGACAGCGATAGTATTAATTAAGATTCCTCAGAGAGGGCACCACTTATGTAACGGCCAACCCCTTTACCCAGCCGGCAGCTACACCTCCAAGACCTGTGGCCTGGATAATTTACTGAGAAATAATCTAACTATCAAGCCGTACTTCTAACCAATTAAACTTTTCCCCACAATCGACGGTGTAAATATAAGTACACAAAAAACAGGATGTAAAATTAAACGGATTAAATGTATTAAATGAAACAATGAAAACAGATATAAATATCCCTCCACCCCAGCAACAAGACACCACCAAATATAAATACAACTAAAACCCTCCCTTGCCCCTGTAACATATAACACGAACAACAAAATGACTGATAAACTGAATGATTGTGAACTTGAGTCCGGTTATAAAACTGTCCTGAATACGGACTGAACTAGCGGTAAATGCGTTGTTTGATTTTCCCGGCGATTGGAGCAACCTCACCGTGATTCCTCGGCGTATGGTGGATAGTGAATCGACCCCGGGGTCTCAGTAGATGGAGGTTGAAATACAGTCCGGCAAACTGGTGAAAAGGCGCGATGTGGGAAAAACAGCAAGCAAGTTGAAAAGTGGTTGAAACAAAATTGTCTTCCTTCTCCTTCGTCTCTCTCCCGATTACTTAAATAGTCTGTGACGGCTGTGTTTGATTAATTAAGAACAGGTGTTTTCCAGGTTTGCGGCTGTGGTCTCCTTCCATCATCCGTCCTCCTTTACGGGGACGGCATTAACTGCTACACATACAAACAGCAAACGGGACAATGAAACGAGACGCACTCAGGACTGACATTTAACACTAACTATGTGGTCCCGCTACAGGGGCCAGGAAAGTCAGGTTGAAATATCTGCATTTTAAAATACAACCAACCGGAATTTGTTGACAGCTAGCAGCTTTGATGCTAATGAAATTCAGGGAAGCTAACGTAATACTAGCCACAGGCTGCATGAGCAAATTGTAACAACAAAAAATACACAAAACTAAATAGAAAAGCTGCAAGTTAATGCTGTAGAAACGCTGAATTAACATAATTTACAAATCTTGCTATTATAAAGTACTCAGGGTACTTTGCAACGTCGTTCAGAGATTTAGCACCTCCACCGTCAGCACCCCCTCTGACTGGGGTTGCGGACTGAGAGGCTGTGGCTACCTGCCCGGCTGGATAGTAGCAATAATGTAGCTTCACGAGGTCGTTTGTTCCGAAAGCTAATATTTGTTTGTATGGTTTGCTTCATTTTCACTGTTAACTTGGTTATATTAACTTTTCACGTTAGGACATATTTTAGTGTGTAACAATGGACCGACAGGAAGGTGGCGGCAAAGGATAGTTTTCCCGGTTTAGCAAAGCAACGGCATGTCCCGCCCTACTCTGCCTCTGATTGGCGTAATCCGTTTGCCCAAACCAATCGTTAGTTCTCCCAAATGTAACCAAAAAAGACAATGGCAGAAAAAAATTGACGTGCCTGCAGCAAATGAATGCGTATCAACGTGACAGTGTGTATGTAGACTGTCACAGTGTGTGGACTGAAAAGAGCCGTATACCCTGTATTACACTGCAGCGTATACCCATAACAGGGGGATTTAGAAGTGGGTATATGCTGTGACGACCTAATAAGAAGTGGGTATATGGCGTATACCTGCGTATACCATGGACTACACTACTGCCAGTATTCAATGGCGTTGCTTGTTGAGGCAATACTGGGTCTTTACTGTGTGAAAAAAATCAATCATGTTTTCTGAATAGAATTTCATAGCTACAATAACATGAGCATGTGAAGTACAGCAATATAGAAAATGTCAAGGAAGGACAGCAATGTGACTTGCACATTTATAAAATAATTAAAGATTTAAAAAGACTAAGCTAATTGGTATGGCACTTCTAATGTTAAACAGCCAGAGGGAGGCTCAGCAGTCAGGGTGCCCCTGCCTGTTGGGGAACCACCCACAAAGAACAAAAACTGTAGGCAGACCTAGAAAGGGAACACACTTAACCAATTATAAACATAATGACAGAAATAACATAATGTGACAAGTATTTTAAAATGAACAAAGATAACAATAAATCATAAAATACACAATTAAGTTTTAAATACAACTGAGCCAGATATAAAGCTGGAATAATTTAACTTTATCTCATTTGTAAACTTGTTTTTGTTGTGAACTTGGAGTTCCAAAGTACAGTATGTAATGTATGTCTCAAAAGCACTTCCAAAATGACCACTTGTCAAAACCCCCAACTACACACTAAACAGCCTAGAAGAATCTTCAATCGCACTGAAACTTCATGGCGCACAAAGGCAAAACGGAATGGCTCGTAACACAAAATAAAACAAGTCTTAGTGCAGATCCCAATAGTTAGGTCAAAACACAGAGCAGAAAGTCGAAAGTCTAGAAATTTAATAAAAACAAGTAAACTCGCCATCTCTCAAGTGCATTTACAATAAAGGAACTGTGGTAGACCCTCTAGATTTATAGCCAGAGGGCAGTACCTGGTGGTAATTGGCAGCTAGCCTTGCCTCTTCAGGAACAACCCACAACATACATGGAACATCACTGAGGCATTGAAACATAAACACATCCAATAGTAAGTAAACATAAATAAAATTAATACATGCAAAAATCAAATATGAACAAAGACAATAAAAATGGATTTGATCTCCAGTCAGGATGAGATTTTACCTGCTTGTTCATTTGTTATTATCTGGCATCTCTAAACCTTTGACTCAATTATTATTTGCTTGCCCATCTTGTTATACCACAAGAGAACCCAGTATCCCCTCAATATTATCTATAGGCTATTCCCATTGCTTCTTGGGTAACTAACAAGTTTTATATATCAGTCATTTAAATCTTAGTTACTACTGCCTGACACACTAGAATCTTATAATAACAAATACTTGTAACTGTTGCAGATACCCCACCATAGCTAATTAGTGTCTTAAGTAGGCAGTTTGGCCATTGGGTGTCCCCATCCAGGCATTGAGGGATACCAGGTTATCCGTCTGTCTTCCCGGACTAAGAGTTAAGAGCTATGGATCTGATCCTAGTACTGGGCTTTGAGACTTGAACATGTTTGGTTACCTGTTGCAGGTCATTATCTCACATTTGCAGGCCATTATCTCATATTTGGCATCCCTAACCCTGTATTACCTTTCAATGAAGATTACTCCTCCCCACCTGAATGTCTAAGACCAGAAAAATTCAAGAATCTAGACTAAGTTAATATTAAATGAATTTAGCTTATTTATTAAAGAATAGAAATAAAATAAAAAAAGGTAAATACAAAATACAAGCAATAATAATAGTATGCTTATAGTAGTTCAGCAATGATGACACGGATTCAGACCTTCCTCTTTATCTTCAAGATGATCTATATATGTTTTTTAATTTTCATTCTGCTTAAATGAAAAAAAAATCTTTACTCCTGGTTGTTCAGAACCTCCCACTTCCCAGGTTCTCTCCTTTCCTGGACTTTCTCTTCTACAAAGTTGCAATGCTTCTTTTAAAATGAGCAGTTTCTTTTCATGCGTAGCAACTTGTAGTACGTAATTAAAATAAATGTTTCTTTGCACAAGTAATATTTGCTTATTTCTTATTTTTATTTATACTTTCATACATTTCAAGTTTCATGCTTAATTATCTAAAAACATGATTTGGATTAAATAATCTTATTACTATTTCAAAGCATAACATTGGAGTAATAAAAACTTTAAATCTTTCAGCAAATTGTGACATAAAAAACTGCTTAGTTCAGAGGTTCAAGTCTTTGAAGAAGGTCTTGCCAGAAAAGCCTTTGTTCAAAATTTTAGATCTTGAAAAGATTTTTACAAGAAGAGTGAAAAACTGATTTTATTTTAAAAGCTTCAAAAGAGAAATGGTTTTAAACTCATTTTATGCTCATGTTCAGTTTATTGCTTAATACTGATTTTTTCAAAGTTAACAACAAAATTTTCACAAGTCAATCTCAATATTTTTGTGCCTGAGTCCCTCCAGGATTTAAACTCAGGATGATGGCTCCATGAGGAAGCTGTACAAAGCACTGCACCACTACAAGTCTTATTTCTAATCTTTTCAGAAAAAGCAACTAATTGTTTTCACACTTTTTACTAACTGTTTTCAAACATCTCTGTTTTGCAGAGGTTAATATATTCTCCACACTTTGACTTTACATTAGATCACATTCTTGTTAAGACTCTGAGGCAATTACAAATGAGGTGCAAATTCAAAGGCGGGTGACAACCGAACTGGTACTGTTTGCACATTGTAGCAGAAAATCGTTGGGTAACAATTTTTGTCTGCTAAGCTTTTCAGTTATATTACATTTTGTCTATCTATTCTTAGTAGGATGAGTTATCTTTAATATGCTTCCCCAAGCTAGCCCCTGATCTTGAGCATAAGGCATCATGTATCTCTTTCTGTGTAACCTAATACCAGATGTTAGAGCCAAATCCTTTAAGTTAATGTTAATGGCAAATTTACCTTTATTTACTTAATTTTGAACTTGAATATAATGTAACTGAATACAGATAATGGTAGATTCAGTTTAACCCCCTATAAATTATAGAAAATGTAATGTTTGTAATTTTATCTTTGTGTGACTGTAGAATAGCACTCATTTGAAGTTTGACAGCTAGAAAGAAGCATGAACTGTTAGACAGATAGGCATTAAGGGCATATAGTATATACGTATATTTACAGTATGTTCATTATGTATATACAGTTAGGCCCATAAATATTTGGACAGAGACAACTTTTTTCTAATTTTGGTTCTGTACATTACTACAATGAATTTTAAATGAAACAACTCAGATGCAGTTGAAGTGCAGACATTCAGCTTTAATTCAGTGGGTTGAACAAAAGAATTGCATAAAAATGTAAGGCAACTAAAGCATTTTTTTAACACAATCCCTTAATTTCAGGGGCTCAAGGGTACTTGGACAATTGACTCAAAGGCTATTTCATTGGCAGGTGTGGGCAAGTCCGTCGTTATGTCATTATCAATTAAGCAGATAAAAGGCCTGGAGTTAATTTGAGGTGTGGTGCTTGCATGTGGAAGATTTTGCTGTGAACAGACAACATGCGGTCAAAGGAGCTCTCCATGCAGGTGAAAGAAGCCATCCTTAAGCTGTGAAAACAGAAAAAACCCATCCGAGAAATTACTACAATATTACGAGTGGCAAAATCTACAGTAAGGTACATCCTGAGAAAAAAAGCAAGAACTGGTGAACTCAGCAACGAAAAAGACCTGGACGTCCACGGAAGACAACAGTGGTGGATGATCACAGAATCATTTCCATGGTGAAGAGAAACCCCTTCACAACAGCCAACCAAGTGAACAACACTCTCCAGGGGATAGGCATATCGATATCCAAGTCTACCATAAAGAGAAGACTGCATGAAAGTAAATACAGAGGGTGCACTGCAAGGTGCAAGCCACTCATAAGCCTCAAGAATAGAAAGGCTAGATTGGACTTTGCTAAAGAACATCTAAAAAAGCCAGCACAGTTCTGGAAAAACATTCTTTGGACAGATGAAACCAAGATCAACCTCTACCAGAATGATGGCAAGAAAAAGTATGGAGAAGGCGTGGAACAGCTCATTATCCAAAGCATACCACATCATCTGTAAAACACGGTGGAGGCAGTGTTGTGGCTTGGACGTGCAAGGCTGCCAGTGGCACTGGGACACTAGTGTTGATGTGACACAGGACAGAGGCAGCCAAATGAATTCTGAGGTGTTCAGAGACATACTGTCTGCTCAAATCCAGCTAAATGCAGTCAAATTGATTGGGCGATGTTTCATGATACAGATGGACAATGACCCAAAACATACAACCAAAGCAACCCAGGAGTTTATTAAAGCAAAGAAGTGGAAAATTCTTGAATGGCCAAGTCAATCACCTGATCTTAACCCAATTGAGCATGCATTTCACTTGTTGAAGACTAAACTTCCGACAGAAAGGCCCACAAACAAACAGCAACTGAAAGCCGCTGTAGTAAAGGCCTGGCAGAGCATTAAAAAGGAGGAAACCCAGCATCTGGTGAAGTCCATGAGTTCAAGACTTCAGGCTGTCATTGCCAGCAAAGGGTTTTCAACCAAGTATTAGAAATGAACATTTTATTTCCAGTTATTTAATTTGTCCAATTACTTTTGAGCCCCTGAAATGAAAGGATTGTGTTAAAAAAATGCTTTAGTTGCCTTACATTTTTATGCAATCTTTTTGTTCAACCCACTGAATTAAAGCTGAAAGTCTGCACTTCAACTGCATCTGAGTTGCTTCATTTAAAATTCATTGTGGTAATGTACAGAACCAAAATTAGAAAAAAGTTGTCTCTGTCCAAATATTTATGGACCTAACTGTAGATGTCGTTAATGAGATAACATGTAGAAAAATTAAGAAATTTAACCTAGATTCTTAATCCTCAAGCAGAATACCATATGTTTCCCTTTTCCATCTTTTTTGTTCCTTATTTTTAATGTGAATTATTTGTTTGAATTTCACTAAAATCTTTAAAAAGAAGACAGGAGATTTTTATGTATGATGAGTCATATTAGCACTGGAATACTTGTGTGGTAGCTGCATTTGAACTATTTGGAAACCTTCGACAAATGCAGATACAACATCAAATGATCCAATGTCCCATATATTGACCTGTTTGTAATAGATTAACATGCTATCAGCTATAGTCTAAATATTCTCTTGTATATTCACACTCTATAAAGCCTTTGTCTAACAAAGGATTGTTAGCACAACCCAATTTGTAATGCAAGAGTATCCTTGTATTGATGTGCTCCAAAGATATCTTTGTTTAAATAAATTTCTTGTACTTATATATTGCTGATGTCTGAAAAAAGTTTTATGTATTATGATCCTGGGTCAAAAGATTTTTCCTGTCAACATCCAAAAGATTTACATTAAGAAGCTGTTAAAGTAATAATAATAATAATAATAATAATAATACATTTTATTTATATAGCACTTTTCCCATTAAATACACCATGTAATTAAATCTTTGATTTAGGTGAATGAAAGCAGGATTGTGTTTTCTAATTAAGACTCCCCCTTTGGAACTTTAGGATTTAGCTTGTCTAGCCCAGATTTAAGGAATTAGTTCTGACTCTGTTTAATGTGTATGGTTAAAGAGTATATAAGATATTAAGAAATGTGGCTTTGTGCAATGGAGCACTGATGAATGAATACAAATAGTCTTAAAATTACAAAAATGGCTATAACCCAAAAAAGCAAAAGAGGGACAGACATTTCCTCCAACAAAGTCCTCCTTGCATATTGTAGGAGGGTTCACAAGTGCACTGCGGGTAGGTTGTTTGTTATCTTCCCTGTGAACTGTTTTGTCCCCGGGTGTACTCTCTGTCTCTTCTTTCTTCAGTGTAGTCAGAAAGTCACTGGAATAGTTAGGTTGCATTCAGCTGGTGCATCAGTGATCATTGTGAAGTTGGAGGGTAACCTTCTTCTGGGGGTAAGAATATTATTGCTAATGTTAAAGCAGAGACAGATATAATCTTTATGGCCTGAAGTTCAATCTCTTCCTGTGTCTCCTTTAAGACTTTTCATGTAAAGTTGTACCAATATTTTTAGCGGTAGAAAAACACCAAGAGTTGAGCAGAAATATAAAAATATTAACTTACCAATAGAGTCAAAATTATATATATAAAAACTTTGCTTTGTTCATATATATCAAAATCTTAAAAGATCACACGCTCCTATTTATTACTGTTGTATATAATAATCTAAAGAAATGCAAGTAAAAGATCAGTTCTGGTATCTTAAAAAAGATATGAAAGGATAGGTGTAACAAGGTCATAGCAACAGCAGATGATACAGACAAAAATTAAACCAGGGACTGTAATTAGTACAGGAGATATAAGCAAAATGAAAGAGGAGGAGGAGTAGAAGAATTGTACATTATTCAACATTCAGAAGTAAGAAGAAATTCAGACAAGTATAGCTGGCAGTCAGAGTCTCTTCATCAAACAGACACAAAAATAATTGCCATTAGGGTTCAGAGGTCTAATGCAAAATCCAGAACAAAAAAAGGAATGATGACAGTGTGGGAGTTCATTGTTAAAAAAAAGAAAAGAAAAGATGGAGCATCAGCAGCAGCTGAGCCCCTGATCTCATGCTTTTGGTGTGTTTGCCTTAAAATACTCTATAATAAAGGGATCTATTGCTTGAAAAAATAATAAAGTAATGGAAGTGGATCATTATGCAATGACTATGTAGAACATAGTGGACATACAGTAGCTTATTCTGCTAGGTTTTCGTGGCACACCGGGCCTGTTAAGAAAGCAGATTTAATAGGGATTCAGGCATCCAGCTGCGGCTTCCTCCACTTGCATTCCAAACTAACTTATTGTACTCTAGCTTGTACCAAGATCTGCCTGGACTTCATCTGATAAAAATAATGTGTAAATCAGAGTTGCACTCACATGTCTCCTGAGGCCTCTCTGCAGACCTCTTGAGCCTGAAGGCGCAGAAAGGACTCAGGCAAGAATAAAGACCTATGACTCAAGGGATGACAACTAAGATGGACAGAAGAACCGATTTTGTAACTGGAAGTGAGTAGGTTTAATCTTCCATTAAAACCATATGCACCCCATCACTCAAAGTAAGTGAGAAGAAAAGAGACAAGAGAATGGCAAGTTAAGAGATGTTCAGGGATTTTCTTGGGACACCCTCTCTGGGCTTCTCTCAGGGAGGAGGGGAATATGCAAAAATACCTTCTGAAGCCTAAGAAGTTATGAGACGTTCTTCCTTGCAGAGCCAAATCTGATAAACGTTTCTCTTTGTAAACCTGACTCTGAGACCCAGTCTGTTAATTCAAAGCTGTGTGCCAGTCGTCCGTCAAGTCTACTGAGCAAGTGCTTCAAGAAGGGAATTTCAGCATCTACAACCTTGGGCCAGAATGAGTAATGCATTTCCCTATAATGTGGCAAAAGACAGCAGCACTTCATAGACACTGACACTGACAAGAACCAGCAAAGAGAAAGAGTGTACTCCAACGCATGAAGAATCTTCCACTTGAACCCGGTGCAACAACAGATCAAGAGTTCCACACAACCTTGCACATCATTCATAAAGACAGTACTGTAAAACTATTTCTGTGCCAAGATAATGAAGAATTCTAAATACCAGTAAACAGCCAGCCTATGTGTTATGCGTCCAGTCTTATATGTCAGTATATACTGTATATATATGCATTTATTATACTTCTATAATCCTTATGTTTATTAATTGCATTCTGTTTCTTAAAACGACGGTACTTCAGTTACCTTATTATAATTCTAAAGGCCAGAGACCTGCCTTCCACAACAGAGAAAGAAGAAAAGGCAAATAAAGTAGGAGTCTTGCCGTATTATTTGATTAATTACTGGTATTACAAGGCAAAACTTATAATTAATTAAACAAGTTAAAATTTATTTTTAAAGTCCCACATTGTTATGGCGTCATCCTGGATGGCCATCTTATTGATTGTTAATCATCAAAAATCCTACATTGCTGACCCTCTCGCCTTTAAGTTTTTTGCTACAAGATACATATATAGTTGATGTTGCCTCTCTGTCAGTCGCCCGCCCCGCGATTGGAAGTGCATCCAGGGAAGCCAAACAATAACATGTTTGACATCACGTTTTGTTCATCCTGTTGCTGTTAGTGGGAGCGCAAGTGAATAAAGAGGGAAAAACTGAGCACAAAAAAAAAGCTGCCAGCTGGTGTCATTTCCTCTATATGTAATGAGTTGTTTAGTCCAACATCAGGTATTTGTAAAGTATTTTAGTGGCTTGATTTTGAAGATTAATCTACATTAAACAGGAACCCATTTTTATCAAGTTAGTTGAAGGATGATACATTTTATTTGATTCAAGATCCTGGCCGCAACATTTTTAAACTATGAGTGTCCATGTGTGTAGTTGTATTTGTGGGTACCTGGTCATGGAGAAGCATCTATCTTGAGCTGCTCTTACATTGCAACAGTTTTGCTGCCAGCACAGACTCTATCTAATTACACTGGAAAAGGTACAACAATTATGAAAACGACCGAATAAATGAATAATACATTGATTGATTGATTTGAATGATTGAAGTACAGCAACCTGTTTATGACAGCATATGAGATGCAGTAAAAAATATTGTGCCTGGCAGACAGCTTTGCATGACAATGCCTTTTGGTGTCACATCCCTGGCAATAACTAAAGGTCAAATGTTCTGATGTGGGATTTTAAATACCACTTGGATCCCTACTTTCTCTTTTCATATCCTTTTGGGAATGTCAGTGCAAAGAGATGAATATTTTATGAATGCTGGTGGCTCTGCTCTCTGATTAGCTGTTGCAACCACCTGAGCACATTAACACTACTTTTTTAGTTTAACAGCCTTGTCTGCATATTGAACTTCGTCTGCACTTGACATTTGTTCAGAATTAATTATCAATTGGCTTCTATGCATCTTTTAAAAGGTCAGTCATGGAGTCTTTTTGAGCAGTGACTGCCAAGTTTAAACTTTTTAAATTGAGAGTGACAGCCTTTTCTATTGACAATGACTGTCTTGAAATCACAAATATTTACTTCATAGTGACCTCAGTTGTGAAAACATTTGCACACCAATAATACTGTCAGAAATAATAACATATTTCAAATGGCTTCAACAATAGAATCTGTTCCACTTCAGTGAATAAACACATTTCTGATTTCTTGGATTCATAGTTTAAAAGGAAACACATTTATTGGTAATGTTGTTGTAATAATAACATGTTTAGTAAAAGGGAAGAACCAAAAAGTACAAATCTGTTCAGTCCACAAAATATATGGATAATGTTCTCAGAAAAGGAAGGTCTACAATAAGATAATGATTTTGTCCTCGAAGAATGATAGCACTTACAGGCCACATTACCAAATACCAGTTGTGATTTTCATTAAAGACTGGTTTTAATTAGGAAGCTGGATGGAAGGACACTTACCTGTAGCCACTGAGACACCCCAGGACTGTAAATGAGGACTCCTGCTACAGCAATGGTGAAAATATTAAGATAAAAGGTTCCCTCTTTACAGAGCATCTTCTCAACCAACCCTGTTTTCAACACCTTCTCTGTACTGCATACTGACAAATCAACTTCCACACTTCTGTTACCATCATCCACTTTCTTCTGTCAATCTAACTTCCCTTCCAAGAAGGACTTACTCCCTTTGGTCCATGGCTTATTGATACAATCAGCCTGTGCATTACTAAGAGAAAATAAAGCAAATCTAAAGAACTCAATGACCCCTCCACTTAAAATGCTTAGTTAATTATTTGTTTTCAGACGCTGTATTCTTTGGTAAACTTATTTCTACAATGTAAAATCTGATCAACTTATTTACATAGAAACAGACAATCAGTTCACCTAACAGTCTTTGCCTCCAAATGGAGAGCACCTGTACCCAAAATCCCAAGCATCCCCACTTTTTTAAAGTATCTTCCCTGACCTGCATTCATTTAATGCAATATTGTTGTGGACTTACACCATGAAGCATTTCAGTTTGAAAATTTGTGCTGGGGTGAGCTACAATGTCTAGCACAAAAGCAGTCTACTTATGGTTTGAGTCAACAGATGAACTCAGAGACTGCTTCTGAACACTGCAAGCAGAGCAATTCCCTGTGACATCATCTGAGCTCTCTCTCAGCCCTCCCCTCTGTTAGTTCTAGTGCTCCAGGAAGAACTACAAATCTAACTTCTTCAGACTAACTTATTCATTATTAATTCACTAGGTCTGGGATCCTAGATCTAGTAGTATGGACTGTCATGGTTATGTTTTTTAGTTTTCATCTTAGCATTTACTTTGAAATTTTTAATTTGTAGTAACTTGTGACTGTTATATTTTGACTTTATTTAAATTTTTTGTAGTCATTTCTTGGCCTCAAAGAATCATTAAGTTGTCGTTTTGGGAGATTTCTGAAGTCAACAAATTCAGAGGTTTCATTCCTTTTTTAGTTCTGATGTGTTTTTATGAATGTTTCTTTTTGAATTCTTTCTCCTGCATCACATAGTTTTTGTATAAATGCTGTCATTGTTGTTGTGCAATTGCTAGGCTGTTTCTAGGCTTAACGATTATAGGTGCGAGTTGCATGATATCATTACCATGACGAGGTAAAGCTTGGCAGCAAGCATTTTCAAATCCTCTGAGTATTCAGATTACTTCTAAGAATTTGGTACATGGCTTATTATATAAGTTTGATCTCTTAGTTTTCACCCTTTTTGTTTCTGATTTTGATTCTTGCTTCTCATATAAGTTAATAAAAAGTACTCGACTTCCTGGCTTCTGTCCCTCTCACTAAAGTATGTCCTTTTTGACCCAGATTTCTGCTTTATGATTTAGGCTTTAAAATATACATTTTCTTACTCACCAGCATTGACTTTAGCTTGCTTTTCTTTCTTCATCTCCTGAACCTTAATCTAAAAAGATCTGTAACTGTCTCTTCCTGTACAGCCATTACAATGATGGGCAAAACAGGCAAGTTTTGATACTGTCACAGATGGCTGAGGTCCTTGCCTGGCCGGGACACCTCTTCACTGAGAGGACTGGGGGAGCAAGCGTGGGCAGAACAATACCTCCCCCAGGACGCTAGATTGCAGCCCCCATGGGAAGCGACTCCCTCAGGGCTTCATGGGAGATGGAGTTGTCTACAGCCCTGTTGGGATCTGGGGGTGCTGCCACGGGGTGCTGCAGCTGCTCCTGAGCCTGTATGGGCGATCCTTTTACCACACCCGGAAATGCTGCCAGAAATAGGTCATCAAGCACAGGATAACATATAAAAGGAGCCAGCAGACAGTACTTAGTGAGCCAGAGTCGGGTGGAAGGTTGCCCAGAGCGGACTGGGCGGTCTCTTGGTCTGGAATGCCTGTAGATTTTATTTTTTTTCTCCAGCCGTCTGGAGTTTTTTTTTTTGTTTTTTCTGTCCACCCTGGCCATCGGACCTTACTTATTCTATGTTAATGAATGTTGACTTATTTTTATTTTTTATTGTGTCTTCTATTTTTCTGTTTCTTCATTTTGTAAAGCACTTTGAGCTACATTTTTTTTTGTATGAAAATGTGCTATATAAATAAATGTTGTTGTTGTTGTTGTTGGACAAAACTTGCTGAGAACAAAAGTATTGTTAAAAAGTACTATTAGTGCTTAGGACTGCGTTGTACTTGCGGGAAAGGGGAAGACGTTGCCCACAAGTGAAGAAACAAAATAAAAAACATTTGTGTTTTTATCAGTGTGCCTCCTGCGTCTGTCTGTGTCGGGTTGGGTGGCTGGTACAACCCCGTAGAGTTGTCACAATACAGTACACAAACACTTTGTGATACTGACAATAAACTTTGTTTTTTAGGTGATTTCGCAAGCTGCCAAACATTAAGCTCACTAAGGAGTTTTTGGGTGTTTTTCATGAAAACATGGAATATTGATTCCTAACACCTCAATCACACTTTTGTATTTACCAGCGTTCTTTTATGCATCTCCACAAAGCATGTGATCCATATCACACAAGTAAAATCAATTCCATTTATGCCCCTCATTCACATGACACGGAGAAGTACAGTCATATTTTTTACACATATGACAGGCTGCATGTTTCCCACACATAGAAACACCAAAACACATCATCATGCACATTACAGTGTTTATTCCAGTATATATAGAGTCTCTGCAGCTAAAACCTACCTCACCCCTAGGAAGCACTTTATCCTAGTTGAGGATATTGTGTTTGTCAAAGGGATTGACAGTCTAATACTTCAACAGATTTTTGCATGATGACATTTACAGAGAAACAAAATAGCTGCCACTGTAATACTTAGGCAGCTTAGTCCTTTTGAATATAAATAGGATGTGGAGCTCTTCTTTGGTCACCTGGACAAGAAGTGATGCCTCCGTATGGGCGGTCTTGCTATTATGGCCCAGGGACCAGAAGGGGTGGAGTCAGTTGCACTCAATGGGCAATTCTTTGCACTGTGGAGGGAGAAGACAACAAGACAGTTAGTGACAGAGCCACCACTCTGTTCAGGGTCATAGCACATACCTGAAAAGAGCTCAGAAGTTGACCCTCTGACGTGCAAGGGGGACAATATGCACACATCTAGTGATTTTGTTTTTGCACTAGAGATTTTATTTAAATCCGGTGTCTACAACTCCAGTCCTGGAGTGCTACTGTGACATGTTTTTATTCTAACCCTTTCCTTAATTAGTAACCAGCTTTTCCTGCTAATTAACTTCTTTTCCCTTCGTTTTAATTGACTTTTTGTTTAAGATTCATTCCTCTGAATTGTTTATTTTTTTCCTTAACTGGCACTCAAACAGACATTGATTGGAAGTGATCCTCCAACTAATTCCATTCTAACCAGTTCCTTAATTAGACGCAGATTCTTCTTGTTTTTTATATTTATTCCATGGCTTGTTAATGCCCTCATTCTGCCACAGAAGACATTTCTAAAACTGTTGATTTTCTTAAATTTAAGCACACCATCAAAATATTTTGTGGACCTGAGCACATCAACATTATTGAGACCTTCACCTTTCATTATATTCAGATTTTGTTAGCTGAACACAGGTTGCTGGTCATGTGTTGGCTCATTTTGTATCTTATTATTGTCTGACTGCTAATTAAGGAAAGAAATGGCAATTGAGGGGTCTGAGGCTTAAAAAGCAATGAAATTAAAATTAAGGTAAAAAAGGTCAATTAGAAGCAAAAACTGGTCACTAATTAAGAATGAAAAGGTTGAATGAAAACCTGAGGCTCTAGTAATACTCCAGGGGCCTCATGTATAAAGGGTGCGTACACAACAAAAATGTTGCATATGCCCGTTTCCATGCTCACATCGCGATGTATAAAAACTAAACTTAGCATAAAGTCACGCACACTCTCAAGCCAACTCAAACCACTACATACGCAGGTTTTCTACTAGGTTTTGCCAACTGGCGGCACCCAGCATCAAAGCAGTGCTACTGTTCCTGTGTGGTTTCCCTTTCGTTTTTAGATCCACATCCCTGACGTGGCTTTATCAAATACGCTGAAGTTAACCGCATATTGTTTATTAGTTTAAGGTATCTGATTGTAATCAAACCATAACTATATACAGTGGAACCTCGGTTTACGAGTAACTTGGTTTACGAGTGTTTTGCAAGACAAGCAAAATTTTTGAATAAATTTTGACTTGATAAACGAGCGATGTCTTGCAATACGAGCAGTATGGATACACTTTGTCTGCTGAGCATCATGTGATCACAACTGAGCTGATGTTTCTTCTCTCTCACGCGCACGCGTCTCTCTCTCTCTCTCTCTCCTTATCTCTCTTGCTCGCACAGCGCGTCTCTCTCTTCTTATCTCTCGCTCCTGCGCATCTCTCTCTCTCCTTATCTCTCTCGCTCGCTCTCGCCTCTCTCTCTCCTTATCTCTCTTGCTCGTGCGCAGCGCGTCTCTCTCTTCTCTTGAGGGCAATTGTCTCCTATTCTCCATCTGAGTCTGTGTGCCTCACTCATATAGTCAACATCCGTACGAGCGTATACTGTTTACTACAGCATTGTGACTGTGTGTGTGTGTGTGTGTGTGCTGTGAAGTGCGAGTCCCCATCTTGCTCCCCAAAACACGAAGCTGAGTCTCAGTACTTTAATAACACCAGCCGCCTTCAGC
Organism: Polypterus bichir lapradei; assembly: GCA_026402145.1. Classification (NCBI taxonomy): domain Eukaryota; kingdom Metazoa; phylum Chordata; class Cladistia; order Polypteriformes; family Polypteridae; genus Polypterus; species Polypterus bichir. The sequence goes on from JANRMT010062793.1 coordinate 5,837,422, forward strand.
TTGAAACAGCAACAGCGCTGTTATTTATTGTAGAGGGATCTTTATAATGTTCCTTGTATCACCCATTGACGACAGGCGCATATAGCATGTCTGTGATCTTTTTGGATGCGCTTATAAGGCAAACTGCTACAGCGCTGGGAGACTGCAATTGCTTTGGGACACTCTTCCGCGTGTCGTCCCGTTAGGTGGAATTCCACATGAGTTTAGAAACTCACTCACACCAGCCATGATTCTTTTTAAAGGTAAAGTGCTGGTTAATTTTTTTTATGTATTTTTACTTTATATTTTGTATTAATCATTTTTATATGAATAGTTTTGGGTTGTGGAACGAATCATCTGAGTTTCCATTATTTCTTATGGGGAAATTCGCTTTGATATACGAGTGCTTTGGATTGCAAGCACGTTTCCGGAACGAATTATGCTCGCAAACCGAGGTTCCACTGTAATTGTGCACGGAATGGCCAAACTATTCCAAATACAATCGCTGCTTTACCATTGTCACTCTCAGTGCACCATTCAGAGTATTTAACCCAATGTATCTGAGTGTGGAATCACAACTCTACAGCAGCTGATCGGATTATCGGGATACAGCATCAAGCACAAGCTGCCTCAGCCATGCGCACAGTCTATTTGTACCTCCCAACAGTACGGCAAATGCTTCAGAGCCTTTCCTGTAGGGACCTTGCGGTTCAGAAGCAGTTTCATCCCAAGAGTTCTAAATGCACTTAATCAGTCCATCAAGTGCTCCTGGTATAACTGTTTGTACTTATAAGTACAATCACCTCACTGTAAACTTGCACTAGTTATAATATTGCACAACCTGAGTCAGTTAATAAAGCGCATATTTACATATGATGACGACTGGCTTCTAAGTCGATTTAGATTTCCAAGCGCTATCTTCTTTGACCTCGACCTTTTTAAGAAGAAATGCAGTAAAATATATATATTACATTGTACAGCTGGTGCCTTGTTCGGGAATTGTTCCTGCCTTGTGCTGTATGCTTGCTGGGATTGGTGCAACCCTGGATGGATAGATGGATAGAATAATTAATTCCTAATTTTGTTTTTATATTTTGGCTTTTTTCTCTTTCTTCATCCAGTAAAGCACTTTGAGCTACATCATTTGTATGAAAATGTTATATAAATAAATATTATTATTGTTGTTTTCTCTGTACCGTAATACTCTTCCATACGATACTCAGACGGTGGGCTATGACTCACCTTTTCACATCGACTTTGATATCTGACAACTTCTTTTTTTATTTCGGGCACTATGTGACTTTCTGAACTTGAACTTTCGAGTTTCTCTGCCATTCTGTCATTCGATCAACTTCCTTTTGTTGTTTATATCACTGCTTAAACCAACAAATAGTAAGTTTTTCCTTGCCTGTACTTGGTATTCACTGAAATTCTTCTTTTTCCCCTGTGCTTTTGCCATTATCTTTTCACAGAATGCAAAATGTAAGGAGCAGGGGTGTGTATGAGTGTTAGTTTTCACTCTGACCGGGATTTATGGAGCGGAAGAACATGAAAGTTGGCATACACACAGATTTATGCATCTGGATTTTTTTGTGCATACGCACTTTTTCACTTTTGTCCGTACGCCATGTTTTAGTATGAATTCTATGCATGCTGTTATGCATAAGGCCCCAGGACTGGAATTGGACACCCCACTTTTAGATACCAAGATGGATGCAGAGTTAAGGCATGAAAATACTCCCAAACAGAAACTAAATTACTTTTGTCTTATGTGAATGGCACAAAATTTGTTGGAAACAAAACATAATTTATTTCACATTTTTTTTGTAAAGTGAAACACCAACTTTATCTGAGTTTCCCTGGGAAGTCAATTTTGTGCCAATTATTTAGCTCATGATTAGTAGTACCTATCTGCAGTAGATACTAGTTTTGCTTACCGTTTTATTAAGGTTTTCACCCTAACTTGATTAATTTTTGTCACTAAATTAGTAAGTGTGGTGATGTCCTGAAATGGAATGGTATCATGTCAAGAGGTTTTATTTGTCTTGCAAACAGTTCTACAAGGTTTTGCTCCTGCATCCTGCAACTCTGAAATAGATTCTGTATATTTAAAAAAGGGATGGATGGGAATAAGTGTAAGCAGGCTCATAAATTAATTAAAATTTAATATTGAGTATTATTAATTGCTGAAATCATGCCTGCTATGAAGTTAGGTAAGTGTGTTTATGTTTTCTCTTTTTCTTTGGTCCGTGTATTGTTTAACAGCTTTCATGAATAAAGAGACTTTTTTTCTAACTTAAAAAAAAAAAAAACAGAAGAAATTAAATCAGCCTTTTCCTGGCATTCCCCTAGGTTTAAATTAATTATTATATTTGTCTATACAGTATGTGCATGGGCTGCTTTTAAAGTATATTTGATTAACAAGCTCCCAGAGTGTTCACAAGGAAAATACTAATTTTCTGAAATACCCAGGAAAAAAAGACAGCATAAATTAAAATATTTTATGCAGAAATTGTATGGTCTTGCTGAAGAAAAAAGAACATCAATGCTAACTTATTAACTGCAAGTATAAGATTTGCAGATGCAATACTTGTTAACAGGAAATTGGTGCATTGCAGGGCCGTGACTCTACATTTGCTAATCTACAGCTTTAATTTTATAAACCTCTTTTTATTAAATTTATAGATGAGACCCGTTTTTGTCAGCCAACCCATTGGCAACAATTCAAGAATATGTACATACTAAGAGAATATAAACTCCACATAGATAACATTGAAGCTGGGATTTGAGTCTAGAGCTGCAAGGTAGCAGCATTACCCAGCATTATCTAGCATCTTCACTGTTGCATAATAAATGTGTTTGCAATACATCACAAAGTATAATGATGATTTAGCAGGCTTAGTAAATGGATTGATGGATTTATAAATAATTTAAAGGCACTTTATGGGCTTGGTGAATAAATAACAATCCTGATAAGATGGTCATTAGAGGTTTTTAAAAAACACCCTGAAATTCCATTCGGATGAGATGCCTTATGAACTGTACTGACTGCACATGGCGACAGCAGTAAGTCTTTTTAAATTAGAATCAGTAGATGGCTCAGCATCAGAAAACTAGTCTAGGTCATTACCAGAAAGTCAAAAAATAAATCTTTTGAAAAAATCCAAGGATGTGAAATGGGAATCAAAGTCAAGGGCAAAAAGTGGTTGACACCGCTAATATAGAAAGGTTGTAACACACCAATGTTGTGTTTGTTTTTGATATCTACAAACTTGGAGGTAGACCTGGAAGTGCATAATTTTGACATTTACACTGTAGTGATGGTGATTTCTTACACCGCACAGTCCCAGTCATCCTTTGTAGCAAGCATTAGAATGCAAAAAATATTGTCATTTGCATAAAAATAGCAACAACCTAGCAAAAAGACCAAACAAAAAGCACAAATAGCTATAATCAGAAAAGGCACTGCTGCTAATTTATTTATTATTAAATTATTATTATTTATTTTTATGTTAACACTACTGTATATCTAAATAAAAACAAGTGCAAAAGCACATTTTTGGCCTCCTTAATTTTCAGAATGATCCCATGATTTTTAAATGCAGAGGACTGACTTCAAAAAGTAAAAAAAATCCAAGTCACATCATAACATGGATGTTAACTTGTTTAAAAGTCCATCTTACATCATAAACTGAATCAAAGATAGACAAATCATGAGTTGCTGTAAGTAATCAAATGAGTGGCCACTTTTTATCATAATCAGAATGGATATAGAAAGCATTAAGTTCATTGGATATGAAAAAGGAAGATGAGATTGGATTAAACTTTGCTTTGTAGTCCATAAGCATCTCTAATTCCTGCCAATATTTCCATGAATTGTTACAACCAATTTTGTTCCTGCTTTGACGTTTACCTACTTTGATTGCTTTGCTGAACTAATATCTACCTTTTCCATGTTTCACCCTAAAACAGCTAGCCCACTACTAATAGCTGCAGGCTTCAACTTAAGTTGGACCCAAAAATGAAAAACTGGCTTTTAGTGTTGAAAATATATATTAAAGTCGCAAAATATGACAAATGCCTCACAAGAAGGAGAAATAATGAAAAAGCCTGGCCTATAGAGATAAGCTGAAACAATGAATATGATGAATTTAAATAAATTGACCCAAATTTCTCAAAGAAAAAGGGAGTTGTCTGAAACGCAGTGTGCAATGAACATGTACGAAAATATAATCCATAATCAGATACCAAAAACCAAAACAAAAAATAATCAGAAAACTGGAGTATCCATGTCACTATTTCTAAAAGTATTGATGAGTGACATCAGTAAGTTCCTAATGTCAGTGGTGATCCACAATTTCTTTTTTAGGAAATATGTAGATTGTTTTCGCATTCACATATTCCACACATTTTTTTGATTAATTCCTCTGTGACATTTGCATACTCATCCAGGTCTGATGAGGAGTCCCTAAACTTGCCCCAGTTTACACAATCAATGCAGTCCTTTCTTCTGTTTAACTTTTTCAGCACCATGGCTCTTTTTTGCCAGTGCCTAAGATTTCAGTCTGTGCTTCTAAGATGGCAGCATGAGAACTGAGAGATGATCAGACTCTCAGAGATAACGAAACAGTAAAGGATAGTAAGCTTCTCCTGTGTTCAAAAACAATCATTAATTACACATATCTGTTCCTGTGCTCCACCTTTTTACATTTGAATACCTGAAGAGTTGCCTTGAAAGCTTGCATATTGTAATCTTTCTAGTTATCCAATGAATAGGTGTCATTTTGCTTAACTTCTCACTACACCCATAATAGCTAACACGGCTCAACACCGTAGTACTACAGACACACAGTGTTGTCTTCAGCAACACATACATAAATTAATTTGAAGCGATCGCAGGTTAAAGTGTTAGTGACATGACACGGCTTTTGGATCATGTTAATAATGAGGTCAGTGGATAGATGAATCAATAAAAAGCACACATGCAAGTCATCATAAAAGGACAGCCTGGGCCTATGTTTAGTTTGAAGAACTTTCTTGACAGACCATCCAGACTCAAACACAGTATGGAAGTGGTTCAGAATGAAATCGGCACCTTAATTGCAGCTTGATACTCAGCACTGTACTGAGGCAACAGTTTTTCCAATGGCACTTCACTTAATTGAACTCTCAGGATGCAGTCCAATGACAGGTCCACAATTTCTGCACAGTGATAGGAGGGTTTTCCTCAATGCTCTCAATGGATGGGTTTTTAGACCACAGGTAATCTGCTGTATTTTACTCTGCAGTCTCTGAGAAATTTATGTTTTCCTTCATCCCAAACAAATACACTGACACTTAATGTTTGATGATGCTATAATTCATATTTCTCTTTTGATGTGCAATCACGTCGCTGATTCTGAAAAAGACACACATTCTCCCAAGTTTTAATTTTCTTCTGAATGTGTCATGGTTTTGTTCAGTTTGTCTGTCTCTTTGATACTGTCTAAAAAGTAGTTAAGTGATTAGGCTTAATACCATATTTCAAGAACTCTGACGGATAACGTCTTCTGTCTGAAAAAAAGTGCAGAACTCCTCCTTCTGATTCAACTGTGAATGAGTTGAATGTGAATGAGATGAAAAATAAAATTAATTCTCAAGGGGGGAGAAGCCTAAAATACATAGAAAACAGGGTAGAAAGCCCTGTCTTTAAGCTAATCATATTTTTATAGGATTGTCATTATGACATGTACAGTGTATAATAATATTCTTACTTGCATGTGCTAACCAACGTGTAACATTTTGCCACTCTCCAGCACCATGATTAGTTAGTAGAACTACCATACTTTGAAACTTGTGTCTTCTTTACCAGAAAAATCTCATAACATACTTTACAACACTATCTGCCATTTGTATTTGGCAGTGTAAACTATATTATTTCTATTCACATTTTTAGAATTGGAAAATTCACAAACAGGAGCAAAAAGAAGTAAGGGAATAATGATTTTTAATAGAAACAAAGCAAAACAAAGAACAAAAGGAGGAAAATCAAAATCTGTGAATTATTACTTATCTCAGTTGTCTGAATCAAGTTTAGTCTCTTTAGAAGGCTCTAACACTGTATACTTGTACCACTCATACTGCTGAGTATCTGCTATTTAAAACTCAAGGCATTATCATCTCAGTATGTTCTCAATGGCTGACATAATCACTCCAAAGTCCTACAAAATTTTAAATGTTTATATGGTGGGTCCTCTTTCTTTTGGTTTAATAGCACGGACAGCCCACAAGTGCTTTTAGTGAAGTTTAATTCATTTACTATTTCACATTGAATTTCTTGCGATCTAAGTACTTCTGTATACATGAGCAAGGAAGGAAGAGTAATTGGCACATACTTCCTCACAGAAAGCATTGAACAACTGGAGTTTCTGGTACTCAATTTCAATACATATTTCAGAAAAGGAAGGGGATTGATTTGTACAATACATTCTAGTTCAATATGCATATAGCTTGGAATCATTCAACTAAAATGTGTTTGTCTTTCTCATATTTGTTTAATCTAAAATTGTCTAAATTTTACCCGGGGAAGATCCAACTTATGAGCGATGTCAGGAAGCACTCACATCACTAGATCACATTCTGGGGATGTCTTACAGTCAGACCAGCAATATTTAGAGTATACTGTACTAAACTGAAAAGACTTATTTTGCTAAAATAGAACAATCCTAATCAACCTTCAACGATTTGTTGAGAAAGTAAGGCTCTATTTTATCTCATATTGGCAAAAATCTTATACGTTTAATGAGAATCCGTTATTTATTTTCTAAAATTTGGCAATAATTAACTAACATCATTGCAGTGTAGCTGCATTTTTCCAAAATTACCAAAGTTCTGCAGCTTTTAGTTTGCTTCATAGGATGAATTGAGCACCAGTATGATGTTTGTTCAAATAATTCGACAGACAAAATATCTTTGTTAAAAGTTTTAGTAAAATTTCAAAGCAAAATAGTTCACACAAAAATAGAGAAAAAAAAATGATGTTAAAGAAAGGGAAAGTTCTATTTAAAGCTTACAGATCTAAGTTTTGTCATACAGTCGCACTTGAGGCACGCTAAGTACTTAAGCATGTTAAACTCGGTCAGAAAACTATATGCCATGGCATATTTGCAACATATATAATAGCCCATGCTAGCAGTAGGACTATTTCCTAAGAGGCTTAATTAACTCTCTGTTCTACAGATATAGCTAAGTTCTACTGTATCTCATGTTAACTTACAGGGGGGTGAAAGGCTGCACCAAATTCTAGGTAGCTATAAGACCCTGATATTCTAGTATTGAAATTTAAGAAACATATGAATTTAACATCAAACATTAGCTTTCTCAGATTGGCTCTTACAATAAGTAAGCTGAGCCTATGCCAAACCTTTTACTTTTATTTGATGTTTTATTCCATATGAAAAACCATTTTAGATGGGGCTCTTTGAGTTGCGTGGAGGCTGAGTAGTGTTTGATGAATTTGCTCCAAAATATATTATTGTATTTGCTTTTTTATCTTGTTTGGAATGTGCCTTTTTATTCCTTAAATAAATAAAAATACATAATGGCCACCTTAGTGTCTAAAATTTAGTGAAGCCCTGGCTCATTGTACTTAGCTGCAAGTGCAAAAAACAACAGTTTGCAACAATAAAAAAAGCAACAGCTTTTATTGTTTGCAGTGCATCAGAGTTTCCACGCTTACTGTGCACGCTCCAATGCAGTTGGCTTAGTTCATTCAATTTGTGTGCAAGAAATTAACAATTATTTCTAAAATATCATTTGCCATTGTATTTCTTCTTAAGGTCTTTGAAAAACAAAAAAAAAAATCCTCTCTAATCTTGTAAATGTGAATTGAAGAAGCATTTTTGTAGACTCACCCAGTTGAATAGCAAAGTCATTCTCACACTCATGCAGTGCATTGAACTGTAATATCCTCAGTCATGGATGAGATGCAGCCTTTCACAATGTCTTTAGAAATCAGTATTGTTTGCAGTTCTTTGGGTTTCTTCCTTTCCAATTCTATTATATTCTTGGCAACAAATGGCATAATCAAAGTTTCTCAGATTATATTAGCTTTTTCTGTGAAACTATTTTTTGAGCCAGAGCATGATATCTTTTTTTATTATATTTTTGGCTTCAGTTTCTCTGTGTGTTGTGGGATACCCTGTCTCTCTCTCACCTGCAAGCCATTGTGCCAGAACTATAAAGAAATATGCATTACAATTTATGGAACAACGTTTGTAAAGTAGTGAGGGTGTATACAAATCAATCTTCACTTTCTCTGTGTGTGGTTTGGATGTGGCAGTAGACTATTTTTCAGTAAATAACTTTCTCTGTTATTATATAAAGGGGCATAAACTTATGAATTATACTCTTCTCTTCTTAATTCATTATCCAAAGAGTTGCCCAAATAACCATTATTCTTTCTGGACTGGCTGTAAATGCTTTTGCAAAATTCTTGGTCTTTTGGCCACATAAATGACAAACTTCTCTCCAGTTTATAAGTTTTTCAGTACCTCCATGATTGAACACAGTGATTTTGTTTTTCTTCGTAACTTATATACACTTGCTCCATCCCCAAAAGCTCCTCTGTTAGTGTACTAGAAGAGGATCAGCAGGTGAAGAAAAGCCTTAAGAACAGATAGGAGGAAGGTGAGAGTTCTGGTTTTTTTTAGGTTTTGTCTGTTTTTGCTCCTGCTTTCTCTTTTAAGTTTCTGTGTTGTTTCATTTCATTCATTTGTTGTATAAGTTTGACTTGATTGTACGCAATTATATTTTCTTCAAATATAATTTAAAAAATAGGCAAGAAGTCAAAACTAGTAAGGCTGAAATTTCCAACTGAGAAACAATGCAAAGCCAAATTATAATCCAAATTCATAATTTGGTCAAGCCATTAGATAAAAGAACACTTGTTTGTCAAAATTCCACAATGCTAAGCAAAACTCATAATCCAATGTACATTGCTAGTTATGTGAAAATTAATCAAAGACCAAGGAAATTCGGTTCTTAAATTGCAATATCCACAATTTTGGACATTCATAAATCATAACTTGCAAAATCTTGAAAAACCTAAAAATGCACAGCATTGACCTTTATATTGTTTTGATGATGATGTCACATGTCATTCATTTACATTTGTCCTATGATAGCATTGAGCATAACAACTGTAAATAAAAATGGCAAACAAGTCTCCCATTAAAAGCAAAAACAGTGACACAAAATAAAATGGAATATTTTTAAGTTTAATAAAACAAAATCAAAGGAAAAATAAAAATGAAAAAATGAATTCTTGAGGAAGGAAAACCCCTAAAATACATGGAAAACAGGGCAGAAATTAACTATAAACAATTAATGATTAACAAGATGATGTATGTTTCACACATTGTATGAAGTGGTTACAAGACTGAATGCCAGCAGTTGCTATGAATTAAGAGAAGGTTGATAGTTTTCATACTAAGAAAATCAAGGATTTACCTGTCACATGGGGTTTACTTTTAACTTGGGTATAACCCATAAATACATATGGTAATACATACATTGGTTGTATCCTAACTACATGCTTACAAGCAATACTGATTTAAAAAATGTTATTTATAAGGTAATAACACTCAGGTTTGTTTTGACGCTGTTGCCTAATTGGATGGAGGAGATGCTTTGTTGTGTAGTTTTCACACCTTAGTATAAGCAGCGAGGTTTTCCACTGGCACACACAGAAAGATAAGGATGGGCACACTTTGTCTTTCTTTGTCCATGTCTGTCTCTGTTTGGTTGCATATTATGCTGTACTGCAGTTTAAGTCTTTGCATTTCTCTTTTGTGATCCTCTTATACTAACATTAACACTAGAATTACCAAAGCTTACAAGAAAACTCATAAATCCAGCCCACCTTAAATCCACTTGTATGTCTCCATTCAGCATCTTTTGTCTAGTAAATGTGTCGATAATCCCAAGCAGGAAGTAGCCTGCTATACTATCCCCCCACAACCGGAGAAACTGCAAAAACCTCTCCCAACTGAAGCCTTGTTTATCATTGAGTCAGGTACCTAAGCTAAAAAAATATATCGTGTCACACACGCGTGTTTAGGAGACAGCTAAAGGGCTTCAGTACATTTAATTCCACGCCGGACCTGGGGGTGGCGAAGTGCACTAATTTTCCCTCTCAATATATTGTAGACCATTCTAGGGAAATCCCGCCTGGCTCTGGGGCAGCCAACAACGTCACTTCTGGTTCCGGTCCTGATGACATCACTTCCCCTACTAGCCTTTAAAGCTGCCATCTTGTGTATACTAAGTCAGTTCTGTTTTAGACTCAGTTGTGTGAACATGTCTGTTCTTTTGACTCAGTTTTGCAGCTGGGAAAAATTATACGGGTGGTTGCCCCAAACCTTCTCAATGTCTTATGGTCATTTTTGTGACAGTGGCATAGTTGGCAGGATGATAAAAGCCTAGAAGAAAATGGGACCAGACCTGAATCATGACCAGGTGGGAAAGTACCAGGGCTGAGCTTCTGGGTGGGGTTTTCGTCTCGGATTTTGGAAAGAACCAGTGCAGACTCCACTCCCTTTGTCTAATTCCGGGCCACATAAATTAAATAGGGAGAGTGCCGATGGATCACACAGATGTGGGCTGGTCTCTATGGGGGAAGCGACGGGGACTTATTACGCTCTCGGAGGAGAGAGCTGTTCTCCCCGCAGGGGCCAAGGCCCCAGAGCAAAGTGGGGACTCCCCAGACCAGCAGGTGAAGAGATTACAGGCATGGAGGCTAGACCCTGAGCAGTCTACTCAAGAGCAGCTTGATGCTCTGTGATAAACGGTGGTGGGTTGGTTAAAGCCCACTGAATGCACCACCTTCCAAATTGTAAAAAAGGTAGCCTGTTTTATATTAATAAATAATCTGCCGGAACATTTCACTCAGCCGGTCTGTGGAGACTTTTCTACTGTGAACGAGCTCATCGAAACATCTAGGACAGTCAATAGCAATTTGGGAGAGCAGAACGGTCCTTTAGCGGACACTGTGGAGATTATGTCCCTCCTAATCTGCCCTCTCGGCATAAATCAGAGTTTGCACCAGAGTCCCCAATTCCACGAATGTGGCCCCCCCTTGGGAGTGAGGTGGAATGCAAATGGAAAGAGGGGGCTGGATTGTGTGTGCTTTCAAACCCCTTGTCAATGTCTCATATGGGAGAGGTAGTTGTAAACGGATTTGAAGTGGTAGCTCTTTTTGATTCCAGCAGCAACATTTCCATTGTTGATCGCCGGTACGTACTACCGCAACAGTGGTTAAAATAAAGACAAGTATAACCTGTGTTCACAGGGATATCCGATTCTATAAATCCGCCCGCCTAGTAACAGATGGGAATCCTCCATCGCAGGATGTCTCCACACCTTGTACTCATCCAGTAGAGAGAGATATGGGAGACCAAGAGGAGGATGGGGGCTTCCCAGGCTGTTGCAGACCATTGCGAAATCTGTCTGCGTCTCGATGGAGCGGGATGACTCTCCGCCCCTTGAGGTCAGACCGGACTCTCTCTCAGAATTAACCTTCCAGTTTAGACAAACACCGGCCTCATTTAAAAGGGAACAATGGAATGATGATTCCCTTAAATTTGCAAAGAATGCTGTGGTTCTCGTCAACGGCCAAGGCACCCATCAGCCCATGTCACAGGGGCTCCACTTTGTTATAGAAAATGATTTATTATATCAGGTCAGTGAGCACGAGGGGTGTGCGGAAGTTGTTGCTAATCCCACGAACTTTCCGGCGGCAGGTTTGTGAGTTAGTGCACGCCACCTCCTAGGAGGCCACCTGGTCACCGAGAAAACATTAGAGCTTATCAAGCTCCGATTCTATTAGCCGGGAATTAATGAGGAGGTTCACCGCTTCTGTATCTCTTGTCCAGAGTGTCAGCTGCGGCAAATTCCTAGGAGGGACCGTGCTCCTCTTGTTCCCCTTCCCTTGATTGATGTCCCTTTCAAAAGAATAGGGGTCGGTATAGTGGTACCCCTGGAACCCTCGGCCCGAGGACGTAACGCTCAGCTAATTCTAAAGCCATTGCACAGGAACTAGTAGGGGTCTTTGCGAGAGTTGGCATTCCCAAAGAAGTCCCTATGGACCAAGGGATGCCGTTTACCTCGGAGACATTCAGGAAAACAACTAAGTTACCTAAAATAAAGCACTTAAAGACCGCAGTGTATCATTCTCAAACCGACGGTCTAGTGGAGAGGTTTAATCAGATTCTCAAATAGATGCTTCGCAAGGTGGTCAGCAGGGATGGAAGGAATTGGGATCAACTCCTCTCCCTCATACTCTTTGCCTTCAGGGAAGTCCCTCAAGCCTTGACGGGATTCTCACCCTTTGAATTCTTATATGGATGACAACCCCGGGGCATATTGGACATTTTAACACTAGAATTACCAGAGCCTATGAGAAAGCTTGTAAATTTGTCCCACCTTAAATCCATTCTCACCTCTCCGTCAGTGTCTTTTGCCTTTTAAATGTGTCGATAAGCAGCAAGCAGCCTGGTATCCCATCCCCCCGCCCACCACTGCAGTTCATTTTGCAAAGAAGTTTCTTAGTACTCAGTGTTTATCTTCGAGTGAAATGCTGGAGCTTTATAGGGTAAAATAGTACATCATCATTTGGAATACATACATTTCATGTGTGTTCTGTGTCAACAATCTATGTAAAATGTAGTTAACACAGAAACATTTTTCATGTTTTAGTAATAATTGAAAAATGTAGACATGAAATGTATAAGGTGTGAAGCCTGAAATACAAATATGAAATAAACACTTTCACAAAAGGTACAAGTATAACAAAACAAGTGAACTTTTATTCAAGAATTTAACCAAAGAAAAAAGAAACCAGGTTACGGTAAGCGGTTGATATGACAGCTTGCATGGTGCAATGCTAAGAACTGCTGACTTCCAATCAAGAGGTCGCGATTTTGATATCAGCTGCTTCCCAAATTTACCATTTTCAGTAGTGAGCTGCTCTTATTGTTAATATCATACAATAAAAGCATACATTTGATTTTTTTGTCTGTATATTTATAGTGTGGTGGATGGCCGGTCGTTTATCCTGGCCAATACCCCAAAGCCGCCAGGTGGAGCCCTCCTTGCAGTATGGAGGTCCCCAGAAGACCAGCAGGGCATCATGGACAATGTAGTTTTTATACGCAGCCCTGCTGGATGCCATGGGGGCCACTAGGAGATGCTGCAGGGAGGAATAATGGCTATTTTCCCTACACCCCGGAAGCACACGTGGACAAGAGGAATGACGTGCTTCCGGGGTGAAGAAAAGAACTTGTACCTGACCTGGAAGTGACTGAGAGTCACATGGACTGGGGATGGAGAACACTTCCGGGTCAGGAGATATAAAAGGACTGTGGGAGCTCCCAGACGGTGAGCTGAGCTGGGTGGTAGGAGGGCAACGCGTCTGGGAGCTGGAGGATTGATTTATTGTGTAATTGTGATTGTTTATATGTATAGTGGAGGAGAGGGTGTTTTGTACACTGTGGAAATTGAATAAAGTCATTATTGGGACTTTTACCTGGTGTTTGGAGTCGTGGACAAGGGTTCAAGGGAGCGAGAGCGCCCCCTATCTACCACAATAGTTAAAGTTTTTTTTTTTTCAGTTTTATTCTCTCACTCACGTTCAAGCTCCCACACACCCCCTGGATCTGACGCTGTTTTCAGATAAAGACGTGGTATAACAAGCAAACTTGTTTTGTTACAACCCTCTTTATTTGAAAACTGTGTCAGATCTTGTGCGCAAACAAGACTGGGAAAACTGTGGACGTGGATGTGAGTGGTGTGCGTGACTGAGAATGACTGTGTTTTATTCTTGAGTGCTCCTTCTCACGCTGAATTAGTATGCACCTTCTGATCCATGATGTCAAAGCCACACTGACAAAGAGACTTAGGTATATATGACACTTGTAATAATTAATTTTATGACCTGTATTGTACATTTCGGAAAATGTTGTTGCACTAATGTGACATTATATTTATTTTCATACCTCCATGCGGTTGTAGTCATGACGTTTGGTTTTTTGTTCTGATCTTGTTGCTGCATGTTGGTATTTCTTTTGAACTCCAGGAGGCAGGTTACGGTAGGCGGTTGATGCAACAGCTTGCATATTGCAATGCTTAGAACTGCTGACTCTCAATCAAGAGGTTTACTGTTTTGAATAGAGAACTGCTATTATTGTTAATATTATACAATAAAAACATACATTTGATTTGCATCTGTAACAGCCGAGCTCTGTAAGCCGTGCTGTTTCTTTGAAGGACAGGTGATTGGCAGGATGACGCCGAAATTCGTCCTGCATCCAAACGGTGCCATCTTTAGCCTTTACGCTTGGTGCAGCTGCATTGTTCTTATATGTGAGTGGACGTTTCTTGCGGGGAGGACTTCTGTTCTCTTTCTCCGATCTGAGTTCACCTCTGTTATGGCGAGTCTTTATTTGAAAACAGTCGTGTCAGATCAGGGCGAGCGTGAACATGACTGAGAGAATAAAACTGAATAAAAAAAAACACTAACCTTTACAAGTACCATACATTTACTCCGTCTATTACAGACTCAAATCAAATGTATGCTTTTATTGTACAGTGTTGGCCAAATTATTATATTTGATCTTTTTGAGAAGTTTGTTGTAATTTTCTGTCTGAATCAAATGATGTCACTAGTATTTTCACTATTATCACTCAGATTGTGTTGCAAATGGATATTAATATGATTAAGAATTGTTTTTGTATAGTTTTTGCATGGCTTTGTCTGAAAATAGTATTTTTTTGTGGAGTGACACAAAAAAGGCATTATAATTTGGCCTATTTCTGTGTTTTGAAGATAATTTTACAACATGAAATTTTCGCTATTTCTGCACACCTTTTAAAATGGTTTGAGCTTATATATAAATAAGCCTGCACACGCAAACAAATTCTAACACACAAATTTAGTTTTTGCGGAAGTTTGACGCAAATCTTCTCTGGAACTTGTACGAAAGCGAGAATGGGTAAGAAAAGCGACATCAGCCCACGAAAAAAAGGCCAGGTTAGAGTTTTGGTGAAAGAAACGACTATGACCCAGGTGGAAATTGCTTAGAAACTTGGTGTTTCTCAAGCATTTGTCAGTATTTGTCGAAGGAAGTTGAAAGGCAACCAAGGATTCTCTCCAAAACGTGAAGGTTCGTGCGGCAGGAAACACCTATCAACATCCAGAGATGACCGGAGGCTGGTCAACATCTGTCTCCATCACAGGAAAGCCTCCTCAAAGCAACTGAAACAGATGTGGCAGGAGCATGGAGTTGCAGCCAGTTCAAGGACAGTGTGTCGCCAGCTTTTTAAAGCCCGTTTGAAGGAATGTCGGCCCTTGAAAAAACCTCTTCTTACGACGACAATGAAGAGGAAGAGGTTGGACTGGGCGAAAAAGTATTCTGACTGGACTTCACAAGACTGGTCAAAGGTAAGAATTGCTTCAGAACACATCTGGAATATTTTCAATAATTTTGTGACATTTATCTAAAATCTAATTAACTAAATAAATAACTGAACACACATTGAATTTTTTTTAAACAGGTTTGTTTTTTCGGATGAGAATGCATGTCCTTGAGGATCGTGCTCAATTTGTGTGCCGACGTCCTGGTGAGGAATTCCGCCCAGATTGTGTTAAACAGACAGTTAAGCACCCACTTTCTGTGATAGTTTGGGGTGCCATCAGTGTTCACGGCGTGAGTCGTCTGCACATTGTGGAAGGAACGATGCGCCAGGATCAATACATCCAAGTCCTGGAAACACGGCTCCTTCCTCAGTTAAGGGAATAGACTCAAGGATCTCATCAGGATGTCCTTTTCCAGCAAGATAATGCCCCTTGCCACACATCCAAAAAGGTTAAGAAGTACCTGGCAGAAAAACAACTCCAATTGCTCAACTGGCCTGGAAACAGTGCGGACATGAATCCCATAGAGAATGTGTGGAAGATGCTGAAAGATAAGATGCATGAATGCAGGATCACAATCAAGCAACATCTTATTGAACGCCTTCTACATGAATGGTTTCACGACAAGGACATTAAAAAGTGTGCAGAGGACATGATTGCAGGCATGCCTAACAGAATACAGGCAGTGATTAAAGCACGTGGAGGCTGGACAAAATACTGACATTTTGGATGACATTTAGGGTGACAAGGAAACAAAACCTTAATTTCCCATAAAACTTTCTAAATATATGTTGAAAACCTATTTGGTTTGTGTTTTACATAATTAACTACAAATACGAAGAATTGCATGTCATTTATAATGCACCATATTGGTAATTTTTAGCTTTGAATCGACAAAAATTGCAGAAAACCAAAATATTATAATAATTTGGCCAACACTGTATAATAGTAATAATAAGAACAGCGCTACTCAAAGCATTTATTGTGGGAGACATTAAGACTCAAACCCAGTACCTTCTGAATTGGAGTCAGCAGCTCTAACCAGTATACTACCCGAGAAATCAGGACAACAAGCAACAGTAACTTGATTTCTTTTTCTTCGGTTATAGTCTTGGGGAAAAAAGTGCATTTGTTCTGTTAAACTTGTATCTTTTGTGATAGTACTTATTTGATATTTTGACTTCAGTCTTAACACATTATACACTTCATGTCTACATTTTGGCGTTAGTACTAAAACATGGGAAAAGTTTGTCTTTTAGGTATGTGTTCAAGTGTCATGATACACTTACCCAGATCTTTGTAGACACTGAACACACGTGAAATGCATGTGTTCCGAATAACAATGTATTTTTTTAGCCTAGGTACCTGACTCACTGATAAACAAGGCTTCATTTGAGAGAGGGTTTTGCAGTTTCTCTGGCGGTGGGGGGGATGGTATAGCAGGCTGTTTGCTGCTTGGGATTATCAACACATTTACAAGACAAAAGACGCTGAATGGATACATGTGAGTGGATTTAAGGTGGGCCGGATTTAAGAGTTAGCTTTGGTAATTCTAGTGTTAAAAGAAGATTGGGAAGGAGAGGCTCTTCCCTCGACTAATATTTTGGAGTATATCGCACAGTTACGCGATAGATTTAAGAAAATTCGACCCATATTAAAAAGTCACATGGAGGAGGCGCAAGCAGCACAGGCCTGCTATTATAACCATGGCACGATGCTTCGGGAATTCCAACTGGGGGATCGGGTCATGGTGTTGGTTCCCACCTCCCACTTATATGAAGTTTAAGGAGAGGAAAGGGCTCATCGAATATTTGGTGAAACAACCCAATCGTCGACCGAGCGAGTGGACATATCATGTGAATCTGCTGAAACTGTGGAAGGAACGGGACCCTGATCCCTCCTCCAGCCAGCCCCGCTCATTCCTTACTCAGACCAACACACTTAACTTCGGCTCTAATTTGAATACCCGACAGAGGCAAGAGCTCGAAGCAGTTATCTTGTCCATCCCAGAGGTGGTAGACAAAAACCCTGGAAGGACCTCTCTGATTGCCCACGATATTGTGACTGAACCCAGGGTTATAGTCCAAGAACGCCCCTATTGTCTTCCCGAGGCAAAGAAGGCTGAAGTAGAACTGGAAATCAAGCGCATGCTGGATGTAGGAGTCATAGAGGAAAGTTACAGTCCCTGGTCCAGTCCAATATTCTTAGTTTCTAAGCCCAATGGGAGTTGGAGGTTTTGCATTGACTTCCGTCAGCTTAATCAGGTCTCACAGTTTGATGCCTATCCTATGCCTCTAGTGGACAACCTCCTTGAGAGGCTTGGACAGGCAGAATATCTGACCACACTTGACATGACCAAGGGGTACTGGTGGGCACTGGCAGTATTATGTTCTTCCATTTGGTTTACATGGGGCTCCTGCGACTTTCCAGTGTCTGGTGGACAAAGTGCTCCGCCCCCATAACACGTATAGTGCTGCCTACCTGGATGACATTGTCATCTATTCCAGCACCTGGAAGGAACACCTACAGCATGTCCGAGTGATATTACAGACGCTGGGTGAAGCCGGTCTTTGGATAAATCCAATAAAATGTTTTTTTGGGTTTGGCCAAATATTTGGGTTACCTGGTGGGTCGTGGTACTGTGAAGCCGCAGTGCTCTAAAATAGATGCTATTTTGAAATGGCCCCATCCGGGAACCAAGCGGCAGGTCCAAGTATTTCTCAGTTTAGCCAGGTAATACCACCGATTTGTACCACGCTTTTCGGAGAGAGCTGTGCCCTTGAGTGATTTAACAAAGAAGAGGGCTCCCAACATTGTGGTATGGACCGATATGACGGAAACTGTATTCAGTGACTTAAAAAAGGGCCCTGACGTCCTAAGACGGACGTTTCAGACACAGGCCTAAGACCAGTGCTGAGCCAAAGCGTCGAATGTGCTGAACACCCCGTCATGCCCCTGAGTCAGAAACTGCTGGATTGGGAGACCAGGTATGTGGCTGTGGAAAGAGAGGCTCTTGTGATTAAGTGGGTGATTACACAATTGAGGTACTTCCTCTTGGGTTGGGAGTTTACACTTGCCACGGACCATGCACCTTAACAGTGGATGGCCCTGCATAAGGAGTCCAACCCTCGAGTCACTAGGTGGTTCCTTGATCTGCAACCTTATAAGTTCTCGCTTTTTAATCAGAAGGGTTCTCGGCACCCCAATGCCAATGCTCTCTCCCGCATTCATGAGTTCTTGGTGCAGGACGGGGGGGTCCCTGTCACACACGCATGTTTAGAAGACAACTAAAGGGTTTGAGTACATGTAATTCCATGCTGGACCAGGGGATGGGGAAGTGCACTAATTCTCCCTCTCGATCTCTTGCATTCCAGGAAAATCCCACCTGGCTCTGGGGCAGCAGATGACGTCACTTTTGGTTACGGTCCTGATGACATCACTTCCCCTACTGGCCTTTAAAGATGCCATCTTGTGTATACTAAGTCAGTTCTGTTTTGGACTCAGTTGTGTGAACATGTCTGTTCTTTTGACTCAGTTTTGCAGCCGGGAAAAATTATACGAGTGGCTGCCCCAAACCTCAACATCTTATGGTTGTTTTTGTGACAATCGTTATTTGGAACATATGCATTTCACGTGTGTTTCATGTCTACAAAGATCTGTGTAAGTGTAGGATGACAGGAAACGTTGAACACATACCTAAAAGACAAATTTTTTCCATGTTTTAGTACTAATGACAAAATGTAGACATGAAGTGTATAATGAAGTGAAGGCTGAAGTCCAAATATCAAATAAGCACTTTCACAAAAGATACAAGTATAACAGGATAAATGCACTTTTTTCCCAAAACTATAACCGAAGAAAAAGAAATCAGGTTAGTGTTGCTGGTTATCCTGACTTCTTAGTTGGCGTACAGCGGTTAGAGCTGCTGACTCCTATTCAGAAGGTCCTGGGTTTGAGTCTTAACGTGTCCCAAAATAAACGTTTTGAGTAGTGAGCTGTTCTTATTGTTACTATTATACAATAAAAACATACATTTGATTTGAGTCTCTAACCACCGCTGTAAATGTATAGTTCTTGCAAAGGTTAGCGGTTTTTTTTTAATTCAGTTTTGTGAAAGTGCTTATTTGATATTTGGACTTCACACATTATACAGTTGATGTCTACATTTTGTCACTAGTACTAAAACATAGAAAAAGTTTGTCTTTTAGGTATGTGTTCAACATTTCCTGTCATCCTACACTTACCCAGATCTTTGTAGACACGGAACACACGTGAAATGTATGTGTTCCGAATAGCAATATATTTTTTAGCCTAGGTACCTGACTCACTGATAAACAAGGCTTCAGTTGGAAGAGATTTTTGCAGTTTCTCCGGTGGTGGGGGGTATGGTATAGCAGGCTGCTTGCTGCTTTGGATTATCAACACATTTACAAGACAAAAGATGCTGAATGGAGACGTGCGAGTGGATTTAAGTTGGGCTGGATTTACGAGTTTTCTCGTAAACTTTGGTAATTCTAGTGTTAAACATGTCTGCTAAGATGATAAGTTGGCTCTTTTCTTCAGTGAGATGAACACATTGCTTTTAAGCATGGTTCCACTTGCTTGCACACTGTTTCGACAAAAAAAAAAATAAGCCTAAGGGGCCAATGCTGTTAGTTAATGTTAATCTCTCTGCTGAGCTGCTAATTATGCAAGTCACCTTATGGCTAATAAAAGGGCTGTGCCAAACCCCACTTGTTGCTGAGGTATTTAGTTATTGTAGTTTATCTTCCCTCCGGTTAAGTTTTTCTGTTACATTGATTTCTGTTAATGGTGTGCTTATTCTTTATTACATTTTTGAATATGGCATTTACCCTTTAAGGTCAAGTATATTTGTTGTTTCTTATTTAGTTTTTAAATTACATTTATTATTATTGTTGTAATTATTAGTATGCTAAATAAACCTGCTTAATTAAATAATTTGAGTTATGAGAACTATTAAATTTTGTGTTGAATATTAGCCGAGTTCTATAATGTTGGAAAGCCGACAAGACTTTTTAAGGACAAATCACAGAAAAGAGGTGAAATAGAAAAGGATCAAAAACAGGAGATCGAAAAGTGCTGAAACCATAAAGTAAGATAAAACTTGAGGTCAGAAGAACAAAACAAAAGTCAGGAACCCAAGAGATCAATACTGAAAGTAAAGAATAATGGAGATAGGGTAAGCAAAGGTTTTTTTTTTTTTTTTTTTTTTTATCCACAGCTCATATAAAGACATGGCAAAATGGGCAGCTGTTTAAACCCATCACTGCAATTGCCTGTGGTTTATGAACTTTGATGCCACCCAAAATGATGGGTATCATTACCCTGGTAAATGGAACAACAAACATATAAAATGACCACCAGAAGGGACAAAATTTTAAAAAATAACAAGTGGGTGGTGGTTTCAAAGCTTGGTCCATAAGAAGCTAATCCTGACAACGGTACAGTAAATAACATATACACTGAATAGCTACTTGTTCTCTGTAAAGAAATACAGTATATACAGATATATAGGACAAGGGTTGAAAGGCACAATACTAAAAGAAGAAAAGTGAGACAGTAATAACATATGTAGAGAAACTTTAATAACAAGTAAGAAATCACAATCAAAATTCAAGGCATTTGCCACATTGTGTAGCTATTTTGTTTATGGCAAGATCTGGTTATTTGGCCATGGCTTTTCACAGGGCTGTCTTAAAAGCATCAAAGTAGTGCACTGGGGCCCCTGTTTTGAATCCAAACAGAAATGTACATAGGCATCATAAACATCATGGGCCCCAAGCCAGTGCACTTTGTGCCCATACATTAAGACAGCCTTTTCATATTGCCTTGCAAACAATTTGGGTCAGTTGACTTAAGTGTAAGTTCTTTAAACATCAAAAGTCTGGGATACGTAATCAGAACAAAACAAAAAAAAGTCAAAGGACTTTTTTCACTTGTATTTTATTTCCATGACCAGAAGGCGCATAAAAACATCAACAAGCAAAAAATGCATTATTGAGTTATTTAGAACGCCTCCCGAGCTGCACCTGTGAAGCTTTGAAAATCCATCAAAGAAAAACTTAATAAAAGTAGTAGTTGATATGATGGTCTCTGTTGAGGCGTGTGTAGTTGAGGTTGCTAATAGAGTAGGCTGCAGGCATGTACAATCTACCTCTAGGATGAACAAACAATCATTTTCTTTACAGAAGAAACATTTGTCAATGAATTGGTTACTGGAGGGGCTGATTTTGAATGGGACGCTTGTGTCAGTGTTGCGCTTCTTTAAATCCCACTAAAACAGTTATCATTTCAAATGTAACTTAATTTCCAAAATAAATAACACTTTTATAAATGAACTTCATAGGTGTTTGTGTCTGAAATAATGATGATCCCATTAGAGAGCAAGTCTCCTGAGCTGAAGCTTGTCATGTCGTTCAAGAGACAAGTATACATTTTATTGAATAATGTTCACTGAGAACTTTATGTTGCCCTAAGTTTTCAAGTAGACATGTGTGATTATGTAGTCTTTGTCTCTACATAGTCAATTAAATGTTTTAAATGTGGCCAGGCAGGACATAAGCCCAGCAAATGTATGTGTGCTAAGATGGCAGATAACCCCAAAGTATTGGTGGTATCTGGTGAGGATTGGAAACTATTTATACAAGAATTAGAGGATGAGGACAAGTCTATGTCTAGAGTTTCTGACATGGAGGAATACTTAAAGGTGGATTCTGAAGCACTGACTAACGATCAGGGAGATATGGTAACAGATGGACATGTTTTAACAACATCTGGAAATGAAACCAATGAGAAAGCCATGGTGGGCGCTGAACTTGTTGACAAAACAGTCCAGACTTAACCTGGAAGTGAGTTAAACAGCTACAGGTGGAAGAATGTCCAAGGACAGGGAAGATAAGAAAGATCTGACGAAAGGTGAAAAGGAGGAGATGCTTGCAGGTAAGGTGGCATCTTAGATATAAGGTTTAAAAAGCGCTGCTGCTCCTGATACAAGCACTATCGCACCTGATGGTGCATCTCTGCAGAGGGGGGCTGAGGAGAGCCTGGACATGCAGTGGTTACTTGAAAGCAGAACTGAAGGCACGAGTTATTGGGAGAATGTGCTGATTCCATAGTAAAGTTATGAACAGGCCAACAACTAGAAAACGAAAAGATAAACTTGTTACAGTGGAGTGGCTTTAAAAATGTAATAATTCTGAAAGTTCAGCTACTGCTGACATTGGTCTGCAGAGCACATTGGGCAGCATGAGGAAGATGAATATGAGAGTGAATCAGACTATTTGGTCAGGAGTGATTTTGGTATCTCACATGAGTTATTGTACAGAAAGCATCCTCCACTTTCTGGAGTTTTTGGAGGGCAAACAAGGCATAAGTGTTGCTGAACACGTGCTTAGCAGTATCTTTTTCCATAGTTTTGTTGATTTTAGTTTTACTGACTGCTCCTATTCCTCCTTTTATAATTCCTTTTACTTTTCTTGGAACTTTAAATATTAATTGGTGCAGAGATGATGTGAAAAGGGCTTAATTGTTTCACTATTTGAAAAAAAATAATGTGCAAGAAATGCACACTGCCAGCAACAATCAGTCAGAATGGCAAAGAGAATAGAAAGGGATGGCTTGCTTAAGTCATATCTCCGTTGTCAGTGCTGAGGTTGTCCCACTTTTTGTTAAGAATTTTGATTCACTTAATATTACTGAGATTATTAGTGGCTGATTACTAAAAGTAGAGACAGACATAGGAGAGCAGGAGTGAGTGTTTGTATACCCTATTTATTCCCCTAATTCAGCCAGGGAGAGACTCCATTACTTTTTTGTTTTAAATTATTTTCTTGCGCAATGTAAAGGTAAGGAGCTGGTTTTGTAGGGGGCAGGGGTCTTTAACTCCACAGAAAATACCCAGCTGGACAGAAATAGGCTGGAACTGCACTGGCGTCTGTCAAAGAGCTTGTGTCTATTGTTAAAAATAATAACCTTACTGATATTTGGAGGGTTCTGCATCTTGGTGCCAGGCAGTACAGAAGGGTGAAGGGCTCTACAGGGCTCCTGTTAATGGCCAGGCTTGACAGGTTTTACATTTATACACATCACAGAAATCCCACTGCTAACTGTTCTATCTGTCTGGCCAGTTTTTCTTTGTTTATGTTCCTTTAAATCCTAAAGGCACTTTAATACCAGGCTGCTGAAAGACTTCCACTTTATTAAAGTCTTTGAATATTTCTGGAGCAGACAGATCCAAACTAAACAGAATTTTTCATCAATATGTCAATGGTGGGACATTGTATCTAAAAATCAAATAAAATTATTTTGGTAACCATATACTAAACAAACCATGACTAGGGTGAACACAGTGGTGGAAGAGTTGGGAAAAGAAACTCAAGAACTTGATTAAGCACTGAGCACAAAGTTTGACAGCAGACTTTATTTCTTTAAACAAAAATAAAATCTGATGGACCTGATTGACAGGTAAGTTTATAGGGCATTAATTCGCTTCAAGATATAGACACTTTGTTCTTTTTTGGATTGGAAAGGAAAGAAATGTCACAGCAAAGTCATTCACTGTATGAAGAATGGTAAAGGAAAGAAATGAGACTCAGGCTATTCGGGTTTCAGCTTTGTAATTCTAACAACAGCTGTTTTTTTTATGGAAACCACTGAGGATTCCTCTGAGCAAGCGTGCTTTCTTGAGGACTTACCACAATTTCCTGCCAATGATAAAGACCTTCCAGAAAGCAGCCTCACTTTGGATTAGTTGATTGTAGCACTGAATGGTCTTGAGACTAGAAAATCACCTGGGATCAATGGCTTACTGGTGGAGATTTGTAAAGCCCTTTGGTCTCAAATTAGTTTTGATTTACTGGAAGTGTTTCATGAAGCCCTGCAGGTTAATGTACTCCCACTCTTATGTCACGGAGTAGTGACCACTCTAACTGTTAAAAAGGGTGACCTCACAGAAATTAAAAACTGCCGTCCAGCGAGCCTTCTGTGTGCAGATTACACAATCCGATATAAAGCCCTGGCTTATTATTTAAGACACATCATGGGTCTTGTTGTGAAACAGGAGCAGACTTACTTTGTGACTAACTGCTTAGTTTTTGATAATTGTGTTTTTGGTTCATGATGTGATCAAAGCTGCTAAAATATCTGGATTCAAGACTGGGTTGATCTCATTATACTAGGAAAAGGATTTTGACAGAGTAGATCATAAGTACCTTTTAAGTGTTCTAAAGACCTTTGGTTTAGGATTTTTTATTATGTATAATCAGCTCCTGTATTAAAATATTTTTAGTGTTTTCATTGACAGCTATATTTGTGTTGACCAGAGTAGTACATCAAGGCTGCTCTCTGGGATGTTCTTCTCTCTGCCCATTGAACATTTACAACTATAGCTGGGACTGCATCTTCAGGGCCTCACTCTTCCCTAGTGTACTAAACTGTGTACATAACTGCACCTTAAGGTGGTCACTTATGCGGATGACCTGGCAGTTTTTGTTTCTTATCCTACAGCTGTTCAGGCCTTAAAACATTGTTTGGATAATTTTAAGTAGATTTCATCTGCAAAAGTGAACTAGACAAAAAACGATGCATTCCTGGTTGGTAACTGGAAGACTACCAACCCTCCTGATCTTCCTGGAGGCGTTAAATGGTACAGGAAGCTCATTAGAAATGTAGGAGTTTATTTAGAGCAGTTTATTTAGCTGAGGAAAATTGGGCTGAGTGCATTGACAAGGTTCAAGTCAGATTAAACTGGTGGAGATACTTTAAAAAAGAAATCTCATTTCACGGCTGGTGCTAATCATCAAAAGCTTAGTGGCCTCCATGTTCTGGTTAAGGGATGCTGATCTTCCAGTTTTAATCATTAAAACTATTCAAAAAATCATTTTAGCTTGTTTTTTGGGATGGGTTATATTGGGTGATGCAGTGTTTTTATATTTGCTAGTAAATGAAGATTCTCAGGGTCTTGGTGTATGGTAGGAGAAGGAGGAGGAGGTTAGGAGCATGTGCTGATACAACATGATGCCGCATCCACCACATGACAAAGCACCTCAGGATCCCAGATTAGGACCTAAATGTAGCCATGCAACGGGTGCCATCTCAGCACCACACTAGTTCAGATGGAATGGAATGGTGTGAGGCTTTTTATGGTGGCTGGAGTGTCAATTCTGCCACCAACCCCTAAGTTTTCCCTGCAGGTTGGAGGGCCTACTTGTAGAGCTGAAATAAAGAACAAAAACAAATAATAGTGATGCTATAAATTATACAGTGTAACAGATGTGACACACTCGAATGGATGAATGGCAAAGGTTTGGCAAAAATCATAAACAGAGTAAATAAATAAATAAATAAACAGATTGCCAAAAGGCACAATATGAAATAGATAGAGAGATAAGTAGACAGGTAAAGAGATGCTAATTATAGGTAGGTAGATAATGATGTTACATAATGTGTGTGTGTGTATAATATGAAAAACAAGCTGATACACTGTAAAAAATACACATGCGAAAACAAGAAAAAAACTTTTAATGGGAGTTGTTTTGCTTTTATTTAGCAAAAAAATCTGCCAATGGAGCAAGCAAAATTTACATAAAGTTAACTAAATAATCGTAAATGCAGTTTTGATCAGCTAATAATTCTTACAATAAGGAAAACAAGATTTAATATCATGATATCAATACTTTTCACTTGCTTAGATTGCATTTTTTTGTAGTGTATGGTACTGTAAAATGGGTAAAGAGGTGCTATGCTGGTTGTGTGATTGTATGGTAGAAACTTAAAATTTTGATAAAGTGCTTCATCTTGTGTAGTGTGCTAAATTATTCAGATTAGTTTTACCACAATTCAAACAGCACTACAGACCTGGTACAATAAGCTAAATAAGGGCAAACTAAATCTTGAATGCACTTTTTGGCTCATGAATGAACCTCTTGCATGAAATTGTTTGCTGGAGTGTTCATTATTACTTTCAGAACATTTCATTTCAGTATCTCTTAGTAAAAGGGTTTAAAAATACAAAACCTGATCACAATGTCCTGTCACATTGCTGCTTACCTCACTGCAGTTTTTAGGTGTCAGGCCTGGTTAAGCTTTTCCTTAGGCAATTGAGAGCAGTGCCGTGCATATTAGGTGTGGGTTCACTGTGTGCAAAATATTTTAGAGGTGAAGGGTCCCCAGAGTCAGATACAGTACATCAGATATGACAGTCAATGTGAGAACAAATATCTCTGACTGGAAAAACAGACTAGCTGAGGTTCTTAGATTTGACATTCTAGCAAATGATTTGACTTTTTCAATGAAAAAGAACTGTATAAACTTGGTGTCATTCATCCATCCATTATCCAATAGTGACCTTTTATAACTCTTTGAAAGAATTTCCAGGTACATGATGGAGAGAAGAATGACTGGTTAACCCAATTATTAGACCAGCATGGAGGGTGATTTACAGAATTAAATCACAGAAAAAACTAGGAGAGCTGTAGAGGGGGATCATACACTCTGTCATGGCCAACAGCTCTTTACTGAATACAGTTAAAGGTGCAGCAACTGATCAGCATCCACTTCGTGCAAAAACATAAACCATTTTCCAGTCAGTCAGTCAGTCAGTCATCTTCCAACCTGCTATATCCTAACACAGGGTCATGGGGGTCTGCTGGAGCCAATCCCAGCCAACACAGGGTGCAAGGCAAGAACAAATCCCTGGGCAGGGCGCTAGCCCACTGCAAACCATAGTCCATGTCTCGTTTATTGTAAAAGACAAGAACCCTCTGAATATTCTTTAGAGGTTTAGGAATGGAAGTCACTACTATCTGTTTTAGTTTTGGAGTGGAATATCATCAAAAAAATAAGAAGAGGGGCACACTTTGAATCTTTCTGTTTGGATAAGCAAAATAAGGGCCGCTAAGATGAAACAAAGAGAAAAACATCATGGCAGTTGACCTCCTGTTAACTGTTTAAGGTTCTTATAAAATGCAGACTAAAAATGGAGCTCACCTACTATAAACTGATTAACAGTATGGAAATGTTTGGTGAAATGTGAGTTGTTGGACAAGTGTTGTGTTCTACTGAGGGAGATGAGCTGATATTGAAACTGGCAACATATTAAAAATGTAGGCGCAATAAATAACATAGTGGAAGGGGGCATCTTCTCTTTATATAGGAAAATTATTAATGTTTGTTAATTATGAAATTGGCTTTTTTGAATATATGTGTGAAGTAGTGGCATGTACTGGTAAAGTAACTAATATATGGGTTGAATATTATCTGAATTTATGTGTGGAGTAGGAGGCATGTTCTGAGGTAGAAGTGGTAATAATTAGTTATATATATATTATATATTAGGTATATAAAAGGGAAAAAAATGTATATGTAAATACTGTCGTGCACATGGGAAACAGTATAAAGGCTCTGGTGACAGTAATTACCGCCAAATCAGGGTTGGCGCTGTTTTTAATGCCTTCTTGCTTTCACCCTCTCCAGAACAGAAGATTAATGGCTATACCAGCACTGACATCACTTCCATTATTTGCCCTCCTCGACCTGCCCCTTCCTTGGACCTGTCACAAGTTCAGCCATTTTTAGTCAGTTCAGTTCTGAGCTCCCATCTGACAGACATTATCTGTAACTTGTTGCATGTTTTTCCTTGTTTTCTTATTTCAATTATATGGGGTCACCAGGTTGGTGGCCCAACATTTTGTCTTGTCTTCTGTTTACATTACATTTATGTATTTAAGTATGTGTACATGTAGAATGTATAGTTTTGTATTGTTAGGAATACAGTTTTCTTTATAATATATAGTTATATGTCAAGTGAAGATAGTGAAGTTTAATATTTGTCATGTTATTTGATTGAGTAAAGATTATTTCAAAAATAAAAGAATTAAAAATATCTGTCTATTATACTGAGACTGTCATATCTATCTGTCTATGAAAAGTATTTATTCAAAGGTGCAATAATCTGCCAATTCCATGACAGTTGACAATTTTACTATTATGCAGGACATGTTTTATAGGGGAAGAAAATGACTCCCATGAACAAGGCTAATGAGAAATTTAAAAATTGAATTAAAAAAAAAACAAAAAAAACCAGTGCAAAAATGCACTCATCTGGCAGTAAAGCCTGACAGCTGCATTTAGGAATGTGTGATTTACTCTATAAGACAGCCCCTACAGTATATTATTATCTGAGGTCTGCACAAGTAAATTAACACATCCTAACCCTGACAATGTGCTGTATCCAGATCATTGTAATTAATCTTTTTTTTTCCCCACAAACAAATCTGAGCTGGGATATTAGACTGTAAATGGCAGACTTTTCAAAGTCAATTCCTTATGATGACAAATACCCCTATACTGTCCTCTTTGGCAGGCAGAGAAATAAACATATGCATACAATAATGTACAACAAAAAATCTTTTTTGTGAAATGAGAATGTAACAGTCACATGGAAAACTGAAATCTCTCCTGCCTTAAATCTAACTATAAGATGTAGCAGTCACAGTAATATATGCAGCAGCTGTTTGTCACTTGAAACATGGTCATTTTAATGTAACTCCTTTGTGAATGTTGCCCACTTTGCTTCTGTCTCTTAAGAGTGCAGAGGATTTTGAAGATAGCTGGGTCTGACATATTTTGCAAAATTATAGGACATTTAAAAAAAAAATCATAGTTTCTTATTCAGTGTTTTGCATAAAAAACAACACTGACCTCTGCATAGCACCAGACAGCTGGTATGCAAATCTCCTAAACAGGCCTTATAAAGCACATTATCTGTCAGTAAGATAATGACATCACCCAGACTCACCGAAAGGTTCTTTGCAAGCAATGGGTTGCCTGTCCCGATAAATCTGTCAAAAAGGTAATTACTCAGACAATCAGTTGTATTATTTGTTCTGGAATTGTGAACTTGAAAAGAGTGTGACTCCTGGGAGTCCCAGCTGCGATATGGATGACATCCCCCATTTAACTGCAGATAAAACTGGCAAATTGCCCTGACTTTTAACTTTGTATAAGTCATTATTCTCTTTGGTGTACTTATTATGCAAAAGATTCCTTTCTTTGCGGGTTTAATGGCGGTTGCAATTCCAGTGCTAAAATGGATCTTGACAGGTCATTCTTTTTTTATTAGATAGGGAAGTGGTTTGTTGTCAAAATGTGTTTGTGTGAAGAAGGAAGCTAAACATTAGAGACAAGAGAATAATAAAAGCTGCATGTGGTGTGAGCCGAGACATCCCATCACATGTTTGAAGAAAAATTTAAAGCTCTCTTTTGAGGGTTAGAATAAGTCATGTACAGTCAATTTCTCTTTGAATTTTTCATATACATTTACAGCTAAATATAAATATTTCACATTTCTATAGAGATGTGATGCAAGTTTGAGTGAATATTTAAATATCAAAAATCTACCTTTTACTTTAAAGGTTCTGTCAGTCTTAACACTGAGAGACAGAAGAATGGATTTTCCTATTTGGGTCTCTATTGTTTACTCATTAGTTTTATTTAATTTACATTTTTCCTTCAATAGAGCCCTCTCAGGTGGATAAGGTGCATATATTAACAAATGCAGTTACACTAAAATGCAAAAAACATGCAATATTCTCATTTTTTCTGGATAGCTTGCAACAGTACTGCAGCCAAGCACCATTTTTATCTGATTATGAACACTACATTCTTATCTTTAATAAGACACCAAAATATACAGAACTTCAATCATTCAACTTTATTTAAAGTGCAGAATCACCATGTAGTATGGTTCCAATACAGTATACAAATAAGAAGAATACATGGGACAAGATATCAGTCATCATCAGTCAGTCATTGTCCAACCTGCTATATCCTAACACAGGGTCACGGGGATCTGCTGGAGCCAATCCCAGCCAGCACAAGGCGCAAGGCAGGAACAAATCCCGGGCACACACACACACACACCCCTACACAACAAGCACACACTAGGGACAATTTAGGATCGGCAATGTACCTAACCTGAATGTCTTTGGACTCTGGGAGGAAATTGGAACACCCGGAGGAAACCCACGCAGACATGGGGAGAACATGCAAACTCCAGGACAAGATATAAAGTAAGCAAATAAGAACAGAAATTAAAATAAAACAATAATATCAATTTTGAAGGAATAATACATAATAAAAATTTAAATAAAATAACATTAATACATTAAACATTCAGGTATGTCAACAATTAGTAAAAAAAAATAATTTAAAGAATATTTCAGAGATGACAGACCTGACTAAATTCTAAGGAAGGTTGTAATGAAGGGAGTAA
This sequence comes from Polypterus bichir lapradei, assembly GCA_026402145.1. Classification (NCBI taxonomy): domain Eukaryota; kingdom Metazoa; phylum Chordata; class Cladistia; order Polypteriformes; family Polypteridae; genus Polypterus; species Polypterus bichir. The sequence continues at coordinate 5,868,144 of JANRMT010062793.1, forward strand.
AGGTAAGTTTTTAGTCTTGATTTAAAAATATCGACTGAGTGTGCTTCTCTTACACATTATCGTGTTCTTCCATTCGGGTTACACGGGGCTCCTGCAACTTTCCAGCGTCTGGTGGACAAAGTGCTCCAACCCCATAATGCGTATAGTGCTGCCTATCTGATTGACGTCGTCATCTATTCCAGCACATGGAAGGAACATGTACAGCAGGTCACTGCAGTATATGCAGACACTAGGAGAAGCCAGGCTTCGTATTAATCCCAAGAAATGTTTCTTTGGATTGAAAGAGGCTAAATATTTGGGCTACCTGGTGGGTCGGGGTACCATGAAACCACAGTGTTCAAAAATAGATGCCATTGTTAAATGGTCCCGACCGTGAACCAAGAGGCAAGTCCAAGCCTTTCTTGGGTTGGCCGGGTAATACCGCCAGTTTGTACCTCGGTTTTCAGAGAGAGCGGTGCCCTTGACTGATCTTACAAAGAAGAGGGCTCCTAATCATATGGTATGGACTGACAAGGCCGATGCTGCATTTAGTGACTTAAAACAGGCTCTTACGTCAGCACCAATATTAAAAGCTCCTAATTTTTCTCTCCCTTTTATTCTCCAGACGGACGCTCTGGACACAGGCCTGGGGGCCGTGCTGAGCCAAAGCGTCGATGGTGTTGAACACCCCGTCATGTACCTGAGCCGGAAACTGTTGGATTGGGAGACCAGGTATGCAGTAGTGGAAAGGGAAGCCCTTGCGATCAAATGGGCAATTATGCAGTTGAGGTACTACCTCTTGGGCTGGGAGTTCACTCTAGTGACGGGATATGCTCCTTTACAGTGGATGGCCCTTCACAAGGAGTCGAATCCATGGGTCACTAGGTGGTTTCTTGACCTTCAACCTTCCAAGTTTTTGCTTATTCATCGTAAGGGTTCTCTCCATGCCAACGCTGATGCTCTCTCTCGTGCCCACGACCTCTCGGTGCAGGACGCCCGACGCGATGGGTCTGGCTGAGGGGGGGGCCTTGTCACACACGTGCGAGTAGGAGGCAGCTAAAGGGCCTGAGTAATTGTAATAAAACATCTGACCAGGGAACGGAGGAATGTGCTGACTGTATTTCTCAGTTCCCTACAGACCTTTCCCGGGAAATCCTGCAAGGTTCCAGCACCTCAGAAGACGTCACTTCGAAGCCGGCCTCTTTGATGACGTCACTTCAGAAGCTGGCCCCTTTGATGATGTCACTTCCGAAGCCGGTCCCTTAGATGACGTCACTTCTGGTTCCGGCCCCTTTGCTGACATCAGTTCCTCTCCAGACCTTTAAAGCCTCCATCTTGGGCTACTATAGCCAGTTCTGTTTTGGACTCTGTGATATGCACATCATGCTTTTGATTAAAAAAACCCTTTTGCAGCTGGGAAAAACAATATATGGGTGGCTGCCCCAAACCTTTATAATGTCTTGGACTTGAATTTATGACAATATCTATACTAATAAAAGGAAAAGCCCTCACTCACTCACTCACTGACTGACTGACTGACTGACTGACTGACTCATCACTAATTCTCCAACTTCCCGTGTAGGTAGAAGGCTGAAATTTGGCAGGCTCATTCCTTACAGCTTCCTTACAAAAGTTCGGCAGGTTTCATTTTGAAATTCTACGCGTAATGGTCATAACTGGAAGGTATTTTTCTCCATTTACTGTAATGGAGTTGAGCTTGACCGCCGTGGGGGCGGAGTTTCGTGTGACATCAT
>JANRMT010062793.1:5874227-5901162 GCA_026402145.1 Polypterus bichir lapradei
ATAGAGATAGATAGAGATATAGATATATATATATATATATATATATAATATGTGAGATAAACACTCATATCAATGACAAAACAATTACATTAACAATCATGTTACGTTATTTTTAAAATTTTTCCTTTTCTTTTTCATACCTTCTTTAACACACTACTTCTCCGCTGCGAAGCGCGGGTATTCTGCTAGTACTGTATATATTGTAACAGACTGAGGAGGAGACAACAAAAAGGTTTGGGGTTTTCCGGCCCCTTATATTGTCTACAATCCAGAGTAAACAACAAAAAACAAAAAAAATATTTCATCTGCGTGACGCCATACTAGGCGTCAGCGGGCATTTTATAGGGGAGGAGCCGGAAGTGAAGGAATGCTGGGAAGGAGGCGTGAGGGATGACGGGACTGCCGACGTCAGGGAAGATGGCGGAGGAAGGGTGGAAGTGAACGTACTGCGGTCAGGGTCCTTATGGCGGAGCGTCTTTCGTTCTGGAAAACAAAGAAAAAAGGTTAGTACCCCGCCACTCCCCGCCGGCGAACATCTTTCGAGGTGTTTTAAGGTCCCTCCGCGGCTTCCTACTCGCGCATGGGTGACAATATATATATATATATATATATATATATATATATATATATATATATATATATATTGTGGGGAACCGCCCGGACACAGACAGGTAGACATGATGTTTTAACACCACACACGTTTATTTGCAATATCATATGATCAAAGTGCACAAACCCAGTGCTGCACCAATCACCCCTTAAGTCCTGGCCTTTCCCAATGCCTTTCACTGTTTCTGGTCCGCCTCCAATCCTGTCCTCCAAGCTCTATCCTCTTCCACCCGACTCCAGCTATTGAATGGAGGGAGGTGGCCCCTTATATACATGCCCGGATGTGCTCCATGTGCTTCCCGACACTCTTCCGCCGGCACTCCCCTGTGTGGTGGAAGTGCCGGCTGCACACCCAGAAGCACTCCGGGTGTCCCCGGTCCTCTTCCCCCCAGCACCTCCGGGTGTGGTGGAAGTGCTGACATGGTCTGGGGAAGGCACAAGCCCTCCTCCGGTCCTCCTGGGTGTCCCGGTTGGGTTGCCACCCCAGCCATCTCCAACAATATATATATATATATATATAAATATAAAGGATGTACATATATTGAATCCCAACTCATTTTATGATTTTAAGATCTAAATAAAAGTGAGATGTTGAAAGTGAATCACTATATACAGTATTTAAATCTCCTGTTAAAATGATTTTGGGGAAGTGAAAAATGTTTCAACTGGAGATTTACAATTGGTCACGCAATGACCAATAAATAACTTTTAGATTTATTATTATAGATAACCTTGAAATGGATAGAAAGACACCTCAAGTGGAAAGTGAAAAGTGCACTTAGTCAGTCCACATAGCCAGAGAAAAACTATTAGGAGGAAAGCTGCCTAGCAAAAAGAAGCTAAGAAACGGCATTTGGAAAAAATAATTAACTTTCCAGTGTGGATGAAAAAAAATAAATAATTGATAAGTTATGCTGACTGGACAGCTAAGGCTGCAGGACAAATCTAAGTGACATGTAATGGGCATCACAACAGTGCAGATCTAAATTTGTGGCTATTTTTGGCGAGCATTGCAACAGGTGAGGTGTCTTTTCTGAACATCATACGTGGATAGAAATAACCAAAGCTCCATGTTTAATGTTAATCCTTAGGGATGACATGATAAACAATCCAATCTTGACCTGCCTGCAGATAATTCAAAACATGGTCAGATTGGAAACTGCAACAAGTACAAATAAATTCAATAAACCCTTTATTTATTTTCCCAGATATATTAATAGGCTTATACATGACACATGACATTACTAGTCATAACATAGTCCCTTTGAGAACATAGTCTCAGAGAACATGGGATTTAAACACAAAAGCATAAGTAAATGAGTTGAAAAAACAACATATCACATGTCAAGTTTTATGGTTAGCATATATACAGTATATTTTTTGACAACAATAGGTTAACAAGTTAATTCCGTAAACTGGCACTGAAGTCTTGCACCTCCTGGGCTTGGGCTATGTGCTGTAGTCTAGTACATTCCTTGACCCCTTCTTTAAAAGACCACCATTGTCACAAGTTACCCAGTTTAGGACAATGTGCAGCTCCTTACAGACTTGTGAATACTGTGTTTATCACCTTTTGCTTCTTTTTCTTTTGGCTGCTCCCGTTAGGGGTTGCCACAGCGGATCATCTTCTTCCATATCTTACTGTCCTCTGCATCTTGATCTGTTACACCCATCACCTGCATGTCCTCTCTCACCACATCCATAAACCTTCGCTTAGGTCTTCCTCTTTTCCTCTTCCTTGGCAGCTCTATCCTTAGCATCCTTCTCCCAATATACTCAGCATCTCTCCTCTGCACATGTCCAAACCAACGCAATCTTGCCTCTCTGACTGTCTCCCAACCGTCCAACTTGAGCTGACCCTCTAATGTACTCATTTCTAATCCTATCCAACCTCATCACACCCAGTGCAAATCTTAGCATCTTTAACTCAGCTACCTCCAGCTTTGTCTCCTGCTTTCTGGTAAGTACCACCGTCTCCAACCCATATAACATAGTTGGTGTCACTACCATCCTGCAGACCTTCCCTTTCACTCTTGCTGATACTCGTCTGTCACAAATTACTCCTGACACTCTTCTCCACCCATTCCACCCTGCCTGCACTCTCTTTTTCACCTCTCTTCCACAATCCCCATTACTCTGTACTGTTGACCCTAAGTATTTAAACTCATCCACCTTTGCCAACTCTACTCCCTGCATCCTCACCATTCCACTGACCTCTCTCTCATTTACACACATGTATTCTGTCTTGTTCCTACTGACCTTCATTCCTCTCCTTTCTAGAGCATATCTCTACCTCTCCAGGATCTCCTCAACCTGCTCCCTAGAATCGCTACAGATCACAATGTCATCAACAAACATCATAGTCCACTGGGACTCCTGTCTAATCTCGTCTGTCAACCTGTCCATCACCATTGCAAATAAGAAAAGGCTTAGAGCTGATCCCGGATGTAATCCCACCTCCAAGTTGAATGCATCCGTCGCTCCTTACACAGACCATGCCACTGTCACACTTACCTCGTACATATCCTGTACATCTCTTACTTACTTCTCTGCCACTCCTGACTTCCTCATACAATACCACAGCTCCTCTCGAGGCACCCTGTCATATGCTTTCTTCAGGTCCACAAAGATGCAATGAAACTCCTTCTGGCCTTCTCTAAACTTCTCCATCAACATCCTCAGGGCAAACATTGCATCTGTGGTGCTCTTTCTTGGCATGAAACCATACTGCTGCTCACTAATCATCACCTCCCTTCTTAACCTAGCTTCCACTACTCTTTCCCATTGCTTCATGCTGTGGCTCATCAATTTTTTTCCCCTGTAGTTACTACAGTCCTGCACATCCCCCTTTTTCCTAAATATCGGCAGCAGTACACTTCTTCTCCACTCCTCAGGCATCCTCTCACTTCCAAGATTCCATGAAACAATCTGGTTAAAAACGCCAATGCCATCTCTCCTAAACACCTCCATGTTTCCACAGGTATGTCGTCTGGACCAACGGCCTTTCCATTTTTCATCCTCTTCATAGCTGTCCTTACTTCCTCCTTGCTAATCCGTTGCATTTCCTGATTCACTATCTCCACATCATCCAACCTCTTTTCCCTCTCGTTCTCTTCATTCATCAGCCTCTCAAAGTACTCTTTCCATCTGCTTAACACACTCTCCTCGCTTTTGAGTACGTTTCCATCTTTATCATTTATCACCCTAACCTGCTGCACATCTCTCCCAGCTCGATCCCTCCGTCTAGCCAATCAGTACAGGTCCTTTTCTCCCTCCTTAGTGTCCAACCTCTCATACAACTCATCATAGACCTTTTTCTTAGCCTTCGCCACCTCTCTCTTCACCTTGCACCTTATCTCCTTGTACTCTTGTCTACTTTCTGCATCTCTCTGACTATCCCACTTCTTCTTTGCCATCCTCTTCCTCTGTATACTCTCCTGTATTTCCTCATTCTACCACCAGGTTTCCTTTTCCTCTTTCGTCTTTCCAGATGTCCCACCAAGCACCTTTCTTGATTTCACCCTTACTACATCTGATGTAGTTTCCCAGTTGTCTGGTAACTCTTCACTGCCACCCAGTGCCTTTCTCACCTCCTCCCTAAACTCAACCTTGCAGTCTTCCTTTTTCAACTTCCACCATTTGATCCTTGGCTCTGCCCTCACTCTCTTCCTCTTCTTGATCTCCAACGTCATCCTACAGACCACCATCCTATGCTGCCTAACTACAGTTTCCCCTGCCACCACTTTGCAGTATTTAATCTCCTTCAGATCAACTCTTCTGCATAGGATGTAATCTATCTGTGTGCATCTTCCTCCAATCTTGTATGTAACCTATGTTCCTCCCTTTTCTTAAAATATGTATTCACCACAGCCATGTCCATCCTTTTGGCAAAATCCACTATCCTCTGACCTTCTTCATTCCTCTCCTTGACACCATACCTACGCATCACCTCCTTGTCTCCACTGTTCCCTTCACCAACATGCCCATTGACATCTGCTCCAGTCACCCCTTTCTGTCCCTTGGGTACACTGTTCATAACTTCATTCAACTCACTCCAAAAATCTTCTTTCTCACCCATTGCACACCCAACTTCCGGTGCATATGCACTAACAACATTCATCATCACACCTCCAATTTCCAGCTTCATAATCATTACTCTGCCTGACACTCTTTTCACCTCCAAAACATTCTTGACATACCGTTCCTTCACAATAATTCCTACCCCATTTCTCCCCCCATCCACACAAAGATAGAACAAATTGAATCCACCTCCAATCCACCTGGCCTTACTCCCCTTCCATTTAGTCTCTTGCACGCACAATATATCAGCCTTCTTTCTCTTCATCATATCTGCTAACTCTCTGCCCTTACCAGTCATACTGTCAACATTCAAAGTTCCTACCCTCAGTTCCACTCTTTTTACTTTCCTCCTCTCCTCCTGCCTTCTGGACACGTCTCCCCCCTCTTCTTCTCCTTCTTCGGCCAACAGTAGCCCAATTTCCGCTAGCACCCTGTTGGCTAACAGTACTGGTGGTGGTCGTTGTTAACCCGGGGCTTGGCCAATCCAGTATGGAAATTTGTATTGTTGTCCGCATATTGATTTGGCAAAATTTTACACCGGATGTCCTTCCTGACGTAACCCTCCCCATTTATCCGGGCTTTGGACAGCCACGAAGAAACACACTGGTTTGTGCATCCCCTGTGGTTGGGTTTGTTTATCACCTTTTGTAACCACATATATAAATGTATTTAAATGTTTATCACATTTATGCAATGAAATATACACAGCATACAGTGGATTCAGAAAACAATTCAAATCAATTCCCTTTTTTTACATACTATTCTGTTGTAGGTTTAATTTTAAAGAATTAGCATTTTTTGCCCACCCATCTACACTCAATGACCCATAATGAGAAAGTGAAAACATATTTTCAGAAAGGTTTGTAAATTTGTTAAAAATCAAAAGCTGAAATCTCTCATTCTTATTAGTATTTAGACCTTTATTCATTACTTTGTAATATTTGTTTTAGCATATAAAACCTTAAACAGCCTACACGGCTAACTTATCTGAACTTAATATCACATACAAATCACCATGCACATGAGGTTTTAATTACAGAGCTCTGAAGCTGTGGAATGGTCTGCCAAGTACTATAAGAGATGTCAATTCATTCTCAGCTGAACTCATATTGCTTTAGTCTAGCATACCCTGACTAGGGCTGTTTAGTTGTGCATACTGAATTTCTGTCTATTACTCATCTGTGCAAAAAATATAAGCAATACAATATTTCTAAACCTTTACTAACACTCCTCTTTTCTGATTATCTTCTTGATACCAATCTGTGGCATTTGGTACAACTGCTCTACAACCAAGCTACGCTCATGTGTGTGTAAAAGCCATCTATGATAAAGGAGCATTGGAATTATCTGATGGAAAGATTTTCTCATCAGATTGAATGGCCGTCACAGACTCAGCTGTAGAATGCTCAGGAAGGGGTAGGTGATTAGTTGGCTGAGGTCTTCAGAACTGTAATTGTCTGACTTTTTCTTTGATTTTCTCATTTACAATTTTCATCTCCTCAATTGTCAACTGGCCATAGATCATAAACTACTTTTTGGATAGATGTTGCTGGTTTCCATTTACAGCAATCATTTTCTACTTTTTTTTCTGTGTGTTTTAATAAATCTGTATCTTTGTATGTACTAATTCTGCATTTAGTAGTTAGTGCTGTATAATTTATAATTGTGTTTTACCTGAAAATTTTTTCACAGCATTTTGTGACTGCACTCCTTGAAGAGTGCTATAGAAAAATAAATTGTATTGTATTGTATTTCACCTTGTACAAGCCCCTTTGGTAGCAATTAAATCTTTAAGTCTTCTTGGTACGTTTTTACACACCTAGACTTGGGTAGTTTATCTCATTATTTTTCGCATATTCTCTCAAGTTCTGTAATTTGTCATCTTCAGGTATCTCCAAAACTTTTCTATAGGGTTTATGTCTAGGGTTTGGCTGGGTCACTCAAGTTCAGTCAGCCACTCCAGCATTGCTTTGGCTGTATACTTTGGGTCATTGTCTTGCTGAAAGGTGAATCGTTGCCCCAGTGGGAAGTCCTGTGCATCATGATACTTGTACCAGGATTGCATTGCGTATGGCAGCTTCAGTTTGATGCTATCAATTATTCTGTTTGTTTTTGTTTATGTTTATTTGTTCCTGTTGCTTGATGTTCAACTCCAATTAAATACGCATGGGAAGAATTGTTGGATACTTAGCAGTTCACTTTGTGTGATTTGATTTGGGATTTTTTTACAATTAAGAACTTATTTGGAGGAGCAGATGTTCTTAGCCACAGACGCTTGTATTTTAGGCATGTATTTTTTGCACTCTTTAAGCTCAGACAACAAGGCACTACTGAGTTTACAACTGGCAAACTTATGCTCTTTTGGCAATAAAAGAATGAAGATGAACCTATACTCCTCAACAGGTTTAACAAGGACTTTTCACTTTCTTCTGCTATGTTTTTCACAGAAACTGGGCTAAATGAATGACACTGCATTACACCGGCCTCATTTTCAATTTCATATAGCAGATCTCGTAATGGAGTCTTCCAGGAACAGAAGGAGATGTAGAATCTGCTTTTATATCAATGAAGGTTGATGTTAACAGTGGTCACAGTGTTAACTAAAATGTGCAACCTTGATTTAGAAATGTTTTTAGCTAATTTCAAGACTTTTTACTTACTGCAGGAGTTTTCCTCATTTATTCTGGTTGGTGTTTACATTCCACCCCAAGCCTGTATGAGGAGACTCTGCAGCAACTAGTTGATTAGATAACAAGCATGGGGCAAAATTACCCACACTCCCTTCTGGTTATTCTTGGGAAATTTAACACAGCAAATTTCAGCCATGAACTACCTAATACTTTCCATAGCACTTTAAGTGTCATACCAGAGACAGAAACACACTGGGACCCCTCTTATACAGTACATGTGTTATGGAATGCAATATCACACTGTCCCCTGAGCAGCATTGGTACTGTCTGATAACTGTTTAATTTACCTTCTTCCAACCTTATGCAATAAGTTGAAGTCATTTAAGCCTGTGATTATCACTGTGAGAAGGTGGACTAATAAGACAAAGTTGAAGCTGCAGGGACTGCTTTCATTGAACAGACTGGTGTTCTTGAAAAGGTAACAGCTGATCTGAATGAGCTGACAGACACAGTCGCACTACATATCTGCTTTTGTTATTTCAAAATATTTAATTTTCTTAAGAGCTGTGTCATACCGTGTCTGCAGATTGTGATAGGGGTATTAATAGTTGTAATTTCAGCTTATTTTTCCTGCAAATTAAAGTAAAACATACTGCACACACTACTCTCAAAAACATCACAGTTATGGATTTTGCTTTTAGAATGCAAAGTCAACAGGGTTGTGTTTTTTTCTTTTATTGTTGAACTTGGTAGCATAATTGTTAGTTTGGTGCCCTTCAGAAGACTAATTAATTTTTCTTGTGTTCTAGCTAAACAGAAAATAGCTGCATAATGCTATTTTGTTTTCTCTGGAATTCATGGTGACAAATGACTGCACAACTAACATTTGACTCAGCAAATTGTAAAGTGTTTAGTGAGCAGGCTTACTTCTTGGTATATGCTTACATGTGTCATCACATCAGTCTGGAATCTTGGACATCAGACATCAAAAACAATACCAATATTTTTTTTATCCCATTACCAGATACAATGCCTAATTCATCATGCATCACTGCTTGGCACCATACATTAACATACAGTGCCATGAAGAAAGTGCTTGTGCCGTTCCTGGCTTCCTATATTCCTGCAAAGTGTTCACAGTGAATGTTTTCAGGCCTTCAACCAAGGATCTACTACTAGATAAAAGACTCCAGAATAAATATACAAAACATTTTATAACTTATGTTATTTATGGAATGAAGAAGGTTATTCAACGTCAACTAGGACTGTGCAAAAAAAAAAAAAAAAAATTGCACCATACTGTTACATTTGCACCACCTTATGACTGCAATGGAAACGTCCCAAAATTCAGTGTCAGTCTTTTATATTGCTATGGAGGAGTTTTAATGAACTATTCCTTGCAAAATGTATTTCATTAAGTACAATTTGTAGGCTTTCGAGTATGGACTGCTTGTTTCAGGTTCTGCCATACCATTTCTATTGGGTTTATATGTGGATGTGGATTAGATAAATTCAAAGTATAATTTTCATTTTTATTCAGGCAATCTGATCTGGACTTGCTTTAGTGTTTTTGGCCTTTGTTTTCCAGTATGATGTTATAGCTTCAGGACAGACACCTGGACATTTTTCTAGAGAGTTTTCTGTTACAATTCATGGCTACTTCAGTTATTACAAGTCAATCAGGTCCTGAGGCAGCAAAGCCTCTCCATAGTATCCCACTAGCTAGGATTTCCACTTTGATTGCTCTCCAACATCTTTTGAATTGTGAGATTATGAACACTGACATTTACCTGGCCAAGGGAAGCCTACGGTTCATTGCATGTATTAATATGATCCTTTGTGGCTCCTTGGATGATTGTAAGCAGCACTTTGGAGTACTTTTAACAAGCCAACCATTAATGAAAACATGTATTACTGTTCCAACTAGATTCTGTTTGGAGACTGGGATTTTTATTGTGGTTCTGCAGAGTTCCATAGCTTTAGAAATGGCTACATTGCTCTTTTCTTAACATTCAGGAATTTCCTATATTTGTGGCATTATTTGCTAAAATCATTGGGCTGACAACTTGACTCTGGAGTTAATGGACAAAATGAGGAAGGTTTATATTGAGCAGGGCTGGCATGGCCATAATCAAGCCTGACTCAGATTATACCAGTTAGTTTGTTCATTAGATAAAAGAAATCAGTTAAAGCAAATGCTGTTTGTTCAGTCAAGTCCACTTCATCAATTACTGGATGTTTGGATGAAGACCTGAAAACATTTAGTTGCAAAACTTTGCAATGAAAGAGGCAATCAGGGAGGCAACAAAGTTTCATGTCACCGTACATAGAAACAATGCAGTCTCTTCAAAAGAGGAGCCAATGTCCTCAGGTTGAACCTGAAACTCACATTGCAAGCTACTTGAATATTCAACATCCCTCTAAGCAGAAATGGCTGCCTAATCCCTCACTTGAAGCAAGTTGGCAGAAAGTTATGTAACATAAATATTTTACCTCTACAGATATTTTGGAAGAACTTGTACTTAAAATTTGTCTTAACTTGTCTTAACAAATGAACAACAGAACTAAAAACACAGCCTGGCCTTTCATTTTATGGTTATCAAAATGATGGTAGAAACCAAATTTTTTGTCATGGTCTTTTTCATCAGTGTCTGTGTCTGAGCTGTACATAATTTTTTTGTAATTCCTGGATTTTCTTACTATTTACACTCATGTTATGATAATGAGTATCTGTGAAGCTCCTGTATGGATTCTGCTCTGTGCAACAACATAATGTTCTGGAGCTATGTATCATTAACTTCTCAGTTAGCTTTACAAATGAAAAAGGAGAAACCCGGTCAAATATTACATTGTAAAATGAATTCATTTTATGGTTTATTATAATTTTGTTGTTAGATTATCTGTAAATATAGGCTTCATGAAGTAAATCATGGGATTTTAATACTATCTGGTTAATAAAACCAGCATCGGTTCAAGCAAAAGATCTCAAACCAAAAACCTGCTGGTTCAATTGCTGGTGAAGACTGCCTGTGTTAACCAAAGAAATTCACGTAATGTGTTTTACCATGAAAAATAATAATTAGGAAAACAGACTGCATTCAAGTTCTCTTTGTTATATATTGGGCTAACACCTCGGCATACATTTTATAAGTGTATTTAAATCTATAGGCTTTAATTGTGAGAGTTTTTAATAATAGATAAGCAAAGATGAAATCATGTAGCCAATGGTAATTTTGGCAAGAGATTTCTGGTGGGAGCACACAATACTGACAGAACATGTTTTGCTGTCTTGTTGGGTTAACTGGTATTGACATTGAAAAATGTGTTTTGAGATTTTTCAGGTAAGGATGACAGGCCTGATGAAGTAAGGGTAGCTGTACTCAGTAATGATGGCACGAGAGAGTGGTAACATTCGCTGTACTCTGTTCTAATGATAAGTAAACCTGGGTGAATTTGCTTTGCCTCAAGTTCAGGAAAAGCACAAAAATATTTAGGAATTTTACCAAACTCGGCAAAATGCTTTGAAGTCAATTGGAAAGGAGAAACTCAACCATTTTTAAGTGGATTATAATGGTGCAGTAATCTTTTAAGTATCCCTGAGAGCTAGGGAATCATCTGCCAACTATGCTGGATCAATTATTGTGGTCAAAAAAGTGACCTAAACTGTAAGGCAGCGCAGTACTAACTGCTGTACCACCATGCATTTCTGAGATAAAATTATACTCCAAGTCTTACCTCTCACTGCATCTCCCAAGTTCTGATCATTACAACTTACTAACACCCACTGAGCCTGTGATAAAAGGGATCAGCGTTATATACTCAGGGAGGCTGTCTCTGTCACTACCAAGTATAGTGAGGAACATAACATACTTAATCCAGCAGTAAAGACAAAGTTTACAATGAATGAATTTAGGACAATGAGGTATTTTCATAATATTTTCATTATGGTCAGCTAATGTACACCTTAAATAAAAACAAATGAAAAGTTTTTTTTTTTTTTAGAAAAGTATGTGGGATGCAAATCTGACTGGGGTACCAGGTAGTGACATCATGTATACATGTATACACTGTAAATTATTTACTCATGTGCAAAGATGATCAGGCAGTGCTGTAAAGTGTGAGATGGAGTTCGCTTACAGTACGCATGCATGAATGTTCTGTGTGTTTGCATCGCACTGGTTACTACGGCTCTGTGATTTCATGCTGGCCTTGCAAAGCATCATGGAGAGCTGGGAAAAAAATATTACATGTTAGCCTGCAACTTTAATGTGAGAGAAAGAATGTGAACAACTGGAAAAAACACAGACATTAAATGCATCTCAGATATCTGCCTTCCATAATCAACTGTAGTATTTTTGTGACCCATCAGAGCAGGGTGAGGGATTGCCCTTGAGATGAAATAAGTGTGATTGTTAGGGGAGACCTCATTAGTGAATCAAGCTTGATTGTCAGATTTGGAGGGGATGTTGAGGGGAATGGGATTGAGTGATATTGATCCAATCCATGGCGCATTTCTTGGCCCACTTCCATTAACAACAATAGAACCAATTCTGGGTTATGACACAGTGGTTGAGGAACACTGGTTTAGTATGTAGTTTACTCTGCAGTTCTTTAGTTAATCAATCAACAAGAACTGGCAGCACAAGCATTATTCAGTCAATTATAATCTTTTGGAACCTCCGCAGGGTGGAGAGGTGGCTCTGAGGCTAGGGATCCTCTCCCGCAATCGAAAGGTTGCTGGTTCAGATTCTGTAAGTGCCAGAAGTGGCTCCATTGGGTCCTTAACCTGCAATTCCTCTGTCCTGGGTAAGACATTAACCTGCATCGAGCACTGCAAGTAGGTCCTCCAAACTTGCAGGGAAAACTTGGTATCTGGTGGCAGGATTGGCACTCCAACCACTGTAAAAACCTCACACTGTTCCATTCCATTTAAACTAGTGTGGAGTTGAGCTGTCATCCATTGGACGGCTGTGCTCGGGACATAATCTGGGATACTGAGGTGATTCTTTTTGTGGCGGTTGCGGCAACATGTTGTATCAGTACATGCTTCTCACCTCTTGGAACCTCTATAGTGTATTCTCATTGTTTCTGTAAAGAATCAACCTAGCCATCATCTACTATTTGTAGCAGCACTGTAAACTACCATGTTCATCATAAGAAAAAAAAAACAGAATGAGGTGTTGGTCCATCACAGGGCACATTCAAGCACAGACCCACATTTTCTCATATAGAACCTGTCACAGATGCATCTTCGCTGAGAGGACTGGGGGAGCAAGCGTGAGCAGAACATTACCTCCCCCGAGATGCTAGCTGGCAGCCCAAATGGGTTGCAGTTGTGCCTTAGACTCTCACAGGGCTTCATGGGAGATGGAGTTGTCTACAGCCCTTTTAGGATGCGGGGGTGCTGCATCTGCTCCTGAGCCCACATGGATGATCCTTTCACCACACCTGGAAGTGCTGCTGGAAGTAGGTCATCAAGCACCTGGAGCACTTCTGGGTAACATATAAAAGAAGCCAGCAGACAGTACTCGGTGAGCCAGAGTCAGGAGGAGGGAGACAAAGCTTGCCAAGGAGCAGTGGTGGAGAATGAAAAGAGAAAGAAAAAAAAGAAAAGAATAGAGAAAAAGAGTATTGTGCTATGGTTGTGCTTAGTGGCACTGTGTTGTGGTTTGTGGGAATGGGGAAGATGTTGCCTACAAGTTAAGAAACAAAATAAAAAGCATTTCTGCATCTGTCTGCATCGAGCTGGCACACCCTCTACACTTGTCACAGACCCCACTCTCATAAAATGCATTTCCAAAGGAAACAAGAAAAAATTGTGTTAGAGAAAATATGAATTATTAACCAGTAAATTTGAATTTATTTTACATTGGATATTTTAGGAATAATCTTGGCGTGCTTATATGCATGTTGCACTTTATTGTAGGCTGACAGAGTACTGCTATATTGCTCTAGGGACATGGGTTTGATTCTCTGTCCAGTTCACTGTACATTTGAAGTTTGCATATTCTCTGGGTACTCCACCACTATGTTATGTTAATCTGCAACTCAAAACTGAGCTGCAGTGTGTGTACTCTGCAAATTCCTGGCACTCCATTGATGCTACCAGGACATACTGTACTCCAGCTCCCTTTGGCTCTGCAAAGGAAAATGTGGGTGGGGAAACAGGATGGGCAGACCATCAAACAAAAGTGAAATTGGCAGGTTAGGTGATTTTGGTGACACAGTATTAGAACTGAAACTAGCATACTAATGTACATTTGTAGTGCCATGTATTGTGTGGTCTTTCCAAAATAGAAGATGACTTATTCAAAGAAAAAAATATAGTTAAGATTAAGAGGACTAATAATTAGTTCTCTTCAATACCCAGACTGGTAAAGGTTTCAGTCCTTATAATGCCATTGTGTTATAGACAATAACATAAACACTGTTTCATGTCATTAACCATCATAACTGGCAAGATTGTTTGTTCTGTTGAGTTTATTTTCAGGACTGATCTGCTTTCATAAAAGAAATCGGAAAACCTCACAATGGATGATAGAGGAAGTTTATTTTAAGTGGGCTATGAAGGGTCCCTAAAGGACGAGATTACATAATTAAAGTGGATATGCCTCCATCTATTTTTCAAAAATGATGCTTGCTTGATAATATGACAGATAAAAAGGAGCCTGCTTTATGTGAATGCCGAGCAAGGCGAACAAATACCTCCTCCCCAACAATCCGCTTTCCCAGTATAATGCCTTTGCCATTATCTGTAATCCTTCTACAATTACAATATACACTGTCAATTCTAATAACGCACAAGACAACCATTAGTCGCCTTTCGCAGGCTGCTGATAATGATGAGGTACAGACTGCAAATTCACACTTGTATGGAGGAGCTGCAAATTAAAATGCCACGCCAAGCAGAATGAGCGGCAGAAGCGGCTAGAAATGTTTTCTTTTTGTTTTTTTTTTTTTTTGCTTCCGAATCAGACGAAATCCTTGCCTCTAAAGCTGTAATCTGATCCCTGCCAAGGCTTCTGTTGAATTTGAAATTATGACTGACTGGAACAGAATGCTGCTGACATTTTGAGCCCACTTAAGTCCGTACATCAAACAACTCAAACCAAATGCTGCAATTCTTTTCAGTTCTACAAGAAAAAAAAAATAATTGCATGGAAAAAAGTTACAGATTACATGGTATAAGCCGAACACCTGATACCCAGTTTCTAATTAAATCAGTCCTAGAAGGAGATTTCCTAAACTACTTTGGGTCATTCCATCAATGGTGGGAACATAAATGAAGGTGTTAAAATGAGTAGCTGCAAAATAACAGCATCTAATTCCCAATGCCATAGCTCCCAAGTAAGATACATCCCACCTCTCTGACAACCTCCAACATAAAATGGAAGCTTTTGCAATGGGTTCGCAAACTCATTAAGTTCTGGGAAGAATTAGACTTTGAACTTCTAGAAGAAAATGGGTGACCTGCCAGTTAATACTCCCCTAATGTAGTATGTTGTTGTTTGTAATAAGATGAATGAGGGCAGTGTGGAATTTGCATATTTTTCTGCTTGAACTCTCACATCATATAGATATGCATGATAGGTTAACCAATGACTAAATTAACCAAATGAATGTGGGGATGTGCATGAGGTGGCCAAGGTTTGGTTCTTTTTGTAAAACCACTGTGGCTGAAATACAATCAGCCTACCTGCCTAATCCAGAACTAATAATGTATGAATTAAATAAATAAATGATGTACAAGCTTAACCACCACTTCTGACACACATTTCGTTTAACCTTCAGATGCTCTGACTGGCAATCTCTGTAAAGGAGATGGGTTTGATAAGTTTGAAGGTTTATAGGTCTTTTTTGTCATGTGTACAGAGTGCAGTGAAATTCTAATTTTCATGTTCAGCATGCAACACATCATCATTCCCAGCAGCCATAGACAATAGCAGCCTTACCTCTGTAGAGGAGAATGGGCATCCCAGGTGAGATGGAGAAATATACATTACTCAAACGGGAGGCCAGAAGGCTGGAGAAATAACTTTGTGTTCAAACGGTAGGAAATAATGGACAAACCAGCAATAGTTGGGAATCAAGAGTTGTTCCATCCTCCATATACTACGTGGCAGTGATCCTCATATGGGAACCCAGCTGAGACACCCACAGGAGTTTTGAGGAATAGGAGTGCGGAAGTGCAGCCCTGTTGCGGGTTCCTACATGTCGATAGAGGGCGCTGTAGGGGGAGGACCTCCCTACTTTTCTTATGACCTGGAAGTGTTTCACGGAAATTATGGCACAGCACCAGAAACATTCCCAGGTCTGGCATAAAAGGGACCCTACTGCCACACATGGACATCAGAGTTGGGAGGCAGCAAGCAACACACACCAGGAGGATGGAAGAAGGAAGACTTGTGTACTTATTGTATATTTTGGCTGATTGCTGGAAGATGTTTTGGATTGAATACATATCTTTTATTTTATTCATTTAACATGTGGTGTATTGCTATGTCTGTGGTTTGGGGCTCTCTGTTGCCCCCTTGTGGTTACACTCAAAACACCTGTCTTCCTCATCTGCTAAACCTCAGAACACATTAGTCATAAAATAGACTCGAAGGGCCAGACCTGATTCTCAAACTCGAGGAGAACTCATTAAAAAGGTTGTAGTGAATAGCGGAGAAATCCACCAATGCAAAGGTCACACCCACGTCTCCTTAAAACATCCTCCCTCAATAACTCCAGTCCGTCCACTTTAAACTTGTGAGGTTACAGGGAGAGAGCAAAAGAAAGTGAATGATAGAGTTCACACTGAGAGAAAATAAAAAGCTAAAATTGCTGTTATCATTTCGGGAGCTCAGTAGTACAAATTAATTGAAGCTTAATGCTAAATTTGTGTGTTGTAATGAGTGGAACGACAGAAGAGACAAAGCCACACATACGTAGATGACAGCAGCTATTTGGCTCCACCTTTTTTGAGACGTATTTCTGTCTGCCATGATATCTTTTGTCATTTTGACTGTTATGACATTACAACAGCAAACACAGTTTAGATAAGAATTGTGGTCTATGTATATTGTGACCGCTGCCGCTGGGGAATGTGCCAGCCCTTCAGAAACCCACCTGAAACATTTTTTCAATGGAAAAGAAACACACTTTTTCAGTACCTCTTTGTGGGATCAACTGTCGGCTTGCTGCGTGACTTGCTCCTTACGCGGGGCTGCAAACATTTAAAAGATCGAGCCGTGGCCATCCTAGGGTTTCTCACTCTCCTGTCTTTTTTCCCCCAGACTTTCACCGCTCTGGCTGTTGCCGCAGGCCAGTTGGATCCCCTTGATGAAGAAGACTTTGTGCTCTTTTGAGCAGGAGTCGTGGCCGGTGCATCATGTTTGACAGCTATTTGCTGTGAGGCCGGTTCACCTCTTGAACTCTCCTGTGCAACTTTGTGCCCCAAGCTTGACAATATACCACGTGCTAAAGCATTGCAGTTATATTCTCATAGGGCACATTAGCATTTCAAATAAGACAGTTTTGTTAGCTTATTTTAGTTATTTGTTTACATGTGCCATCAGATGGTGGATGCTGTGTAGCCTCCTCCATGCGTCTACTGGTGTCTTTAGTGTTTTGAGTGCTGAAATTTGCATCTCCTGTAGCTCTTTGTTATCAGCTCTCTTAACAGTAGTCCTTTTCACCTCCTTGACAGAGTGTGACACATCATGAAGCCTACTTCGGACACATATTTGGCAGTTCATATTTTTACAACATAGCTGCCAGTTGTTTCAAACTAACATCAACAGTAGAGAGCTCATGCAGCATCTGCAACAATGTATTATTCCCTTTTAACACTAGCCCACTGATGTCTTTTAATGCCAATGCAAACTCTTTTATTACAGAAAAGTTTTTCTCTTGCAACAGGTTTTGTTATTTGTAACACATGCAGTGTACTCCCTGCACAACTGCATACTTATATGTTTACTAGGAGTCTTTTTAGAAGGATTTTTGGCAGTACACAGTTTATCGTGGTCAGTAGCTTGCTCTTTGTTATCTCAATTTAATTGTTGCAATTTGCAGTTCATATTCATCACCACTACTTAGAGCGCCACCTTCATGAGGTGTTGGATTGGTTTAGGAATGTGACACTCAGTGAGCCACTTAATTGCTCCCAACCAATCTTAAGCAAAATTCACTCATGTTTGTCGACAGATGTATACAGTATATTATACGTCTGGCTTATAACATAACAAAAAGCAGACAAATATCTTAAACAATAAAAAGATGTGTTACTGTTTTAAGAGAAAAGTGGTAGTCTCCATTTACCTAAAGGAAATGAAAATCTATTCATTATGACAACCATGAAGTTAAATTCTCATTGTAAAATTATAAACATGCTTTTCAGATTAAATTGAAGTACTTGGATCTCAGCTGGCCAGCATGAAATTGTTTTGCATGTTTGTATGGAGTAATGAATGATATAAAGTACATTGAGCTTGACGTGAGCTTGACATTGAGTGACTGAATGAAAAAGTGCTGCCCACTGGATATTTTTCTTAACTGCCAACAAACAAAAAGAAAAAATGGCATGAGCTGGTATTGACCCTTTAGTTCTTTATGATATGCCTGGTTTTGAGCAAATCCTGGACAGTTCTACTGGTACCTCCACTTTTCCCATTGAGTGAAAGCCAAAAATGTTGCAAAAACAGAGCTGAGCCCATCTTTTATTGTTATACTCAAACTTTTTAATTATTTACAAATTGAATATAACCACATCTAATGATGCCAGAGCCCTTACTCTGCAAGGTGGACTGCTACAAATTGATTTTTATGGCCTGTAACATATGATTCTTTTTCTGAATATCTGTGATGATAACCACTGTAGATGAAAGGCCCAATGGATGGATGTCCCAACCAAGACAGATGATATTTCCTTTCCCGGATGGGACTACAAAATAGGAGGACAGGGAGAGGCTGCCTATCAGGGCTGTATACTCCATCCATACACTAAGTGGCAGCAACTCTTAGTTGGATTACCCAGGTGCAGATCCACATGGCAGCCAGGGAATTGTACTCCTGTTGGGCAGCCTTGCTGGGTGGATAGGTGCTGACAAAAATGGATTTTCTTATTCCAAAGAGCTTCCATCTCACCCAGTAGGGCTGGTTCCGGGTCCTTCATGAAAGGAGCTGCCTCATCTTCCTTAGGTCATTCAGAGTCGAGAGTGGTGTTGGACAAAAGGCACCTGGAAATTTTGGAAAGATGAAATAAAATAAATAGTAACTGTCTTGAAGATGAAGCCCCTATAAGGCATTTATCAAAATAAACATATTTATTTGCACTATGTATTTGTAGTCACAATATATTGATAGTTTGGGGCTTGGAGTCACACAGTAGTGTTAACACCATCTATTTAGAAGGATGCTTCCATGTGCATGTAACCATTCTAGCATTTGCTATGTTGAATGTCTATCTTTTCTTCTGATACTAAATTTCTGCTTTCCTTTAACTCTTATATAGGTGCTCTCTTTAAGAGGACCAGTTCACCTGAACTCCATTTTAATTTTAACACCAGCCATGATGTGTTTAGCACATGGTAGTTTGTCTTTCATGTGAGCAATTGATATGAAGAACTGCCATGTTACAGAGCAGGCACAGGCTTTCCTCTGCATGAAGCACAAGTTAAATTCTCACGCAATGTGTTATAGTCAGTGCTTTTCTTAATTTTTTGTCAGTTAGTATGTGTCTATTTAGGACTTTGGTGACCTACTGATCCTGAATTTAATGTTAGTTTCTGGTTTCATGACAAACTGAAGAAGCTGAAAACATTATCTGTTATACCGCAACTCTATTTACAGCAATGGAATCGGGTGTTTTCTAGGGGATCATTAATGTGAGACACATGTTATATCATCAAACCAATGGGATAAAACATTACCCCTGACATCCCATCACAACCTAAGATTGGGTTTATCTTGCTAAATTGAATTCTTGACCATTGTCTTCCTGGTTTAAGATTTGATTTTGATTAGATAAGATTTTGATTTTGACAACTGATTGGTTTGACTTTCTGCATTGACTGCGGCTTGTTTCTGATTATGTTCACCTCCCGGTCCTTATCGTTCAAAAAACTTACTGCCTCACTCGAGTCAGTATACCATGCTGCTGTTTTCAGCACTATATGTTTATTTTGCTCTCGCAGGGATCTTGTATCACATAAGAATGTACTGTGTTCAAGTATTTAAATGTTCTTTTTTAATTATTTAATGTATACATTTACCTTATGTACATTACATACATACTAATATTATTATCATGTGTTTGACTAACACCTTTATTCAAGATCAAGATGAATGACTGTTTTAAGATATTTTTTTAAAGTTGGAGCAAGAACTGGTCAAGTGACTTGTTAAGGATTACACAACAGAGGTGGGGAGTGAACAGGCAACCTTGCGATTTAAAATCCAATGATCAAAATCAGGCTCCCCACCAAAGGACTTTCCTGTATGGGATGTCCAAAGTGAAAACAAGTATACTGGATGGTCTTTGATATATAAGATGGGAAAACAACAACAGAACTTTAATGGTCCGAAGGAGAGAGAGACTGAAGAAATGAAACAGGGTTTGATACTTTATGAAGAAGAATATTTTCTGTTTCCCCTAAGATTAGTGAATTCATCTGTGAAGCGGTAAAGTGGAAACTCAGCCAAACCCCAGAAGTCATCTTCAGAAAAATCAATCCTGGGTTATTTGGACTTGTGCTAAATTGCATCACTTTCTTTTTCGCAGGATCAAGCTGTAATCATTCATTTCACATCTAATAACAACAAAATCTTATATGGCATTATTAATGTATTCCAAACTCATCAGTGGAATTTTCAGTACTCAAGATTGTCAGTCATATTCTAACCTGTTTAGTCCTGTCCTGTTTAATTATTATTAGCTATTATGTTGTATATGTTTTTAAGAATGGAGTTAAACTTAATTTTTTCATACTGCAATTTAATTATATATATATAATATATATAAAAAGAAACGTCCCCTGACTTTCAACTGTTTTTACTTTCAGTAGACTTAATGTGTAAATATTTGTATTAACACTAAAAGAGTCAACACCATAAGACATAAACTAAAAATGTTTCACAATGTGTCCCTGAATGAAGGGAGGCTCAAAATCAAAAGTACCAGTCAGTATCTGGTGTGGCCACCAGCTGCTTGAAGTACTGCAGTGCATCTCCTCCTCATGGACTGGACCAGATTTGTCAGTTTTTGCTGTGAGATGTTACCCCACTCTTCCACCAAGGCACCTGCAAGTTCCTGGACATTTCTGGGGGGAATGGCCCTAGCCCTCACCCTGCGATCCAACAGGTCCCAGACGTGCTCAATGGGATTGAGATCTGGGCTCTTCGCTGGCCATGGCAGAACACTGACATTGCTGTCATGCAGAAACTCACGCACTTTTTGCCACTCCTGTCTGGTCCAGCGAAGGTGGGTTTGTGCCCATAGGCGGCGTTGTTGCTGGTGATGTCTGGTAAGGACCTGCCTTACAACAGGCCTGCAAGCCCTCAGTCCAGCCTCTCTCAGCCTATTGCGGACAGTCTGAGCACTGATGGAGGGATTGTGTGTTCCTGGTGTGACTCGGGCAGTTGTTGTGGCCATCCTGTACCTGTCACGCAGGTGTGATATTCGGATCCTGTGCAGGTGTTGTTACACGTGGTCTTCCACTTCGAGAATGATCAGCTGTCCTTCCTGTCTCCCTGTAGCGCTGTCTTAGGCGTCTCACAGTGTGGACATGGCAATTTATTGCCCTAGCCACATCAGCAGTCCTCATGCCTCCCTGCAGCATGCCTAATGCACGTTCACGCAGATGAGCAGGGACCCTGGGCATCTTTCTTTGGGTGTTTTTCACAGTCGGTAGACAAGTCTCTTTAGTGTCCTGCGTTTTTAGAACTGTGACCTTAAATGTCTACTTTCTGTAAGCTGTTAAGGTCTTAACGACCATTCCACAGGTGCATGTTAATGAATTGATTATGGTTAATTGAACATGCATGGAAAACATTGTTTAAACAATTTACAATGAAGATCTGTAAAGTTATTTGGATTTTTAAAACATTATTGTTGAAATACACAGTCCTGAAAAAGGGACGTTTCTTTTTTTGCTGAGTATATATATATATAGTGATAAATCAGTCACAAAACAATTATAAAGGTTTGGGGAATGGCCCCGTATAATGTTTTTTCGGTCAAGTTGATAAGTAAAATTATTATCAGACATTCGACATTAGTTGTTTGGTTCAGTCGGCTTTTATAAGATGGCTACAGGAAACGACGGAAGCAGGAGGTGATGTCATCTGCAGGAGCCGGAAGTGACATCATCATGGTGGAGCCGGAAGTGACATCATTCTCTGGAGCCAGAAGTTGCGTCATCATGGTGGAGCCGGAAGTGATGTCATTCTCTGGAGCCAAAAGTGACGTCATCGTGCTGGAGCCGGAAGTGACATCATCATGGTGGAGCCGGAAGTGACGTTATCTGTGGGAACCGGAAGTGACATCATCATAGTGGGATCTGGAGTGTATGGTGAACCGTTTAAAATATGGGTTGTTGTGGGTATGAAATGATTATTTTTCTTCCTTAGTTCTGCAGGGTCAGAAAGAGAGGCATTAGCACCATCATACCACCCCCCATCTTGTAGCCATTCACTCACCTCTGGACCTGTTGATTGCCCTTACTCGCACGTGTGTGACATGACCCCCCTTCCAGCCCAGACCCATTGGGTCGGGCGGCCTGAACCAAGAGGTTGAAGGTCCGGGATAGCGCTTCCGCGTTGGTCTGTAGAGAGCCCCAACGATAAGTGACTCTGAATCTGTAAGGTTGTAACTCGAGGAGCCACCAAGTGACACAAGGGTTAGACTCCCGATTCAGGGCCATCCACTGTAAGGCGGCATGGTCCGTCACCAGAGTAAACTCCCGTTCCAGTAGGTAGTAACGCAATTGTGTCACAGCCCACTTAATCGCCAAAGCCTCCCGTTCCACCGCCGCATACCTGCTCTACCTGTCCAACAGTTTCCGGCTGAGGTATAAAATGGGGTGTTCAGCACCCTCGATGCATTGGCTCAACATGGCACCCAGTCCTGTGTCCGATGCATCGGTCTGGAGGATAAAAGGATAAGAAAAGTTAGGAGATCTCAAAACAGGTGCTGAAGTAAGGGCCATCTTTAAGTCACGAAATGCAGCTTCAGTAGAATTGTCTCATACCACTTTAATAGGAGACTTTTTCTTTGTCAGATTAATCAGAGGTGCAGTTCTCTCGGAAAAACAAGGAACAAAGCGACGCTAATAACTCTCTAATCCCAAGAAAGCTTGAACCTGCCTCTTAGTAATCGGGCCATTTAATGATGGCATCAATTTTAGAACACTGTGGTTGAACCGAACCACCCCCCACCAGATAACCTAAATATTTGGCCTCACTCAAGCCAAAGAAACATTTCTTCTGGTAGATATGAAGCCCGGCTTTAGCTAGTGTGAGTAGAACAGATCGCACGTGCAATAAAAGATCCTCCCACGTGCCAGAATAGATGACGATGTCATCCAGGTAGGCGGCACTATAGGAATTGTGGAGCCATAACAGTGTATCCACCAGACGTTGAAAAGTCGCCGGAGCCCCGTGCAATCCAAATGGAAGGACCTTGTACTGCCAGTGTCCATTAGGGGTACTAAAAGCGGTTTTCTCTTTAGCAGAATCCGTTAAGGGAATTTGCCAGTACCCTTTTGTCATGTCAAGAGTAGTTAAAAACTGAGCACTACCCAGCCTCTCAAGGAGATTGTCAACTTGCGGCATAGGATAGACATCAAGTTTAAAAACCTGATTGAGACGTCGGAAGTCGTTACAAAACCTCCACGACCCATCTGGTTTAGGACTTAAGACGATTGGACTACACCATGGACTATAACTTTTTTCAATAATGTCCATCTCTAGCATTCGTCGAACTTCCAATTCTACTTCAGCTTTCTTTGCCTCAGGAAATTGGTATGGTCTTTCTCAGACAATAACCCCAGGGTTTCTGACAATGTCATGCTCAATCAGCACAGTGTGTCCCGGTTGTTCACTTACTACGCCATGCACAGACAGAATAGCGGATTCTAACTCACTTTTCTGTCTGCCAGATAAATTCTCACCGAAATTAAGGGGTTGATATTCTATGAAAAGGGAGCGCGGCTGACCAGAGGTAGGCTCCGCCTCTCAATCCTTCCATGGTTTCAGCAGGTTGATATGATAAACACACTTGCTTGGCCGGCGATTAGGTTGTTTAACTAAACAGTCGACAAACCCTTTTCGCTCCTTAATTTCATAGGGCCTTTGCCAATGAGCCAATAATTTAGAGTGTGAAGTAGGAACGAGCACCATGACACGATCCCCCGGAGCGAACTCACAGAGGATGGTGTTACGGTTATAATAACGCGCCTGCGCTGCTTGAGCCTTTTCCATATGTTCTTTTAGTACAGGCCGAATTTTATTTAACCTATCGCGTAATTGTGTGATATACTCCAATATATTTGAGGTTGAGAGAACCTACTCTTCCCATCCCTCTTTTAACATATCCAATAAACCTCGGGGCTGTCTTCCATAAAGGAGCTCAAAAGGAGAAAACCCTGTAGAGGTCTGTGGGACTTCCCGATAGGCAAAGAGGACGAGGGGGAGTAACTTATCCCAGTTCCTCCCATCCTCGCTAACTACCTTGCGTAGCATCTGTTTAAGGGTCTGATTAAATCGTTCTACCAGCCCATCAGTTTGAGGGTGATAGACCGATGTTTTCAGATGTGTAATCCTGAGTAACCTATCCACTTCCCTGAATGTTTCTGAAGTGAAGGGAGTTCCTTGGTCAGTTAAAACCTCTTTGGGGATCCCAACACGTGTAAAAAAATCCCTACCAACTCCCGTGCATTTGTTTTCGAATTGGCTGAGCGCAAGGGAACAGCTTCAGGAAAACGTGTGGCATAATCTACAAGTACTAATATATATTTATGACCTCATAGCGAAGTTTCAATGGGTCCTACGAAATCAATTCCCACTGTTTTAAAGGGCACATCAATTAGGGGAAGAGGAATAAGAGGAGCACGGTCCTTCTTAGGAATCTGACGAATCTGACACTCCGGACATGAAGCACAAAATCATCTGACCTCCTCATTAATTCCCGGCCAATAAAATCTGAACTTAATTCATTCTAAAGTTTTTTCAGTCCCCAGTCCCCAAAGTTTTTTCAGGGCTCCAAGTAAATGCGAATGAGCTAATTCACACACCTGACAACGGTAAGTGCGTGGAATTAACAATTCTTTTACAACCCCCTCATGTTCTGCCACTCTATATAATAAATCATTTTTTATGACAAAGTAAGGCATTCGTGGTACAGACTCTGCGGACCCATGTCCATTTACTGATACTACTGCATTTCTAGCGAATTTCAATGAATCGTCATTCCATTGCTTCCTTTTAAAGGATGAAGGCGTAAATTTAAATTAGGACGTTAAATTGCTAATAGGATCAGGGTTTACCTCAAGGGGCGGAGACTCAGGTTCTGAAGGACTTACAGGAGGGAGAATACCTACTGTAGAGCCTGAGGTGCCTTCATCTCCATTTTCTATGGAATCAATTTCACTATTTTGGGAGTTACTACACGGCATGGAGGTAATTGGATTAACAGAATTAGCATCCATTATCAGGCCCTCATTTATTACAGGAGTAGTTTCTGTTTTTCTGCTATTATTTTGTGACCAATCTCGTCCTAAAAATCACTGGATAGGGAGGATCTGTCATTACGGCCACAGGTGTAGCCTTCATGACGTCACCTACCGTAATAACACAGGAAGCAGTGCGATAGCATCGGGTGTCCCCGTGTATACATTTTAGGCTGATACTATGATTTAGCCATTGTCACGGAAAAACAAAACGGCGAGCAACAATAGAAATGTTACTCCCGGAATCAAACAAGGCTATTACTTTGTACCCATTCACAATCACCACCCCTGTACATGGAGAAGATAAAGGGTTAATGACAGCACAATACCTCTCTCCCTTTCCTAGCGAACAATCCATCGGCTCCAGTGTAGGGCAGTCAGTGTAGATACAGTATGTCCCAGCCCTCCACACTTGAAACAGCTTGGAGGTGGGGCAGATTGTTCTTTCTTCTTAGCGGAGAAGAAAAGCCCTCAGGCGTTTTTTGGGAGGGCTCAATAAAAGGCACATGAACCTGTCGGGGTTGGCGAGAGAACCGTTCTGATCCGCCTGATTTACAGACACCCCAATGTCGATCTACCACCTCAACTAGGCTATCCAATGAGGTTACCTCCTGTTTGCGGACCTGCTGGGCGAGATTATCTGGAAGTGCATTTATAAATGTCTCGATGGTAAGCAACTCAACCATTCTTTGGGCACTGTTTACATCTGGCCTTAACCAGCGGCCCACTTTGCCCCAGACTTCGTACACTTGAGTACGTACGGCTCTTTCGGGGTCAAATTTCCAGTCACGCCACTCCCTCGCCTGCTGTGCCGAGGATATGCCGTAGTGTTTAAATATTTCCTGTTTTAATAGATCATAATTGGATGCCTGCTCCTCAGACAGATCATAATAGGCTCTCTGCTCTTCCCCCTTCAGATAGGGAGCCAGAATGTAGGCCCATTCCGACGGTGGCCAGGCATTCCTTTTTGCAGTTCTCTCAAATATTAGAAAATAGGATTCTACATCATCTCCTTCTTTTAAATGGTAAGTAGAGGAGGTACTGACCGTGATGTCTCCGCTCGGACTGTCGCTGCCGCCTGTGCCTCTGCTTCCGCCAATCGGGTTTGAGTATTTCCCAGCTGAATCTTGACTTGTAATTCGGCTGCAAGAGTGTTCAATACGCTGTTCAGGTCTTGTTCCTCTGTCATTTTTTGAGACAATAATCCTGCCGGCTATGCCAATTGTGATAAATCAGTCACAAAACAATTATAAAGGTTTGGGGAATGGCCTCGTATAATGTTTTTTCGGTCAAGTTGATAAGTAAAGTTATTTTCAGACATTCGACATTAGTTGTTTGGTTCAGTCGGCTTTTATAAGATGGCTACAGGAAATGACGGAAGCAGGAGATGACGTCATCTGCAGGAGCTGGAAGTGATATCATCATGGTGGAGCCAGAAGTGACGTCATTCTCTGGAACTGGAAGTGACGTCATCATGGTGGAGCCAGAAGTGATGTCATTCTCTGGAGCCAAAAGTGACGTCATCATGCTGGAGCCGGAAGTGACGTCATCATGTTGGAGCCGGAAGTGACGTTATCTGTGGGAACCGGAAGTGACATCATCATAGTGGGATCTGGAGTGTATGGTGAACCGTTTGAAATATGGGTTGTTGTGGGTATGAAATGATTATTTTTCTTCCTTCACTCACCTCTGGACCTGTTGATTGCCTCTTACTCGCACATGTGTGACTCTATATATATATATATATACTAGCAGAATACCCGCGCTTCGCAGCGGAGAAGTAGTGTGTTAAAGAAGGTATGAAAAAGAAAAGGAAAAATTTAAAAAATAACGTAACATGATTGTTAATGTAATTGTTTTGTCATTGATATGAGTGTTGTTCCCATATCTATATCTATATATATA